>VSWD01000007.1:18361203-18736203 GCA_033119305.1 Pinctada imbricata
AACTGCGATTTGAATACGAATAGTGAAAAAATGAAAATGCGAGTTTTTGCTTCTTCAGCCCAAAGCGGAAGATATATATTGCATGGATATATGGCGCTTTGCAGGTTGTTGTCCTGGAATATTATCAGTCTACAGTACAAATGTAGTATGTCCGTTTGGATTCTTTGTATTTTCCTTCAAAAATAAAACATGTTTTGTTATAAAAGACTGTGTATACTTCGATCATAGAAGTTACTACTTTCGTTTTTAAGATTGACTTGATAGCGCCTACAAAGGTACAGGGACTGCTGTTACAAGGCTGGAATGAGGGACAGAAAAGGAAGTTGATAAGGAAATTTACATTGTCATATGGAGTAAATAAAGGGAACCTTATCCCTTATGAAGATCCGATAGGACGTACGAAGGTAAGTGAACCATCATACATGTATAAATTTCACTGTATCATGTTTAATAATGTGAAATATCAGAGACGACCAATACTATAGATACCCACACACACAATTACACGCACAAGCAATGGCGACGATGAGAACACCCACACAGAGAACAATTTAACAAAAAGCAAAAACAACATTTAGAGTCAAGAAGGACGGCACATAAAAAAGAGAGGCCAATGTATACCTCGACTGTGAACGTTCGTATACTGTATTGATAACAACGAAAAGAGGGGTCTTGAAACAGAACCCGCTTGTAGCACCGAAAACGAAACACAGCAAACCAAAAACAGGGGACCGGTAGAAGAACAGAAGACACAAAAGACGGCATCAAAACATTTAACACAAAGACTAAATGAGACCAATGAGCAACCGGTGTCGACTGTCATCTGTAATATTAGAAGATGGCATATTTATCCGGATTTTGTTGAGCACACCACTTTTACGTATAACGATACACAGACCTCTCCATAGATGCGCAACAATGTTTTATGAACAAAAAGCCTCCTCACTGCGCATGCTGTAAGGCGACATTATAAACATGAAAATTGTACTCAGAGGATCTAGATTACACAAAGGTACTGCAATTGGATATCATAGATGTAGAACAACTTACAAAAAGGTCATAGGCGACACAGGCTATAGTAGATTTCAAAGTGAAGAAAAGGAGAACTGAAATCGGTCGCATGCAAAAGAGATTGAGACGTACAAAGGATTGCGAAAAACATCCCCGTGCTCTTCTGATTGAAGCAGGCTAACGATAAATAGCCAAGTTTTTCAACTTTAAGTTAGGTAGAGAATGATCTATTAGTTCTATACAGCTTAGCAAGTAGGTATGGTGTAACTTCCGTCATTGAGTAAGCAAGGAATTATTAAAGTATGTGTTAAACGCGTATATATGTATAATAAAATAATCTAATGTTGCCACCATCTCTCAAACTCTGGTTTAATTGCATCGAAACTTGTGAAGATGCCAACTAAAATTTGCTGTATAGCTTTCCTCTTTACTCTTTTACAAAGATTTTTCACCTGGACGAAGCAATGGCAGCCACCTCTATACAACGCTTCATACTGAGCAATGAAATCATGGCAAGATTTGTACGAATATATCCTTTCAGGAGTGAGGACGAAAGCGCATGTCTAAAGATGGAAGTACTAGGATGTCAAAAGCAAGGTACTATATATCGACATTTAGCGCCGCAATTACACGATTTTACTGCGATTCTAATACTTTTCTATAATTTCATAATTTGTTTTGCTTCATTTTTGTAGCTGTGAGAGACTTGTTTTGCAAACCTGGTTCCACAGACTTTGGTTTCGAGGAGGTAAAGAGACACGCATGGTGGATGGAGGAGCCTCTCGATGCGCCTTACTATAACGAAGGGGTTCCGTCCAAGGAAGCCTGCAGGGATCTCTGCCTTCAGAATAATTGCACGAGCTTATTCCATGATATATCAAGTGATATATGCTTGTTACATGAAGGCCACAGGTATAACCCAGAGCACTACGGTTGGTGGGTGAAAAATGTGCCTAATCTCTCCGCATCCTCCCACAGACTCTGTTTCAGAGGTATGCATAATGACTGTTTCCCTGTTTTTCCAATGATAGTTTCCATCATTACCTTTTGACAAGAAGCAGTTTCGCAGTAATAGAATGCGAAGAAATGTTTTTGAATCGTGCGAATGAATAACTAAAGTCTACAGTCCGAATGTATAACTAAAACTGTCTCTCGTTGTACGCCTTCTGTTTTTATATCCATTTATATGTCCATACAGTATGTGTTGTGTTTCTTGGACCCTGCGTCATGTTGTCTGTGTGTATGTTCATCTTACAGCGAGGTTATTTTACACTACAATTGTACGTTCATCGTGACCTTTGGGTTATGTAGTGGGAGGGTTGTGCGCACGTAATCCAGGATAACTACACCGTCTGCTGTTTGTCTGACAGATGGCCGTCCTATGTCTCGTTGTATTATTTGTGGTCTTTTGTGTTTCATGTTCTATGGGGTGAGTTTGTGTTCCTTGTCTCTTTTGTGTCTCTTTCTTTGGATGTCTGTTCTGTGTTGGGTGCTTTGGGGTTTTGCTGTTGGTGCTGCAATCGAATGTTGTTGGAGATCCCCTCCTTTCCTTCTTGTCTACTCTGCGGTTTTTCATTTACATGTAGGTGGGTTTTTTTTTCTCTCGGTGCCGAAACCGTGTGATGTTTGATATACCCTCCTTCCTTCGAATTTTGAATTTGTTATTATGAAATGACATCGACATCGGATGGAGTTGTTGTTTGTTTGTCATACCATGCTTGTTGAATAACGTGTCTTTGTTCTGGTGTGACCAAGCCGTTGTACTATTAGACATCTTTGATTTCCTTTGCATGCAAACAGGAAGCACTAAGTCTTACCAAACACCTGGTCTCATTTTGGGATATTTATTCCGGGATTCGCAACTGTTCCAATGTATATTCTAATTTTGCCTTGCCTTCTTGAACTGATATGTACTTCTTCGACGTTTATTTAGAGTTCGCGAGTGGGCAATATAAGTTATCAAGTAAATCAAGCGTTTTATCAGTGTAAATCAAAAATTATTTGCGCTCTGATCTCTTTCAGAATTTAAACGTGTTGATGACTGCGGGGATACCATTGAAATAAAGAGTAACGAATCTGTAATGATAACTTCACCTGGAGCACCCCTTATGTATGAGCAAGGACTAAACTGCTCATGGCGAGTTATAGTAGATGCTGCTGATAATAAGTATGCAAAACTCGAAATCATATTCGTGAAACTTGGAAAAACAGCAAGTTTGCCAGAAATCAAAGAGGTAATGATAAAATCAAATTCAAGGAATTGTGGTCCCCCGCTTTTGGGTGTTTGTCTTTAAAGGAATGCTTACAGACAACCCCCATTTCTTAAGTTTTCATAATATATGAATATATATAATATATATATCTCAACTATTATCAAAATTCTAAATATGAAAGATTAAATTCCAAGAAAAGGTCAAAGGGTCCAAACTTGTGTTTTGTTAACAAGGGGCAGGGCTTATGAAAAGGTATGCACATGTGAAATATTAAAGTCCTATCATTTAAATTACCAAAACTTATGGTCAAGATTGAAGTTTTTAACTGTGGGTCAACTTCCAAGGACGACCCTCCAAAAACGAGGTCACAAAGTCAGAATGTTACCAACAGAAAGGTTTTGTCACAAGGAATACTCATGTGAAATTTGAAAGCCCTATCACTTTCCGTTCAAAAGTTATAGCCAAGGTTAAATTGTTTTAAAAGGTCAAGAATACAAGGTCGCAAATTTTGGTATCCTATTAAAGATCTTTTAACAAGGAATACACATTTCAAATATGAAAGCCCTATCACTTTCGATTAAAAAGTTATGGATTTTTTAAAAGTATGTCGAACTCAAAGGTCAAGATCACAACGTCAAAAATTTGGTATCCATGGAAAGGTCTTGTCACAAGGAATATACATGTGAAATATGATAGCCTTATCACTTCCCATTGAAAAGTAATGGACAAGGTAAAAGTTTTTAAAAATTATGTCAAACTCCAAGGTCAAGGTCACAAGGTCAAAACGTTTGGTATTCATGGGAAGGTCTTGTCACAAGGAATACATATGTGAAATATGAAAGCCCTAGCATTTGCAATTGAAAGGTTATGTAGAAGGTTAAGATTTTGAAAAGAACGACCGTCAAACTCCAAGGTCAAGTTCACAAGGACAAAAATATTGGTATTCATGGATAGGTCTTGTCACAAGGAATACTCATGTGAAATATGAAAGCCCCATCATTTGCAATTGAAAGGTTATAGAGAAGGTTAAAGTTTTCGAAAAGTAGGTCAAACTCCAAGGTCAAGGACACACGGTCAAAATTTTGGTAGTCATGGAAAGGTCTTGTCACAAGGAATACAAATGTAAAATATGAAAGCCCTATCACTTGCCATTGAATAGTTATGGACAAGGTTAAAGTTTTTTTCTGACTGACGAACAGACGGGCGGACAGACAGGCAGACGGGTGGTTTCAATGTCCCCGCGCTTTTGCGAAGTCGCCTTTGAAATTGAACCGATGAAAAAAGTCCACACTTGTTCATAACGTAACAAACTGAGTGAAACCATACCATATGACAACCGATGTCAATCTTTGAATTGGTCATAACGATAGGAATTGCTTGAAGGTATAGAGTTGTAACACTTCCGTATTATTGAAATGTTGATGAGGGATGGAAATGAAATTGTAGATTGATTCAGAAATATTTTTAAACCGTTTCAGCTGGGTGTTTTCGATGTTAATCCTGGATCCTGTAAGGACACACTGACAATTCAAACATCAACTGACGAAATATCTGTTGTTGATCACTCAAACGAAGAACAGTATTCGGAAACGGTTTTTCTATCTTCAACACCCGAAATCTCCATTAACTTGCTTACGTGTTTCCAAAGTTCGAGTCAAGGACAAAACTACTTTGAGATAAAAGCGTCGTCTGAAGGTGATTACGGGAAATATCTCAGTACTCTTGAAAAGTTAATACTAGATATTTCAATGTTCAAAATATGTTAAGATTTTTCAATAATATAAAATTCATTGCATTGAACAGTTTATCTTATCCTACAGTACCTCAAATGTATGTCTACTTCATCTGTATCCTTTAGATATTCCTGGTTGTAATATGGTTGGTGAAGGTTGTGAAGCTAGATGTACCGTTCCGACAGCCTACATTTCCTCTGATCGTTTCCCTTCTAAATATGAGGCTGGCGATAGCTGCGTTTGGACGATAGAGGGAACTTTTGGACAATTCATTGAACTTGAAATTATAAACATAGACGTACCTGACGGGGATAGCTCTTGCTCGAAATCCTTTGTAGCTGTGTATGACACCAATTTGAAAGGAGAAGAGCGTTTGATTGACAGATATTGCAAAGAACAAAGGCCATACGAGAAAATTCTTTCAAGATGGCAGAAAATGAGGATCGAGTTTAGAGCAAGTTCCGGTCTTAGTGGAAGAGGTTTCCTGGGAAAATATTCTATTAGAAGTTTTACTCAGACAAAGGAAAATGTGACAGATTCAGGTAATGCTTGTGGTCTTTTGAAAAAAGAATATATTCATTGATTTCAAACAAAGAATAAAGTTAATCTGTCCATGCTGCCTATTTATCTGTTCTTAAATGATGCTAGTTAATTTGAAGACGTTTATCATTTGTACCTTTGATAGACATATGAATATATTGGCTTTTGTATGTGTGTGTATTTAGGCTTCTACGAGAAGAAAAAGCAATAAGTATATGTACAGTCATTGAATTTACTAGTGAGCAGGTTACATATCCTGTTTATCTTCTTGATAATATATCCATGTACTTGTTCTAGACCATGAAATACTTGGTCAATACCTGCACCCCCGAGGGAATTTATGGGACCCTGATTTTTTGTTCAAGGGATGTCCCCTGAATATGAATTGGGCCATGCCCCACTTAAACTAGGGGGCTTTTAATAGTTTTGGGTGAAAAACATGTATTTTTAATCAAAACAAGTGATTTTTGCATACAAATCAAGTTTTTGTGTCCCAAAATAGCATAGAATTTGAATTTCAGATATCAAATGACATTCATTCCCTTTCATAATAAGAAATAGCATCCTACCATAGTCAGAATATGTCAATTTAGGCAGATTAAAAGGATGTATAGGTATTTTCTTAAAATAAGTGTTTTTTGCACAAAAAAATACATATTTTGCCTCATAATGTAGAATTTGATTAAGTATGCATTTCGTATAACTTTAATTTGATCAGATAATTCATTATCTATATGAAAACAGCTTTCAGTCTTTAATAACACTCAGGATAATGAATTTATAAAATTTTTCCAAAAATCTGTTATTTTTAAACAAAAAAAGGCATTTTACCTAAAAATAAAATAAAAATATACCGTACTTGCTTTGAAATTCATTACCTGAATGAACCTAAGTAATTTCAGTTGAAAATATATTCTTACTATCATTTTAAGAAATCCTATATAGATTCAATAAATATTCTCCAGAAATAAGTGATTTTTGAATGAAAAATATGTTTTTTCCCAAAAATACCAAAATTATGACAAAATGTCAATACAAAATATATAAACTCAAAGAGTGTGAAAAGTCACATTAGAAAATAGCTTTCAATCATTGATTTCATAGCGGATAAGGGTTATTTGAATTTATATATGAAAACATAGGTTTTTGTCTTAAAACGACAATTTCGAGGCTTTTGCAAGAAATTAGCAATACAAAATATATCCCATTTGAGAGAAGAGACTTTAAATTTATTTCCTACACCATCAATGAATGATCATATGCAATAGTGTAAAAGTGTAAAATGTCAAAATTACCAAAAATTTCTGTGAAATTTTGCAAAATATTGACTTTTTCCCTAAAAAATCATACGAAAAGTAGAAATTGAGACTCAAAATTTCATCTGAAAGAAGATCAAAACAAGTATACATTTACATGGTTTAATTTTTCAAATATCTAATCGTATAAAATTTATAGAATTTTTCCATTTTTCAGTGATTTTTGATTAAAAATACATGTTTTTCACTAAAAACTAGTAAAAGCCCCTAGTTTAAGTGGGGCATGGCCCATTTCATATCCAGGGGACATCCCTTGAACAAAAAATCAGGGTCCCATAAATTACCCCGGGGGGTGCAGGTATTGACCAAGTAGCTCATGGTCTATTCGGACTCTTCGTTAATATGATATGTCATGTGTACACTCTTAAAAACAATTTTTATTCAAGAGAAGAATAGGATATGCATGATATGAATAACTTTTAAACCAGCAAAATCGCTATTCAGAAGATTATATATAAAACAAAATCAGATCTAGAAAGTATGTTGAATCCATGTTACAATCATAAAACAAAATCAGATCTAGAAAAGTATGTTGAATCCATGTTTCCATCAGTTATTCAGTCTAAAAGTCGAAATTTTTAGGCAGAATAATTTCCATTGAAACAGTTGTGAACCCAGAATTGACACTATTCCGAAGTGAGACCAGGTATCCGAGGAGAGTCAGCGTCTACTGTTTGCATGCAACACCCGTCGCAGCATTTCAGTGAAAACTTATCAAATTCTGTGATTGTCTCGTTGTACATAATGCTGTTATCTTGTTATGTGTTGTTGACAGTCATTCAATCGCAATAAAGAATGTCAGTGATCATTCGTGAAAGAAGGATCTCGTATACTACTATAAGACCAATGTAGCGACCAAAGTAGCAGAGAAAAAATATTTCACTGAACTGTCTATTAAACGTATTTTTTTCAGAATATCTGTTTATATTTATTTCATTTTAGACTGTGGACCTGAATGGGATTTCTTTCAAAACAGTTGCTATCAATTGTATAATTTCAATGACTCCATGGCAAATACTGGATTAACATGGATTCAAGCAGAAGAATTTTGCAACGAACAAGGTGCCAATCTTGTCAGCATTAACTCGAAAGAAGAGATGGATTTCATTCACTTTTCACTGACAACCGTTTGGGACAGAGAAGATAACACAGAATTTTACATAGGTAAGCATCTTTATCTTCCTTATTGTAATTTCTGCTGTTGATTTTTTTCTCGCTATATTCATATATAGATGACATTATATGAAATTCTGTATAAGACTATGTAACATCTAGACAGATAGAAAAAGTTTTAAATTTTTGTTGATTGACTTTTCACTTTTTAAATTGCGTTAAGATTAATGTCAGTATGAATGTTCTGGAGGCATTATAAAAATATTCTGAGGAATTTTTACGGTCGTTATGGGGAACTCGTCATACACTATGATGCCCCACTCTCCAGAATGGTGGATGATATTCTGTCAAAGACCATTTGCACCCTCCACCAAAGAATTTACTTTAAATCTTCCAAAATGGAAGAAACCGGATGTGACAATTCTGCCGAATTGAAGCGACGGATGTTGCATGCGAGCAGGAGATGTTGACTCTTCCTGGGCACCTGGTCTCACTCCAATATCGGGAGTTCGCTTCTTTTTATGTGGTGGAGGTTTTTGTTTGTTTGCTTTGGTTCCTGTTTTATCCTGGTTTTGTATGCCTTCAGTTTATAATTTTCTGAATTATCGATTTTGTTCTGTGTACAGTGATATGGTCATTATCCATATTTGTCATTCTGATAGAGGAGAAAGATATAGGGAAATGGTTTGAATTACTTGTATGTATGGCTGTAATGTTTTATTTACATGTACAGTCCTTTATTTAAGAATTCAGTTACTTGATAGATGCAATAAGAATTGTCCATTTGGATCTCGCATATGTCTGAAAACGGAAATAAAAACTCTTTCTGATATTTACTTGAATCTTTATATATGTTATTATTCCGATATGTTTTGCTTTAAAGGTCTTAAAAAGAATATGAAAGGAACAGACATAGACTCATACCAATGGACGGATGGGTCACCTCTTACATTTACAGCATGGTAAGTAACTTTGCTTTTATTACATAAGAAAATACAGAACAACGTGAGCTAACTTCACTTCTATATATTAATCAACCAGATAATGTCAATCGTTAATAGGCAGCTTTCGTGTGTTGCATTTAATTATTATTCTATTTAAATCACTTCTTTAAGTTATCTAAAGATTAACTTTAATAATTTTGCAATTAATTGAGATATAATATGGTTTGAGGCAGTGCACACCTTTTTTAAACCGCTTCATTTTGCAATTTATTGAGATATAATATGGGTTGAGGCGGTGCGCACTTTATAATCCGCGAAGTGGATTATAAAAAGTGTGCACCGGCTCAAACCATATTATATCTCAAGAAATTGCAAAATTGTTAAAGTTAATCCTTATAATTTAACCAAATACTGGAAAACTGCGATTAACTTCTGTTCATTTTTGATTTACAACTTTAAAAGTATCGTTGGTTAATGTGAAGTGGTTAATGTGTTGACGTTCCTTGTCCCTTATGCGTCTCTTTCTGTGCTTGTCTGCTTTTTGTGTTTTTTCATTTGGTGATTTGGGGTTTTGTTGTGGGTGCTGCAACCTGGTGTTGTTGGAGATCCCCTCCTTTGTTTTAAACTACAAACAAAATTGTAACAAAAAGAGCGGAGGAAAGTATCCGCTCAGCAACCGCTTACGGCAGTGCCCTAGTAAGAAAATGACGATTTTAAAAGGGAAAATATTCCTGCCTTAGTCCCATTTCTATATCCAACTGTCTTGCGTTGCAGACCCTCCGAAAACGGGAAAACAGGGACGTCATTCATAAAATAGGAAAAATATGGGTTGTACACAGTAACTCAACGGAAACAGGTCGCCATTTCGTTTATAATTTGACCGTCAATTCGCGCGAAGATATTGACATCACAATGGGTTTTACGTCACGAAAACGTCAGTTTGTTCGAGAAATGAGTGCAACTACAACTTTCACACGATGGTATTTTTAGGAAAGCATGGAGGTCTCCAAAAGGCAACAACACAGTAAAATCGCGATGGAATCGCAAGGTGGGTATGTTTGAGACTACACTGCGACACTGCGCTTCAATGACGACCCTACTGTGTTCTAGATATTGCACTGCGTCCTTACCGCGTGTTCACTGCAACCACAGCTATTCTATTGTGCTTCTACTGCATCCATCTCAGTTTGAAAGACATTGAGCGCACTAAGAGTCCAGTGAGAACGCGGTACATACAAAAAAAAACTTTTTTATTGCGATCTTACGGCGCTCTGAGAAATTTATAACGCTGTGAGAATGCAGGCCCAGTGTTACAGAAGGACTAGCACTTGAAGCTGAAAAAAGGTTTTATTAGTTTTTTTTAAATATTTCATATTTTTTGTTATTATATTTTTTCAAACAAAAGCTTTAGACAGAAAGATATTTGAATTTGTCAGATTATCTTATAGGTACAAAAATCCTACTACTGGTATAGCCCAGCCTGACGGTCTGACCAATGAACGGTGCACCAGCATCAGTCTTTACAGTATACACGAAATGGATGATTGGAACGACATTGCTTGTGCTTATGATAGGATCAGGAGCTTCATCTGTGAAAAGGAGGAATCTTCTGTTATACTAGGTAAATATTGAATACCACATGAGGCAAAGAGTGTTTTGACTGAACACCTTTCGCTTATCTGATTGCTTGAGTGCAGGAACGCTCTGCTTATCCCTCGGAAAATTTGATGCTTAGAACTTAAAAGGACCGACATTTGATTATTCTGTATAATTTCAGGAAGGGAGTAAAAGTGAAAATTGCTCTATTTATTAAAACAAAACTGGATTTTACATGTGCACATACCTTTATATCTGTATCCAATATGAAAATAATTTTATCTCCATTATAATTTTTCTAATTCTAGATACACTTTTACATTCTCAGCTAATCCAGTAAATATGCGTGACCAATTGAACTATACTGTTCAACATGTTCCCATAATAGACAATTCCAGCCTGTACTTCCACTGCAAGAATGAACAACTCATATCAAATATGTTTGTTTGTGACGGAGAAAATGACTGCATTGATAACTCAGATGAAGAACGTTGTGGTAAGTAAAAGGTACCAATAAATAATGCAATTTTTCAAGTAAGTCAAACCTGTGATAGGCAGTCGGCACTGGGAAAACAAAACATTAGATGCTTAAGACAGGTGGCCTTTTATTCCAGGTTGGCAATATTACATGTATTTGCAACCATAAGTGGTAATTCTATATTATGTATCAAATACATGTATTAAAAAAACAGAAAAATGTACGTATGATTATTCATGTAATTGTATTATATGCATCAAACATAAAACATATATACATCATTCAAACCAACATTTTTTTCTGTTTATTTAGATGACTTAAAGAAGTCTTTGATTGATTTTTGTTTTGACAGTATTTTGAATATTTTCCCTGACATGGTCGCCATAGCACTTTCTATATAGAAATGACCTCAGACAGTCCAGTTCATGTTTTTATATGTTTTCATTTTCGTGAATGAACATCGACGGCAGGTGCTGCTAGCCAACAGGGGATGCTTATTCCTCCCGGGCACCTGGTCCCACCTCTAGCTTAGTGTCACTGCTGGTGGACCAAGAGTCCCCGAAGGCACATGTAGCCAAGTTCGATCAACTTCGGTTGATCGTCTGTATCTTTAACGCATTTCAAATTTTCTGTTACAAAATTTCTTGACATTTCTAAAACGTGGGTCCTGTAGCATCATATCCTACCCATTCTGCTACGTCTTTTTGTACATTTTTTGGACAAATTTATTTTCATACTTTTTGGCCGTTTTACATTGTTTAGACTGAGGATCACTGACGAGGGTTTAGTACCCGAAACATGCATGTCTGATCCATGCTGTAAATTTATCAAGTCTTAAATGATGCTATTGAATTTGAAGACGTTTAACATTTGAACTACTTGGTGAGCGTCACTGCTGATGGACCAAGAGTCCCCGAGGGCACATGTAGCCAAGTTCGATCAACTTCGGTTGATCGTCTGTCTCTTTAACGCATTTCAAATTTTCTGTTACAAATTTTCTTGAAATTTCTAAAACGAGGGTCCCGCAGCATCATATCCCACCCATTCTGCTTCGTCTTTTTGTACATTTTATGGACATAATAATATTTTCATTCTTTATGGCCATTTTACATTGTTTATACTAAGGATCACTGACGAGGGTTTAGTACCTGAAACGTGCATGTCTTGTCCACATTTAATTGCTCTGCTATTTTCTTTGATGATAATCCCGTTTTATCTAAATCAATAACTTTCATTTTTTCGGATAACGTTAAAATTTTCCGTTTCACATTCCGCGATGCCATCTTTCAATTTCAAACCCAAACTAAATTTTAAAAGAATGAACACTTATCTAATTTACAAAAGACATGGAGGAGGTTTGCATTGTACGGTGATTAAAAATCATAATTACCCTAAAAACTAATTACGGCCAACAGATCTTCCTTTATATATGTACCCCGGTGTTGTCCACTACCTGTGAAAAACAGCTGATTATTGCGCAATATAAACACGTGATATGACCCACGTGATAGACAAAATGGCCGTTAAAAACAGTTCGAGAAGTGACTCGGTCAAGATTTTAGTGGCCGTTGACCGCGTAACTCGAGTGACCGTTGATTTTGGTACTTTTATACAGTAAATCGCGTCGGGGGGGGGGGGGGGGGGGAGCGTTGAAAGGGAGTGACCTATGAAAACAAGAAAAATTAGTTTCAATTATCCTGCATTGCATTAGCTTTTGAACAGATGTTAGGGAACAAGGTTACAGTGAACAAAGCATATCAAATTACAGGATAACACAAGTGGCAAATAAGTGGCAAATAATACAGCAAAAAATCGATAATTCAGAAAATCAGAAACCGAAGGCATACAAAATCAGGATAAAACAGGAACCAAAGCAAATAAACAAAAACCTCCACCACATGAAAAGAAGCGAACTCCCGATATGGGAGTGAGACCATGTGTCCAGGAAGAGTAAACATCTCCTGCTTGCATGCAACACCCGCCGCTTCAATTCGGTAGAACTGTCACATCCGGTTACTTCCATTTCGGAAGACATAGAGTACAATCTTTGGTTGGATGGACAGCTTTCATCATGCAAGACAACAACCCTATCATGCAAATTTAGTGAACGTAGCATAAAAAACACAAACATTTAGAGGACCAATATATAATTGAAGTGTTCAAACTCGTTACCTTCTTGAACAACATTTCTTGCCAATAAACAAACCAAGTAAAGATAAAATTGGCACATGTGAAATGTTAAACGATTTCAAATTGAATAGCATCATTTAAGAACAGATAAATTGGCAACATGGACCATGCATGCACGTTTCGGGTACTTAACCCTCGTCAGTGATCCTCAAATCTAAACAATGTAATATGCCAAAAAAGTGTGAAAATTACTATGTCGAAAAAGCGTACCGAAAGACGTAGCAGAATGGCTGGGATATGATGCTACAGGACCCCCGTTTTTGAATTTTCAAGAAATTTTGATTACAGAAATATTAGAATGCGTTGAAGAAACGATCAACCGAAATTGATCGAACTTGGCTACATGTCACTGCCCTCGGGGACTCCCGGTCCACCAGCAGTGACACTCACCAAGTGGTATAAATGTTAAACGTCTTCAAATTGAATAGCATCAATTAAGAACAGATAAATTGGCAACATGGACCAGACATGCACGTTTCGGGTACTTAACCCTCGTCAGTGATCCTCAAATCTAAACAATGTAATATGCCAAAAAAAAGTGTGAAAATTACTATGTCGAAAAAGCGTACATATCAAAAGGGAGACAAAATATTCAGCAAGGTCCGACTTTGGACGGCTGTGTCCTTAACAAATGATGTGGTTTTCATTATGAAGTGTCCAACTCTCTAAGTATTTCTAAATTCGGAGAACAAAACATGAATGTTTCGGAAAGTAAGTCCTCATCAGTGGTAACTCAAGCAAAAATGACTCAAAGTTGAAAAATAGTGAAGTAGGGCGTCCCCTAAAGTAACAATAGAATCGAGTCAGAAATAAGTATGATATTAGGGGTTACCATGCGTGTGTTTAAAAAAAACTGATAGGGGATACGAGGGTAAAACGGATATTTCTGACAGGGGATTCACCGATACCCTGTCAGTTATTGTAAAACATCAGTATGGTAACCTTATTCTAATGCAAATGGTCAGTTATGTGCTAGAAAACGTCTGCTTTTAACGACGTCGCTATGGAAAGGTATGAGGTTATAGGAAAAACTGCAGTGAAACGTGAATCCCCTGTCAGAATCCTCAACCAATCAAAATGCGCGTTACAAACAGAGTGCATTAAATACTGTTTTTTTGCATTGAAAGGGATGATCTGAATAAATTGTGTAGTAAGTCCAGTAGTAGTCCAACAGAATGATCAGTTTCATTATGAACTGTAAAATATGAAGATCATGATGACTTTTTTCAGGTACAGAGTGTACTTCAAGTCAGTTTGAATGTGACAATGGACAGTGTATATCTATATCCCTGTACTGTGACTTTATACCACAATGCCAAGATGGATCTGATGAAACATTCTGTGGTAGGTACTTATTGTATTGAAATCTATTTTGATTTTCACAAAAGCGAGAGAAAGTCAAAGATAAAGAATAAGAAAGGAAAATATCAGGAAAAAGTCAGAATGTATGATTTGAATTGTCAATTACTAGTAGGTAGTAATGAAAGGCACTTTGGCTGGAAGCATCACTGATGAGAATTTAGTATTCGAAACACGTGCCTGGTGCATAATAAATTGGTTTGAAATTTTCTTAAAGAAGGTATAGAGTTTGAATCCTCCGCATTATTATTGTAATACATTCAGGTTATGTTTAGAGTTTTGCAACTAAAATATTCATCATTTGGTTTTCTTCTATTTCGGCGGTGAGCATCACTGATGTTACATTGTTTGTTGAAAAGTGCATAATTTGAACATTATGCATGCGATAGAGGAAGCAAACGACAACTCCACCTCTTTAACTATAGTAATTAAATTTAAATTGCAACACCAGACGCTTCAATATAGTAGAATTGTCACATCCGGTTACTTCCATTTCGGAAGATACAAGTATATGCATTCCAGGTCACTTAACTGCTGTGAGATCAGTCAAGAATATTTCATGTGATGGCCACACACTGCCTCCTTTTTTTTGTGTGTTGTCTAGTTTTTCTGTTATTACTTGAAATGCACTTAAAGAATCCTGGTTTATGATTTTCTGAATTATCAATTTTGTACTGCGTATTGGGATATGGTCATTATCCATATTTTTTATGTATAATCGCTATGATCATCTAATTTTGTTCTAAATTTCTCAGAGAGACCGCCATGTTCAGATAGTCAATGGCGATGTAGTAATGGACAGTGTATTTCAATTCAGCAAAGGTGTGATTTACAGAAGCATTGCTTCGACAATAGTGATGAGGAAAATTGTGGTAATTATACAGGATAAGTGTTGTCATTGTAGTTAAAAGCATCCTGTTATGAATATTTACATATGGCAAACCATAAAACAACATGAGTGCAGCCTGCACATTTTTTCTATCATGCCGCCATCAGTGTTGTTTGGAGAATGAACAAAGCCCTATAAATATAAGCACAAAACAATGTATGCTTAAAGGAGAAATGTGTAACAGTGACTACAGTAGAGTATACTTTATTGCAATAAAACACCCAATTTTTTTTAAATATAAAAAGTACACCACACCACTACAATATGTGGGCAAACGAAAAGAAAAACTCTTATTACAATGGCAAAATCACCTTTTAATTTCATATTTACATATTATGTCCATGAAGCAACTTGAAGAAGAATGTTGTACGCTCTTTTATTAATTGTAGGATTTTGTGACAGTAAAAGCTTCCAGTGTTACGATCAGAAATGTATTCCACAATCCTTAGTGTGTGACGGATATGTAGATTGTAGTGGACGATTCTCGGAAGATGAAAATCAGGATTGTCAGAACTTTGTCCAGCGGTCTTGCGCAGACTGGTGGTCCTTGGGAAAACGACAGAACGGAGAATACATGATCAACATGGGAATACATGGTATGAAGGACGTTAAAGTAGCTGTTATGAGTATTTGTAGTACATGCATTCTAGTCAGATTCTGAGTATGAATAATTCCACAGAACTGATTGTTCTATTTGTTATTAAATATAAAAAGTTAAACAATTTCCTATCGTTAAAAATTCTTGGTTTTCCGAATGTTGTAGACGCGGCGGCGTCTGTAGAATGCAGATTTTCGTATTCAAACGGATCCATTGAAGTCATAACTGTAGTTCATCACCTTCAAGAAGAAGTAATGCAGTCTAAGCTTTCGAGAATAGACGAAAATGTAGACTATTTGGCAGATGACGTCCTCATTGAAGCTTTGAAAGAAGATAGCTTATGTACCCAGGACATCAGACTGGTCTGCCATAGTACATATTTTGCACATAATTTTTATTGGTACGCAAACGATGGGACAATGTTTATAACTAGTGACAAAACTCCAAACTGTTCCTGTCCATTCGCAAACAAATGCGAAATAGGAAAAGAGAGGTAAGTTTGACTATATGAAGCTACCACCTTTACACGTAGAGAATATCCTTTTGTATATAATGTTTCAGTTTTTTCGTCTATCAGCTAAAACTTTTATATTAGAGGGGAAACTCTCATATTTAACATTTGTTATATATCATTGTCCTGTCTTGATAATTGACGTTATTTTGTCTGATGTTCCTTAACCATCCTGCGGAACAGTATTTATCAGGTCATAAATGATGCTGTTGAATTTGAAGACGTTTAACATTTGAACTACTTGGTGAGTGTCACTGCTGGTGGACCAAGAGTCCCCGAGGGCACATGTAGCCAAGTTCGAACTTGGCATACGTAAAACATGACATCTTCATTGATACCGATTTTGTATCACTTGAGTATGTGACTTAGACTTACTGTTTTGCGGTCTTGTTTGTGTGTGGTCATCTGACAGTGAGGAGGTTGTTTTAAACCACAATTGTACGTTTTTCGAGACCTCTGGGTAATCGGAAAAGTGGGAGGGTTATGCACACGTAGTCCATGATAACCACACCGTCTGTTATTGACGTGGCAGATGGCCGTCCTAAGTCGGCACCGTTTGCCCATTTGTCTCGTTGGTTTATGTGTAGTCATTTGTATTTTATGTTTTTCTGTGATTTGACGTTCCTTGTACCACTGCGTCGCTTTCTGTGCGTGTCTTCTTTGTGTTTTACAGTGGGTGTTTTTGGGTCCTACTGTTGGTGTTGCAACTAGGTGTTGTTGGAGATCCCCTCCTTTCTTTTAGACGTAGACCCGAGATATAATTATTGTCAGTATGGGCCTGTGACATATTTATCTTTATCAAGAAATTACTTGCTAACTTTGGGTGTTCATTTAAATATAATTATTCTAAGCACTTGTAATTTGAAATACCCAGAACAATATGGTAATGTCTGAAATAGCTATTGAGGTTCAACTTGTATGATCATGCAAACGAATAAATGAATTGTTTTTCGCATTTCTTTTTATTTTCAAATTAGTTGCAATTGTAATACAACCATACATACTTGGCGTCGCTTGGGTAATAACGATGAACTTGAAGACCATGGAGTTATAACAAATGAAACACTTTTACCAATAAGACGTATCTATACGGGTGATCCTCAAGCTGAAGGAAGGTGGATGGAATTCACAGTTGGTCCTTTGGAGTGCACTGAAGGTGATTATTTTTAATTTTAAAATGAACTCATGTGAGTCCAGTCATTAATGAGTTAAAGAAGATCCTGACGATAATATCGACAGCACTTACAATAGCGCACCAAATTGAGCACCGACGGACCCCCAGCAAGCAGCTACATGTACTGTCCGCTCGGCTCACTTCGGAAACTGGATAAACGCCATTTTGATAACTTTGTCATGCAAAAAATAAGATAAAACCTATATCATTGAATAGATCTCACTTAGTCGTAAAATTAGGTATATCTTACATGGTCGAGGGTTTATGCAATCAAATTATACAGACAATATAGATTTTAGATTAATGTTAAATTTCAGCTGGACGTCGCCAAGTTTAACATTGAGCCTATGGAGAGCGTCATGACGTCACGGGAAAAAATTAGCATGGGAAACGACCCATCTAAAATTTGTTTTGTCTATAAATTTTGATTGCGTGCACTGGCTATCATATAAATTATACCAAAATTTACGACTAAGCGAGATCTACTGAATGTTATATATTTTATTCAAAGTTATGCATGATGAAATAGCCAAAATCGCGTTTATCCAGTTTCCGAAGTGAGCCGCACGGACAGTAGAGATGGGACCAGGTGCCCGGGAGGAGCAAGCATCCCCCGCCGGCTAGCCGAACCGCCGTCGATGTCAACACACGAAAATGAAAACAATATATTAAAAACATTTACATAAACATAAGCATTTTATGAAATGCAAAATCTTTAGCCTCAAAACCTCTGATTTGGTACGTATGATAAAAAAACCTTTGGACAGATAATTTATGAGCCAAATAGGTTTGTCAAGTGATAAAAGCGAGAAGCTCACCTGATCATGTATAAATCAAGTCATGAATCTCAATTTAACATGTATTATAAAGGAAACAAAAAAATATTTATGTAGTTCAAATAGAATTTTTAATACATTGTTTCCTGGATTAAGACTGTAATATAAACGAAGAATATGATTTCTTGTTTTATATAATGTACAGATTTTTTTGTATTCTTCATTCCTCAGATCTCTCCTTCACATCCACGGGATTCTTATGTAGGAGTGGAGTAACTGTACCTATTGAGATGAGATGCCTTCTTGATTATGACAAATATGGAGAGGTCAAAGGTTGCCGAGATCTTTCTCACCTTGAGGAGTGTGGTATGGGATCGCCGTATATTATATATATCCCCTTCAGATTCGACACTTCAGATGAAGCGTTTTACACAATACAAAAATACAGTCAAATTATTCATTGCATAGTCTATTTATTTGATTTTCCAAAGTGCTTAAGTGCAAAGCTTACTTATCGGATTACCTTAGATGAAGTGGAAAGATTACGAATTTGATGCATAAAGTTTAAATGATACATGAATAAGTTTCTTTTGTATTCGAATGTTTTTGTTTTAAACCTTTATATAACGTCTCACGAACAGAATAACATCGGCTCTTTTCCAAGTATACATATGATTAGATATAAATATATCGATGTTGTTTTGATATTCCAGAAACTTTTAAGTGTCCTAGAGGTTTTGTAAAATGCAGAGACAGCTATTGTATTGGTGTCGAAATGATGTGTGATGGTACCAAAAACTGTGCAGAAGGCGGAGATGAGATTAATTGTGGTATGTATTGCATAACATAGATTTTGATTAGATTTGATTTACTATAAGTTTTACTTGTTCTCTCGTTAGTTAAAGAAAATCCTGACAATAATCTCAACAGCACTCACAATAGAGCACCAACTTGAGCATCGACGGACTCCTAGCAAGCCAGAGGTGGGATCAGGTGCCCGGGAGGAGTAAGCATCCCTGGAAGTGTTGTTGTTTTCAACCTCATCTGTCAACTACTTGGTGGCAGCGTCATCAGTAGCAAACGTGGACACGAGGTCATGCCCTTTTTGCCTTGCCTTCTGGACTTTGAGACTGAATCACTGAAGGGTACTGAATAACTGATGGGTACTTCTTTGATGTTCATCACAACACACCAGTGCCTTCGTAATGGTAAAGAAGGATATCTTTAGAAGTGTTCCTATTTTTCATTCGAATCGGAGATAAAATCATTGTCGCATTTTTTAAATTTGACATGATATATAATACTTGGAATTACTAAGAAATTTTGGTTTTGGATTCATTTAATACATTGTATGTATAATTGACAATGATGAGCAGCTTCATGATTTGTAAACTCTTTTATGAGAAATATACAATTTAATTTATATCAGTACATGTAGTTTGACATCATGGCCATCCACAATTTATTTGTTTGACACATATTAATGCAAGGTTGAGGAAGAACTGATTCTTACACATGGACACTACGTTTTGTATATGAGCCAGTATACTGTAGATACATCACTTGACTTTCCTTTACCAAGAGTTATGTTTCAAGTGAACGATCCCTTGTGTTTTAATCGTTATCTTAAAAGTATTACTGTTGCTTATTACTGATGTATAGTTTTTGCGTATAGTCGTAAGAAGGTTCTATTTTTGTCCAAAAATAAAACTTGACTTTTTTCAAAAGTTACTTCTAGTAAACCATGTAAATTGGCCCTTCAGGTTAACCTGTGCTTCGGTTTTCATGAGGATATTAGTTTTCTGAATACCCAGGTGTTTTTTCTTGTTAATAAAAAATGGGGAGGGGTCGATTTTCATTGTCTTCTAAAATTATTTTCGGATCCGTCAACAAGTTCAGCATCAGGTCGAGGGGATATAAATCCCTTAGAGCACTTTCCCTTCAGCACCGAAGCATGTACAAACTAATAGAAAGCTAAATTCAAATTATCACCTTCAATTCCAGAGAATTCAACTTGTCCTGGACTATTCAAGTGTAAGGAAAGTTCGATGTGCTTGGATATATCAAAAGTATGTGATGGCATTAGAGACTGTCCAAATAACGACGACGAGATTACCTGCTCTATGGACTGTCCCCCTAACTGCTCATGCGATGGACTAAGTCTAGACTGTCCAGCATCCTTACCCATGAATATCAGTCAAATACCAATGAACGCAAGAAAAGTAAATTTCAGATTTTCCGACTTTGCCTCAAATCTTCCATTGCTTGACGGATTTCGAGAGCTTGCCGAGCTTAATCTGACATTTTGTGGAATCCGTTTTTTGCCGTCATATCATTTTCACAATTTGAGTAATTTATATTCATTAGATCTAAGCCACAATAATCTGACAAGTTTGTTAGCTGGAACTTTTGATGGACTTAGAAATTTAAAGAGTCTCGTCCTTCATGGTAACTATGATCTTGAAAGTATAGAACCACATGCTTTCATGGGTCTGTCGAAACTCACTCATCTTAGCGTACAAAACACAAAGCTATCAACTCTGAAAAGAGAAACATTTGTAGGTTTGAAGAATGTCGAAAAAATAGAGTTGCGCCGAAATAAGATATATTCTATTGAAGCAGATGCATTTTCCACTTTATCAACAGTAAATAGTTTGGACATAAGAAATAACGAAATAGAAGAGTTTTCAAGCGGTATTTTCTATGGCTTATCAAAATTGGAGGCCCTTTACACAGATGCTTACGTTTTCTGTTGTCTGAAACCTGCCACTGTTTCATCTGAAAAATGTTTCCCAAAAGAAGACGAGTTTTCCTCATGCACTGATCTAATGCGCAATGATGTACTACGGTGGTTTTTATGGTTAATTGGGATCTCTGCACTACTTGGAAACTTCGGAGTTATTTTATACAGATTTATATTTGACAGGCTTACCCTCAAGAAAGGACATGGTGTACTAATAGCAAATCTTGGCGTATCAGATTTCTTCATGGGAGTATATCTTATAATTATTGCATCCGCCGATATTCACTTTAGAGGTCGATATATTTGGAATGATTTAAGTTGGCGACGAGGGGACATGTGCAAGTTTGCTGGCATGATGTCCACAATTGCAAGTGAATGCTCGGTCATCTTCCTCTGCTTAATTACGATTGACAGAATTATAGCTGTTCGATTTCCCTTTGGTCAATACCGCATAACGCAAAAAAGAGCACTCGTAGCATGTGGAATCGCTTGGGCTATAATATTCCTTCTCGCAGTAGTTCCGTTACTGCCAAGTTCCTATTTCATGGGTGAGTTTTATTCAAGATCCGCAGTGTGTCTAGCTCTTCCGTTAACCCGGGACAAACCTGCAGGATGGGAATATGGAACAGCGATATTCATCATATTCAATTTCCTTATTTTCCTCATAATTGCATTCGGACAGATGGTCATTTACAAAGAAATATCTATTGCCATTGATGCTAAAATACGAACACAACGAAAAAACCAAGACGTTGCCATAGCTAGAGGACTGTTTCTGGTAGTTCTTACTGACTTTGTATGCTGGTTTCCTATAGGAGTTATGGGTGAGACTCTTTCTCTTAATCCCTTATTTTTTCATATCAAATAGCCATGACAAAGAGATAATTTTTTTATTCTTCGTCTCAATTTCCGTAATTCCAAAGTTCTTCAAGAATCCTTAGATAATTCAGTTATTATTGCTTGGTTCTCAAAATTGCCTTATCATATTTCCCCTTAACGATAGGAGATGTTTCAGATTTCGCCATCGTCATATGCAAGTTCATCTATGTATGACAAATAATGTCAAGAATGTATCTGTAAACCGTAAATCACCATTGAATTTTGTATAGTGTTGACCACAATACAACTGTTTAACTAAATGTTGAATTAAGAACATCTGACGTATGTCAAGGTCTACTTATATGGTGATTAAAAGCTGCAGGTTTTGCTTGCTGTATATTTCACACAAATAAACAGAAGTTTATTATCTTTTCGTATGGCGCTCATGGTTTCAGTTTATTTCTCGTTGAAGCACTTCATGTTTACAAAAGGTTTGTGCAACTAGGCACATGAGACTATTTTCACTCTATTTCACTTCATGATAGAAATCATCATACTGTCTGACAATGTATATATTCTGCAGGTCTAATGGCACTATCTGGATGGGCGATCCCTGGTGAAGTTTACGCATGGACAGCAGTTTTCATTTTGCCTATAAACTCAGCATTGAATCCATTTCTGTATACATTCTCCACAATCATCAAACAAAGAGTAAATTTATCTATCTTCATACTCTGTTTATTCATCGCTTATAATGAAATTAAAGATATCAGAAATGCTTGTCAATGGCAAACAACCTTGTATAAACTATAGGTGGATAACATTTTTCAACCAATTCTTTCTTGTGGTGTTTAAATAAAGTCTTTAAACTCCATTAATTATATAAAAAATCATGTTGAAATTATGGTTTCATTAAAATTGTCCAAAACTTTAGGCTATTCATTTCATTATATTTATTGCATGCGAGGAGACACATCGCATTGAGATGCATCCATAAAAAAGCAATGTTTTGATTGTGAAAATCTGATTTCCAGAAAATAAATTGAACTAGTTCAATTTTCATTACAGGGAATCGGAGGAAGTATGCGTTTTTCGATGAAAAGAGTAAAATCAGTTTCAAGCAGTAAGTTTTAAGTACTTTTATCAAAATTGTAATGGATGAAATTATTGAAATATACCAGTTACTTATACTGAAACAATACTTGTCTCACTTGCAATAAGCCAGTTTTGAATAAATTAAACATTCCTTGCAGTTTTCATGGAATTGATAGATTTTCTCCAGTTGATATAAGAACGTTCATACTATAATAATTATGTTAGACAATAAATATTCACAGTTAACATCACAGTTCATATCTCTTCGCTGATCTTTCAAAATGTTTTACATAAATATATTTATCACATGATACACCCGTTATGCAGTTTCATAAAGCCATGTCATAAATATATGATATGATAACACGTTACATATCGCTCTGCTTGAATGTGATTGGTCAAATTTGGAACCTAATCACAAAAACCTTGATAAATGTGACCTTTCAAATATCGGTCAACTGTTAAATTCAGACCCGGAGTCAATATTAAAATACTTTTCTCTTACGCACAGAATATCTATACGATGGGGACACTACTTCTCATGGCGTAGCAGACGACTTCCAGATCACGGCGTGGTTCGCCTCTATAGTTCTCGGAAACGTTGATTTCACATTAGAAATACACATTTTCAGGCAATATCATGTGATAAAAAGAATCTCAAATGAATTTTCATTTCATACGATGTATTATGAAACTCGTTGTGCGTTTTGTATCCCCTCGCCAAGGCTCGGGGATACAAAACACACAACTCGTTTCATAATACATCGTATGAAATGAAAATTCATTTGAGATCCTATATATATAGTCTAAAGATATACAAATATTATAGAGGGAGATAAACTGTAAGCACAACTTCATTCACACTTTGATAATCTTTTATATCTTACATTTTACAGCAAATGTATCAACAATAGATACTGCATGGACTGATGTCTTGGGAAATGAGATGTTTATTTTTGGAGGTAGAAAAGATGGGCTTTATTCCCTCTCAGAACATATGACTGACAATTTGCTGTCCATAACGGAAATGACATCTTTGGTAAAACAATTGACATGCGCAATTGCATTTTTGCATGATCGCGGGATGGTACATGGAAAATTGAACGAAGAGAACATTATTTTGACTTTAAAAGAAAAGGTGAGAAAATGCATTTTGTTATACCTATATAAAATCTCAGTACGGAAAAGGCCTATGAATTCGAACATTTGACAAAACAGTCAGTAGTTACATCAATAGTTCAAAAAGTATTGACCTATAAACGTCATATCGTTTGAAACGTAACGTCATTGATCACGTCATAAACTCTACCTATTTTTCCGCCCACTTACTCTTATTGACGAAAACGAATGTAAACATGCCGGGCAAATCGGTTTGTTGCTGCAGTATTGAAGTAGGGTTTAACAAAACAATTATTGACTGGGAATGAGGCAACATTTGTTAGACCTTCAGACAAAATGTTGCCTTCGGCCACGGTAAATATTTTGTTTTCAGGTCCAACAAATCATATTTTGTCCTCATTCCAAGTCAATAATTGTATAGTATTATTAAAAATTAACCAAACATAGCTAAAAATGACGTTAAAATGCTTTAGGGAGAATATCTCTAAGATGACCACCTTGAATTGTCTGTAGTGGAAAACACACGCAAAAAAAAAACCCCGAAAAATAATAACATCATCAATTAAATACCACTAGGGTCATGAACAAGACTGAAAAACAACCACATCATCAATTTAATGCCACTAGGGTCACGAACAAAATTTAAAAAAACAACCACATCATCAATTAACTGCCACTAGGGTCATGAACAAGACTGAAAAAACAACCACATTATCAATTAAATGCCACTAGGGTCACGAAAAAGACTGAAAAACAACCTCATCATCAATTTAATGTCACTAGGGTCACGAACAAGACTGAAAAACAACCACATCATCAAATAAATGCCACTAGGGTCACAAACAAAATTAAAAAAAAACAACCACATCATCAATTAAATACCACTAGGGTCATGAACAAGACTGAAAAACAACCACACTATCAATTAAATGCCACTAGGGTCACGTAAAAAAGCCTAAAAATCAACCTCATCATCAATTTAATGCCACTAGGGTCACGAACAAGACTGAAAAACAACCACATCATCAATTTAATGCCACTAGGGTCACGAACAAAATTAAAAAAAAAAAAAAACACATCATCAATTAAATGCCACTAGGGTCATGAACAAGACTGAAAAACAACCACATTATCAATTAAATGCCACTAGGGTCACGAAAAAGACTGAAAAACAACCTCATCATCAATTTAATGTCACTAGGGTCACGAACAAGACTGAAAAACAACCACATCATCAATTAAATGCCACTAGGGTCACCTTTAAATTTGAATAGTTCATTTCATAGAAAACCTGTAGAAGGTATACACGAAACATGAGTGTAAAGAGTTTGTAAAACTTTCTGTTTAAATTTGGATTTGATAGTGTATGCTCTTTGTATCACTTATTTTTGAATGATTATCGTGTTTTCATTTTGATGAATCGTATGTAGTTCTTTCATCTATTTACTATTGATTCCTTTGGTATTTATAGGAGAATATTTGGAATCCTTTGATATAGACGTATTCTATCTATTATGCAGGAAATATCAACGATATCAGTAAAAGCAACACCAAAACTAGCTGAGGAGGAAAACGACGTCAAAGAGGATATATTTCATATTGGACAGTTAATAAGAAGGTTGCTGCGACAGCATCAACAGAAACTTGTGTTAAGCAAGAGTATTTCTTGAATTTAAACTGAAAACTTGTAGACATGAATATGGTCTTTTTTTTGTTAGATGTTGTGAATGTTATCTAAGGAGATGATACAATTATGATCATACAAGATACCTTACCTACAACTAACAATAATATATCTCAGCATTTCTCTCTGCGTGAGGGTGCAATTTATATATTTGACGTAACATAACTGGTATGAAATGATTTTGAGCAAAGAATTTTACATTGTGCTTTAACAAATAAAGCAGTGCGAGAATGAGAATAATTTTTACAATTGTTCATCAGGGACGAGCTGAACAACATAATGCACATAATATCTAAAAAGTCTCGTTATGATTAATTCCGTATAGATTATTACACTTTCCATCACAAATAGATAAAGAAAAAACACTAAGCAATTCAATTCTACATACAGACGCAAAGAAAAGGGAAGGATCTCCAACATGACCACCCTGCAATCACAAAGCGAAACAAACCCAAAAGAAAGCGACACACAAATGACATCAACGAATCGCAAAAAATAAGACAGACAATATACACCATCATACATCATACAAAACAATCGATATAGACGCACAGAAACATCACGCGGCGCCGACTTTGGATGTTTTTCATGGAAATAGTTCAATATATGACAAACCTTACTTCCATGACGGGTCCTGTCCAAACCTCTCTAGAGAAGACATGGTCCCGACCATCTGTCCTCTCTGAATGTCAGTCGGACTACTCGGGTGATACATGTATCATGCATGAGTTCGCTGCAGAGCACGGACTGTATTTCGTAGGCCTTCTGTTTTAATATCCATTCTAATGCAATGTCGCTATAACGTCGAATTGCATTGGTTGTTTGTTCCTTAGTTACGGCTGTACAACGAGAACATACTAGGCTTTGGAGTTGTTAACGTCACATTTCGCCTAATATTAACAAAAATATAGATTGCATTAGAATAGGAATAACTAGAAATTGACGTTATGGTTGCGGACAGTAAATAATTATTTTACGGTGCAAACATCCGCTAACGCGTTGCCAGAAAAACTCGGTTTGCGACAGTAAAATCAGCATTTACCGTCCCCAAACGTAACGTCAGAAGCTAGTTATTCCACAGTTAACATATATACATAAAATTATGTGTGTTTCTTGGGGCCCCTGCGTCATGCTGTCTGTTTGTATGGTCATCTTACAGAGAGACAGAGAGGAGGCTATTTTGTTATTTATCCACAAGAATGGACTCTAAACAAGGCAAACGTTACAAACACAGAAACACCATTTTTGGACATGAATATCAAAATGTTTTATGGAGAGATTCATACAAGTGGTAATGACAAGAGATGACTTTGGATTTAATATAGTAAATTTTCCCTGGCTTGACGGTGATGTTCCTAGATTACCGTTATACGGTATATACATTTCACAGCTCATCCGGTTTCCTAGAGCATGTCTGATATTTTGGATTTACATAGTAGAAATTTACAAAATACTTTATTTTTGTTATTACAGCTGTACGTTTCTTCGAGACCTCTGGGTAAGGGTAATCGGAATAGTGGGAGGGTTGTGTGCACGTAAGCCAGGCTACTTGCGTGGCGGTTTGCCGTCCTAAGTCGGCACCGATTGCCCATTGGTCTCGTTATTAACACTGGGCACGAGCCCGGCGTTTTTACATGTAGCTCACCTGAGCGCAGCTCAAGTGAGCTATTGTCATAGCGCGGCGTCCGTCGTCTGTCATTAACTTTTTAACATTTTCGACTTCTTCTCTGAAACCGCTGCACAGAATGTCACGAAACTTAAGAGGAAGCAAGTACTCAATGCCATCTACCAAGTTTGTGTTTTTCGAGCCGATCGGAAATCAAAGATGGCCGCCACAGGCTCTGGTTGGCTGACACATTTTCGACTTTTCCTCTGAAACTGCTGCACAGAATTTCATGAACCTTCACAGGAAGCAAGTACTCATTGCCCTCTACCACTTTTGTGTTTTTCAAGCTGATCGGAAATCCAAGATGGCCGCGACAGGCTGTGATTGGCTGACACATTTTCGACTTCTACTCTGAAACCACTTCACAGAATTTCATAACACTTCAAAGGAAGCAAGTACTCAATGCCCTCTAATACGTTTGTGTTTTTCGAGCCGATCGGAAATCAAAGATGGCCGCCACAGGTTCTGATTGGCTGATACATTTTCGACTTCTCCTCTTAAACCGCACATAATTTCATGAAACTTCACAGTAAGCAAGTACTCAATGCCCTCTGCCAAATTGTGTCTTTTGAGCCGATCGGAAATCCAAGATGGCTGCCACAAGCTCTGATTGGCTGACGTCTTTTCGACTTTTCCTCTGAAACCGCTGCACATAATTTCATAAAATTTCACATGAAGCAAGTACTCAATGCCCTCTACCAAGTTTGTGTTTTTCGAGCCGATGAGAAATCCAAGATGGCTGCCTCAGGCTCTGATTGGCTGACACATTTTCGATTTCTCCTCTGAATCCGCTGCACAGAATCTCTCGAGACTGCACAGGATGCAAGAACTCTATGCCTTCTACAAAGTTTGTGTTTTTCGAGCCGATTGGAAATCCAAGATGGCTGCTACAGGCATTGATTGGCTGACTCTTTTTCGACTTCTCCTCTGAAACCACTGCACAGAACTTCATGAAACTTCACAGAAAGCAAGTACTCAATGTCCTCTAACAAGTTTGTGTTTTTAGAGCCGATCGGAAATCCAAGATGGCCGCCACAGTCTCTGATTCAATTTGCACTCAAGGATATAGGCCATATCAATATATCCTTGCATTCAGCGGTCATTTTTTCCTGAGCAGAATTTTAGAGGGAAATTTCATTGTGTTTAATTTTAGGCCAAGACCATGGAAACATACCGACGTCATAATGATGCTGTTTACGTTTCGAAATATTGAACAATTTTCCCCGCAAAAACAACGTCTTCCTTGGTAACAAGATTTGAACAGCAATGCCTGAACATTATTCAAAATGCAAAATTGAAGCTCATATTGAGTTCAGATTTTAATTTAATTCACTAAAATAACAGTTGTGATGTATAAAGAAAGAAATAGCCTGCAAATAACGAAGTTAGACTCGAAACTTGCATAGCAACCAGGCAAGCCGAATAACAAAGACCATGAGTTCACGATCAATTTCGGTTGATCGTTTCTTCACCGCATTCTAAAATTTCTGTTAACAAAATTTCTTGAAATTTCTAAAACATGGGTCCTGTAGCATCATATCCCACCCATACTGCTACGTCTTTCGGTGCGCTTTTTCGACATAGTAACTTTCATACTTTTTTGGCATATTACATTGTTTAGATTTGAGGATCACTGACGAGGGTTAAGTACCCGAAACGTGCATGTCTGGTCCATGCTGCTAATTTATCTGTTCTTAAATGATGCTATTCAATTTAAGGACGTTTAACACAGATAAGGATGATAATTCGCGAGGCACAAAGAGTTCGGCGTTGCGATGAAAGTTATGGACGGTATTTGCCGTTGTTTTTGTAGTAACTCTTTATATTTTAGCAATTAGTATTTCCATAATTTTTTTAATAACATTGTCTGTTTATCTAATTCGTTATTTACAGGAGACCAGAAATCTTGGTATGCAAATGTACCCCTGATGTCTAGTGTTGTTCTTCGCATGGATTCAAGCCGGAAGAAGTTCTAGATGGCTCTGATTGGCTGATACATTTTCGACTTCTCCTCTGAAACCGCTGCAAATATTTTCATGAAACTTCACAGGAAGCAAGTACTCAATGCCCTCTACCACATTCTGTCCTTTGAGCCGATCGGAAATCCAAGATGGTTGCCACAAGCTCTGATTGGCAGACACATTTTTGACTTCTCCTCAGAATCCGCTGCACAGAATCTCTCGAAACTTCACAGGAAGCAAATACTCAATGCCCTCTACCAAGTTTGTATTTTTCGAGCTGATCGGAAATCAAAGATGGCAAACACAGGCCCAGATTGACTGACGCATTTTCGACTTCTCCTCTGAAACTGCTGCACAGAATTTCACTAAACTTCACAGGAAGCAAGTACTTTATGCCTTCTACCAAGTTTGTGTTTTTAGAGCCGATCGGAAATCCAAGATGGCCGCCACAGGCTCTGATTGGGTGACACATTTTCGACTTCTCCTCTGAAACCGCTGCACAGAATTTCGCGAAACTTCACAGGAAGCAAATACTCAATGCCCTGCCCTCTTCCAAGTTTGTGTTTTTCGAGCTGATCGGAAATCCAAGATGGCCAAGACAGGCCCTGATTGGCTGACACATTTTCTACTTCTCCTCCGAAACTGCTGCACAGAATTTCCTGAAACTTCACAGGAAGCAAGTACTCATTGCCCTCTACCAAGTTTGTGTTTTTCGAGACGAACGGAAATACAAGATGTCCTCCATAGGCTCTAGGTTGACACATTTTTGACTTATCCTCTTAAACTACCGCACAGAATGTCACCAAACTTTACAGGAAGTTAGTAGACATTGTCTCTCTCAAAGCTTCGTTGAAAGCTATATCCTTCAGGTCTTATACTGACTTTGATTAAAAACATACATACAGTCTCCTCAGATGAGCGATGTGGCCTCCTTGTGCCTCTTGTTATTTTTTTTCCTTTTGTGCTTCCGCACATGGTCTTGAAGTCAAGTCCAAAATGGACAATTCAAGACTCAATGCATTTGTGGAAGTTGCTTTAATTTGGAGATTTACTCGGTATAGACAGCTTATAATGTCCTATGCTTTTAACATTTTAGAAAATAAGTTTTGATATTTGAACTGGTCATATGTCGTTTTTAACAAAAGAGTTACTTGTACGATACGCAATTACAAATTCATAACATGCAACTATTTTTTAGTCAAAAAGAAGAAGATCGAATCATTATCATCGATGACATCATATTGAGGAGGTGGGGAGGTATTGGACCAATCAAATTGATGCGACTTTGTTTACCATATTTGATTATTTGATAACCTGATGCCCCAGTTACGAATGCACACAAGGGGGGGGGGGGGGGGGGGCGCACTCTTATCGTTCTGGTAATCATGATGTAAACATACACCTGTGCTGTTCTTCAAAAAAGAAAAAAAGTACATCATTTAAAGATGGGAGATAAAATTTAGTATACAAAATGTATGGTTTCTTCCACCCAGCATTTTTTTTTTGTAAATGAAATATGGTAAAAATCGATACAGGGATGCAAAGCTGGCACTAATATTTATGTCAACTTGACCTTGAAATAATTAGATTACATATACGTCGACTGTCTGATTTAAAAAATAATTTGATGCCAAATACATTTAGTTAATAATGCCTTTGATTTTCATGGTATCTTTGTTCTCCCGGCAAATAGATGCTAAAGATCAATAGTTTTCTTGGTTTATATGTGGTCTTTCCTGTTTTATTGTGTCGCCTGCGAAGCACAGCGACACTTAGGGATCACTTTGTCCGTTGTCCGTCTGTCCGTCCGTCCGTCCGTCCGTCTGTCTGTCTGTCTGTCCGTCTGTCTGTCACACTTGGGTGTCACACCCCATAACTTTTGATTGGTAAGTGATAGGGCTTTGATATTTCACATGTGTATTCCATGTGACAAGACCTTTCTACACATACCGTAATTTTTGACCTCGTGACCTTGACCTAGATATTTGACCTACTTTTCAAAAAAATTAAGATTGGCTATATCTTTTGATTGGTAAGTGGTAGGCCTTTGATATTTCACATGTGTATTTCTTGTGACAAGACCTTTCTACACATACCGTAATTTTTGACCTCGTGACCTTGACCTAGATATTTGACCTACTTTTAAAAAAATCTAAGATTGGCTATATCTTTTGATTGGTAAGTGATAGAGCTTTGATATTTCCCATGTGTATTCCTTGTGACAAGACCTTTCTACACATACCATAATTTTTGACCTCGTGACCTTGACCTAGATATTTGACCTACTTTTCAAAAAATCTAAGATTGGCTATATCTTTTGACTGGTAAGTGATAGGGCTTTGATATTACCCATGTGTATTCCTTGTGACAAGACCTTTCTACACATACCATAATTTTTGACCTCGTGACCTTGACCTAGATATTTGACCTACTTTTCAAAAAATCTAAGATTGGCTATATCTTTTGATTGGTAAGTGATAGAGCTTTGATATTTCCCATGTGTATTCCTTGTGACAAGACCTTTCTACACATACCATAATTTTTGACCTCGTGACCTTGACCTAGATATTTGACCTACTTTTCAAAAAATCTAAGATTGGCTATATCTTTTGACTGGTAAGTGATAGGGCTTTGATATTACCCATGTGTATTCCTTGTGACAAGACCTTTCTACACATACCATAATTTTTGACCTCGTGACCTTGACCTAGATATTTGACCTACTTTTCAAAAAATCTAAGATTGGCTATATCTTTTGATTGGTAAGTGGTAGAGCTTTGATATTTCCCATGTGTATTTCTTGTGACAAGACCTTTCTACACATACCATAATTTTTGAACTCGTGACCTTGACCTAGATATTTGACCTACTTTTCGAAAAATCTAAGATTGGCTATATCTTTTGACTGGTAAGTGATAGGGCTATTATATTTTCCATGTGTATTCCTTGTGACAAGACCTTTCTACACATACCATATTTTTTGATCTCGTGATCTTGACCTAGATATTTGACCTACTTTAAAAATAATCCCTTTTCTACACATACCATAATTGCTGACCTCGTGACCTTTACCTAGTTATTTGACCTACTTCTGAAAAAAATCTTAGATTGGCTATATCTATATTTCACATGTGTATTTCTTGTGACAAGACCTTTCTACACATACCATTATTTTTGACCTCGTGACCGTGACCTAGATATTAGACCTACTTTTCACAAAATCTAAGATTGGCTCTATCTTCTGTTCGATAAGTGATAGGGCTTTGATATTTCACATTTGTATTCCTTTTGAAAAGACCTTTCTAAACATTCCATAATGTTGACCCAGTGACCTTGCCCTTGATATTTGACCTACGTTCAATAAAAAAAAAAAAACCAGCTTCGCAGGCGACACAAGCATTCCTTGGATTGCTATTTTGTTTCTATGGTATGAGTTGGTTTCCTTGTCCCTTCTGCGTCTCTTTATGTGGATGTTTTTTCTGTGTTTTTGCAATGGGCGATTTGAAGTTTTGTTGTGGGTGCTGCAACCGAGCGTTAGAGATTCATTCCTTTCTTTTACACCACAATGCAGCGTTCTTTGAGAATTCGGGGTAATCAGAAGAGTGGGAGGGTTGTGCGCACGTAATCCGGATAACCACACCGTCTGCTACTGGCGCGGAAGATGGCCGTCCTAAATCGGCTGCGATTGAATTGGTCTCGCTTGTTTATGTGTAGTCATTTGTGTTTGATGTTTCTATGTGATGTGATTTCCTTGTACCTTTTACGTCTTTTTCTGTGCGTGCCTGCTCTGTGTTTTTATATTTTCTTTTGTGTCTCACTTATGCCCTTTGCCATGTCGAGCTCGTAAAATAGTTCCCCGTGAGGGGTTTGACAGTAAGCGTTTTGAATATTTTCCCCTGGCATGGTCGCCATGGCACTTTCTCTGTGGACATCACCTCAAACAGTGCATGTATTTTAAATATTGTTTTCATTTCCGTGCGTGAACATCGACGGCGGGTGCGGCTAGCCAAACAGGGGATGTTTACTCCTCCCGGGTACCTGGTCCCGCCTCTAGCTTGTTATGGGTCCTTCGATGCTCAATTGTGTGCTCTATTGTGAGTGCTGTTGAGATTAATATCAGGATCTTCTTTAACTTATTAGAGTTTTGCTGTTGGTTCTGCAAACGAGTTTAGTTAGAGATCCCCTCCTTTTATATTTGTTTCAATTTCAGAATGATAAATTTCAATGTTTGAGACCTTCGCCCCCATCTCCAACAGCCTATTGTGTACACAATGAACATTGAATTGCCTTTTCTTCCCTGTTTGTTTTTTCCTATTGTGTTTAACCCCTTATACAACCACCTGTCCCCTAGAAATTTCGGTCGGACTCCCCGGGTAATACCATGCAGCCGACAGAGCAAGGACAGTATTTCGTAATCCTCACTTTTTATCGATTTACATATTCATCTCTGTAGCTTGGGCCCCTGTCTTTTGTTTTCTTGTTTGTGTGGGCATTCTACAATGAGGAGGCTATTCTATACTACAATTGTTGTTATCCTGGACCTTTGGGTAACAGCAGAAGTTGATGGGTTGTGCCTACGTAATTCGGATAACTACACCATTTCCTACAAATAAATGTACAATTGTCATTTGGTCTCGTTGCTTTATGTGTAGTCGTTTGTGTTTTATGTTTTGGTGTCGTGTTGGAAGTTCTTTTCTCCCATTTGCCCCCATATGGGATAGAGTTTGCCCATAGCGACGCGTCATGTAGGGTCACTTTATCCCACATGTACCTCGCGTGACTTTCGACGTCGGTCGTATAGGCCGTATCCATATTGTGACGTCGTTATTATCCATTGTGACGTCATGATCTTTGTACCTAAAGCGGCGACCTCTCAACAAAAACATCGTTTTAAAACTCCTTTTTCTACATTCTAATTCTTATTAAACTGATAAAGGCTATTGACTCCGCTTTATTCTTTTAGAATAAACCATTTTTGAGGGCGCTGAAAACGAATATTCCTTAATTTTTCGAATTCGATAAAGTTGACGATTTCATGATTTCATAGAATTTTAAGAAAGGCCCATAGAAATGGGAGAAAAACGATCAAGCATAATTATGTTTGTCATGTGGGATGAGAAAAGCCCCCCCCCCCTACCCTCGGGGTCTGGTTTCTGGTCAAGGAACTCGGCAAGCCTCGTTCCCTGACCAGAAACCAGACACCTCGGGTGGGCTTTTCTCATCCCACATGACAACATATGGTTGATAGTTATATTCCCTTTTTGCGACTCTTGTGTTTCTTCTATGTGTTTTGACTTGGACTTGACACTTTCTTTATAGACACTTTCTTTATATGACACTTTCTTTATAGACATATCGTCAGACAGTGCATGAATTTTATATATTGTTTTCATTTTCTTGCTTAAACATCGACGGCGGGTGCGGCTAGCCAACAGGGGATGCTTACTCCTCCCGGGCACCTGGTCCCATCTCTGGCTTGCCAGGGGTCCGTCGATGTTTAATTTTTGCTCTATTGTGAGTGCTGTTGAGATTATCGTCTGGATCTTCTTTGACTCATTTGTGTCACTTATGCCCTTTGCCGTGTGGAGGTCGTAAAAAAGTTCCCCGCGAGGGGTTTGACAGTAAGTGTTTTGCATATATTTCCCTGGCATTGTCGCCATAGCACTTTCTTTATAGACATAACGTCAGACAATGCTTAAATTTTATATATTGTTTTCATTTTTGTGCTTACAAATCGACGGCGGGTGCGGCTAGCCAACAGGGGATGCTTACTCCTCCCGGTCACCTGGTCCCACCTCTGGCTTGCCAGGGGTCCGTCGATGTTTAATTTTTGCTCTATTGTGAGTGCGGTTGAGATTATCGTTAGGATCTTCTTTGACTCATTGGAGTGTTTTAGTGAGTGCTGCAACCAAGTCTTGTTGGAGATCCCCTCTATTCTTCTACGTAGTTCTTTAAATCTACTTAATATTATTCCCAGTTTGTTTGAACAAGACAAGAGTATTTGTGAGAAAGAAATCAAATGTTTAAATAGTAGTCAGCTAAATCCTTTGTCATCTCCCTAGTAAATAATAATGGAATTGAAATTTAGAGCATGATATTATGGAAATTGAATGGGTCTCAGACTGTATACATTGAATTTCCTTTGTAATTATAAATAATCAAATAACAGATTCCCGCAAAGTGGTTCCAGTAAATTAATTGAATCAAGTATATTGATTTATTCATATCTAAATTCTGCATTTATAAATCAACGAGATTTCCCTTTTGTTTGTCTACATTATAAGACAACTTTTATGATTGAATCCAAAGACACAAAACAATAGAAACAAGCAGGAGTATCGGAAACTTTAAGTGCTCATGAAGTTGAGAGGCAACAGATTCGCAGTAAATAAGTCAAGTCCATGCATTGGTACATACTTATACATGAAACGAAAGAGTTGTCATTGTAGAAATTATAAATATAAAAGAAGTATCACGGAACACAACCCTTTGGGAAAAATTGTCAAATACTGTGTACTAGGCATGCGTAATTGCGATATTTCAGAAATCAAAGATGATCAAAAGTAAAGGAATTTACTTCTGTTACGTTTGAATCCATCTATTTACAAAAAACATTAACAAGTGATTTTACACATAATGCAAAACAATTACTCACAGGGGACTATTTTCACAAAGCCCCGTAAACAAATATCAAAGGCAATTGGCATAAGGAAAACATTCCTTGTTCTAGTGATTGAAATGGGTCCATGTTGAATTACTATTAAAGTGATTGATATCAAACTATCAGCAACAAGCTGAAAGAGAATGAATAGATGGAATCATAATGAAGACATTATCTTAACAAACAATTGAAATTCGAAGTACATATAGAATTTGAAGAAGTTTAACATGGATTATATATTAAGCTGATTTTCACACACCGATTAAGGTCCATATAAAACAAGAGAGAAAAAAACCAATTACAACACTGTAAGGACTAAAACAAAATGGTAGATGGCGTCTAGAAGCATAGCACAAACCAATGTTTTATTTCTATAGTGAATGTTATTCAATTGCTATTGAGAAATTATCAAAATACTGAAAAAAAATGATTAAAGTAACAAAGAGAATACGTATGCAAACAAGAATTACCGACTTACATAAACACTGCCCTCTTCTCAATGGAAAAAAAATCAAAAAGGGGTTTTTGTATTTTGCTGAACTTGCACACCATCATATACAGAATTTCACTGTTTCTTGATATGAAGCATGAATAAATCATCGAATGATAGGAACAGATCACAGAATGCTAATTAATACTTCTTAAAATTTGAAGTGCAAGATTAAATTTCGCTCGTCTGAATAGTCAACCGGGTTTCCGTTTCGTTATTCAATTCATTCAATTCATTTCCGTTTCGTAATTCGATTCATTCGTAAGACTCTTAACTTTCTTATTCAATTTTGAATTAATTTAGCTGGAATTATCACTGATTAGGTGGAAGGTGGGGATCTCCAACAAGAACCGGTTGCAGTACCAACGTTACACAGCAAAAATTAATCCACCCCAAGTGAAAACAAAGAGAAGACATGCACAGCAAGAGACACTAAAGGGCCAAGGAATAGCAAACACGGCATCAAAATACCAAACACAAAAGACCACTGTGACACATAAACTAACGAAACCAATGGGCAATCGATGCCGACTTAGGACGGTCCTCTGCTACGTTTTGAGCTAATGATGTATTTATCAGGATAAAGTGCACACAACCCTCCCACTTATCCGGTTACCCAAAGGTCTTGAAGAACGCATAATTGTAGTGTAAAATAACCTCCTGACTGTAACATGACCATACAAACAAGACTGCAGAACACAGGGGCCCAAGCACCAAAGATGAATATGTAAATGTGTATAAAACAATGGGCATACAAATTATATTCCGTGCTTTGCCGGCTGTAGCAAGCTCATGCACGTTATCATCAGAGGAGCCCTACCGACATTCAGAGGGGACAGGTGGACGGGACCCTTTCTTCTTCTCCAGTTTTGCTCGTATCCTGTTATATTGCCTATGTGAGACACATAAATTGTTTCAAAGGCTACAATTGACCAATGATAAAAGAGAATCTTATTGTGACTTCACAGTTACGTCCTCAGATACATGGCGTTAAAATGACATTAAACATTGTTTGAATTAGGGAATAACTAGCTCATGACGTTATGTTGCGGACGGTAAATGCTGATTTTACGGTCGCAAACTGAGTTTTACGCGGAGCAAGAAAAACGGATGTTTGCAGTGTAAAATCAGCAAGCTTGTTATTCCCATTCTAATGCAATATGTTTGTGATTATAAAGCTAAATGTGACGGTAGCAACGTCAAAGCTTAGTATGTTCTCGTTATACAACCTTGACTAAGGAGCAAACAACCAATGAAATTCGACGTTATAGCGACATTGCATTAGAATTAACTTTTTCTTATGTTTCATGGAAGAAGAAATAGACTCGTGACGGAATTTTACAGCTTTTCCCTTGTTCCGCTACGCTCCACTCGGGAAAAGATGAAAGGACTAGGTGCGCTAACCCCTAATATCGGCCAAATAATTTCGACGAAAAATGCTTTTGATAAACGAATTATCAATTATCACTTTTTGCAATGTTGGATGTTTGAAAAAATACCGCGTCATAATTTTAAGCCCTCGTAACGGCTTGTGTGTGATGTATGACGTCATGTTCTGACGTCATTTGCCCTGAATGACGCAAAACAAAGGAACATTTTACACACAAATCTTTATCTAAGCTCCAGGCCTCGCCCACGATATTTTTCATGCAAATTAAAAGGTCGAACAAAAATCCATCGATTGGTACAAAAATATTCATGGGCAAGGCCTGGAGCGCTACTTTATTTCATGATTTTGTATCAAAATTTCGCTCATTTATTAATAAATTCAATAATTTCAACGATTTTAGATGTTTTGAGCAACGCATTTTTCAGTATAGGACTATGTAATCAAAGCAGGCTTTCCTCATTTGGATTCACCATACATTTGACAGTTTATAAACTAGAATATAATGGATATATCATTTAATTTCCATTGTTATTATCAAGAAACGAAGATTCTGATTGGCTGAGAAATTTTGTTGATCCATCGATCAACACAATTTTTCACGGAAGTCTATTTATAGCACTATTTTTAGAACCGGGGTTTCCCTCAAACACGAATGAACTCGTTGCTTAAAATACAATTTGTTGATGTATGCTTATCATTTCAAGTGTACGCGCATTGATGCAGTTTTCTGTCCAATTTTTCGGGTGATACCTGCATCAACAGAAAAAAATATAAGATTCATTTCTGAAATGAACAACTTTGAAAATAGAGCCGAAATGGCAGGTTACCGCACCTACTCCTTTCCGTTACTCGCATAAATTTTGATGTATCACTCAGTAGATCGTGATAGAACCTATAATTCTCTAAAGAGATTTGGACAGGACCAATCATAGAGTCTCGTCTTCACAGTCAGTCAGAGTGCAAGTCTTCAGAATGCGCTGGCATTAGTCTGAAGATAGGTCAAGTACCATGCCGAGTGTCCGTCTGATGACATTAAAATCATATCCACGGTTGATGTATCAAAGGCGTTTGATGATTGTGACGCAATTTCTATGATAATTCTGTCTGCCTTTGATCCTTCTGTTTTTATTTATTATGTCACCATAAAAGGCAGGTTGTGAAATACCAAAAGTAACATAAGATTCATTATCCGAAAAAATGAAGCACCGCATTATGTCACTGCTGTCTAGGGAGCTGCTCTATGGCACCGATGATCGCTGCGTTTCGTTTTTCTTGATGAAGAGATTGTGGTTTGTATTTCTCATGTGTTTTCTGTTCCAGTGTGAAAATTAAAAGAAGTTAAGAAAAGCTTTGGAAATATTTTCTTTGTGGATCTTATGATATTGCGATCGAAATTAAGATTACCATAAAATGTAAAAAAAAATCCCGATTAGTGTAATTTATATCGCCGGTGTAAAGCAAAATCAATGTTTTATAGCCTCCACCCACATTATTCAAGGAATAAATGAACATCTGATTTTCCTATTTAACTCCATAGCGATCATTCCAATGGGATAATTCGTGTTATAAGAGGATTCATCTCTCAATAATTCCATACATATGTAAATTGGCTATCTGACCAAATGATACATTATTTAAATCATTGCTATCGTCAATAGAGAGAAAAGGGCATATATCACTTCTATATAAGGATGTATTTATTGAACATATATCATGAACGGAACTAATCTATCGAATTATCCAAATAACTATGGGTATAGGAACAATTTTCTTTGTGACTTTAATCACAATTAGCAATTGTTACATCGTGCCATTAAATGATACACACGGTAAGTTTAGTTTTTTAACTACCTAAAACAGTTTCGTAGAGTTAAAATTCCATATATATAGTATATTTTTTTCTTCGTGTTACTCGTTACTTTATGAACCTTCTATTATTGTCTTTTTAGAAATACTTTAGCATTTAAATATTGATGAAGGTTGTTAAAATGCATTATGGTGAAATATTTGACAATTTTAATTTATTTAGAATATTGACCTCCTTATTTTACCCTCTTTATCATTTTGCCCTGAAATTAGTGAATGAAAATCAAACACAAAACTATGATGAAGATCTTCAACAAAACCATCTCGAAATGACTACAACAAAGGACCTCGCACGATATGGCGGGAATTCCGCCCAGATAATAAAATCTCCTTCAGGGTTACTAAAACTATTTTAAGGTATACAATATATATATATGGATAGAAAAACTTATAATCTATAATATTTACTCAAATGTTTCTCATTTACATCACCTACTTGGCATTTATTCGAAATCGAAGCAACGCGGGGTCCACCATTTAGAGTCCGTGGTATAACGTTATAAAATTCAATAAAATGAGATGAAATTGAGAAAATCGTTTTACTCCGAGTTATATTAAGTTATCATACATTTTGTGATTTGATAAACGGTAGAATTATTGTCCTCCTTCAAAAACTAGTATTTCTTTTCCGTATTCAGAACTACATTTTTGGTTCATCACTATACTCCAAATAGTTCACAATGGATGAATGCGCTTAGTGCGCTTACATTACGAAAAAATACATATAAGCCAAAAACTATCGGAAAAAAGAGGGTTTTTTTGTGGTTATTCGTTAAAACAAATAAAAGGGTGTTTAATAAATAGAGGAAAATAAAATATAAACGAGAACAGTATTCTTTGTTGGAAGTGTTTGAATGAATATAGCAAAAGAAAAAATGTAGTTGCAAAATGTTTACTACTCACCCAAACCATAAAATGACATCATAAAAATAGTTATTTAATTAACATATTAGTTATAATTGCAAAAAAATCATCACTCTAAACCCATCGAAAGAAAACGAGATAGACTTATGTATAATTACTCAAGATTTCGAGCCTTCCCACTCCCCCCCCCCTTTTTTATATTTCGATCGCCTGGTTGACATCGTTCCCCACCTTGCTACAGGATCTGACTCGCCATGCTGGAAGATCTTGTCAAGCTAAAGTTTCTATTAAAAGGAAATCCTGTAGCAAGGTGGGGAACAATACTCTAAAAAACTTTTCCAGTTTCCATAGGCTTTAGTGTTAAAATCGACTGTTTTAACCCAAATTATACATAAAATATAGGTCGCATGTTTAAAATATTACTATTTTCATTAAATTCAGCACAAATCTTACCGAATTCAGAGTTTTAATTCCTTTTAATGAGGAAAAAAATTTTTCGATCCCAACTGGGCGGAATTCCATACTTATCGTTCGAGCTCCAAAGTTTTAAGCTAAAGACACCCTGCCCCTACCTGTAAAACCTATTAAATATAAATGATGATATATGAAGGAGAAAGATCATTGAGTATTCATAGCCAGCTATGCTATGAACGGTCATTAGCTCAATCACATGTATAGTCTGCTTTGGTTCATTTGATAGATAATATACCTACATGTATGCGAGCTATAGCCTTTCTAGCTGCAGTACATTGCAGGTTTTGACCAGCATGTGCGTGAGTGTGTATGATATGTATATTTGTGTCCCTCTGGTCTAAAAGAAAGGAGGGGATCTCTAACAACACTAGGTTGCAGCACTCACAGCAAAAGCCCAAAACATCCAATGCAAAACACAGAGCAGACACGCCAAGAAAGAGACGCAAAAGGTACAAATTAGTTTTGGAAGATCCTGACGATAATCTCAACAGCACTCACAATAGAGCACCAAATGAAGCATCGACGGACCCCTAACAAGCTAGAGGTTGGACCAGGTGCCCGGGAGGAGTAAGCATCCACTGTTGGCTAGCCGCACCCGCCGTCGATGTTCACGCACGGAAATGAAGATATTTTAAATACATACACTGTCTATGGTTCTGTCTATATAGAAAGTGCTATGTCGACAATGTCAGGGAAAAATATTCAAAACACTGTCAAACTCCTCGCGGGGAACTTTTTACGAGCTCCATACGGCAAAGCGCATAAGTGTGACACCAAATCACATACTAGAAACATCAAACACAATTGACTTCACATGAACCATCGAGACCAATGGTCCTAAGGGACGGACTGTCCTTTCCGTTGAATATAAACACGTTTAAGTGCAGTTTATATAGATTTATATCAATATCCATTATACGCCACACAATGTACCGGCGGTGAAGATTTATTATGTGAAGCATGAAACTCTGGTGATTCGTGCATTTCGACATTGGACATATTTTATCTTGAATTCGAAAACTTATTGGGACTATAAAATCACATTTATGATAGACCATTTATCGGAAATTTATTGATATTTTATTTGTCGAGAGAATATGCCTAAACTTCCTGTGTATTTTCTAATCATTTAAAAAAAATTCTGTAGTGTTTAACATTTTGAGATAAAATGGAAGAAAAAAAAATAACATGGAAGAAAAACATCGATCATAGAGATGTAGAGACCGGGAAAATTGATTATTCATTTCAATAGAATGTTATCAAATACGACTTGAAGTAGATTCAACATCAAATCTATAATTAAACATGTTCTATCTGGAGGAAGTTCGCTCTATAAAGATGTAGCTAGTCCTAAATTCAATGGCCATTACAATTATACATCGTTGAACATTTTAATAATGCATCACACCGTATTGTAATCTCTAATATAATGACTGTCCTACTATTCATAAACCTTCAGTTAATTGATCAAGGAATTGTAATTACCGAAATTGTTTCAGATTGGTAATTGTAGTGATTTGAATATGGATTGAGGCGAATTGCAGTTTAAATCAATAGAAACAAAGGACAGAGAATTCATATGGTCGATCTAACCAATACTACACAACCATGTCAAGATACAGCCTGATTAATTTTAACTGAATAAAATCTCTTGGCTGATTGAAAAGCCTTTGTCTCGATGCTTAAGTCACAGAATTTAAGAGCACTGATAAAACAGTAACAAAAAGGAGTTGAACAAAGTATCGCATATCAATGAACAGCAAAACCCTTTTAGAGCTAAAGTTTTCTTTGTTCATCCATTAAACATCACCTAAAATTTAAGCGATTTCAAAATTTTTAATGTGTTTTAGATGACTTTACCGACTGTTTTCCCATGCCTCTCAATTACATGTACCTTAGCAAAATCTATATGAACTACAAGTAAACCGAAAGCATAAATTCTGCTTCATATTTAGATCTAATATTATACAATTATTGACTTTTAATGAGGTCTACTCGTGACTATACAGACCTGGTCACGTATGTATTGTCACGAGTAGACCGAATTAAAGTCAATAACTGCTCCCAATATTCCGATTACCCAGAGTTCTGGAAGAACTCACAATTGTGGTGTAAAATAACCTTTCAATGTAAGATGAACATACAAACATACAGCATGACACCAAGGGTCCAAGGAACACACAGAAAAATATGTAAATTAATATAAAAAACAGAAGACATACGAAATACAGTCCATGCTCTGCCGGCTGTAGCAATCTCATGCATGTGATCACCCGAGAAGTCCTAGTGACATTCAGAGAGGACAGGTGGTCGGGACCCTGTCTTCTCTAGAGAGATTCGGACAGGGCCCGTCAATGAGTCCTGTCGGCACAGTCAGTCGATATAAGTCATGCAATATTTGAATATGTTTTATTTTACAAATAAATCCAGCACATTATTTAACAGCAACACCTACAATTAAGTCCGTACTTGAACTGGACGTGTTTCTATGGTGATGTGTTATTATCTTCATACTCCGACATTTTACTTCCCTGAAAAAATTCTGTACATTTTTTTCAAGAATTTCTGAGCGTTTTGGTAGTGATTTTTGGATTCTGATTTCGGATGGTGTGTTTGACTTTCATTCACTGGTTATCAATCAATCAATCAATCAATCAATCAATCAATCAATCAATCAATCAATCAATCAATCAATCAATCAATCAATCAATCAATCAATCAATCAATCAATCAATCAATCAATCAATCAATCAATTAAGAATAAAATCAGAACTCAAGAAAAAAAATCCTTTTTGTTCTTTAATATTGACAGTACGACAATAAATAATTATATGCTTTAATAGGAAATATTGATTTTATATCACAGATTGTATATCGGTATCATGTGAAAATAACGGTACACTACAGATGGACACCTGTACTTGTGTATGTCAGCATGGATACAGTGGATTTCTATGTGAACAAGGTGAATGATCCTTTTATAGTACATTGTACGTAAGGATCAGACAGCTGAAAAACCTTAAAAAGGATCCCGGACCTTAAGGAAAGTCTATAATAATCGGATTTTTGAATTTTCAAAATTTACTGAAATAATCATATAAATTGTTTGATCAATGTCTGAACAATAACTTTCTTATTCCTTTCTGCTAGAATATAACCCTAAGCGCTTGCAAAATTTACTAAAACACACCCACCCTTCGTGAGCTTTGGTTGAACAGTGCACAAAAACTCAGGTTGTTATGATAAATTTCACCTTAATTAGGTATGAGCGCAAAATAGAATGGCTAATTCAGACAAACTAGTGAAAGATAGATATACAACAAATCTCCTTCAAAAGGAATCAGCCATTCTTTTTTGCGGTCATGTTGAAATTAGAGAAAATCAGAGAAATACAGTGCACAAAGTACAAATTAGCATGTAAAACGCCTTTTACATATATCGATCTATATATCTGCATTGATTTTTACCTGAGCGAGGGCGGTTTATCCGGATATTTCAGCTACCCCTCTTAACTGTATAGACGTTACAAAAATTGACGATTACAAACGAAATTTTCATGATTATTCTTACTCATAAAATGTTAAATTTTCTTCTGGTGTAAAAAGGGACACTAAATCTTTATAATCAATCGATACATAGATGATCCAAAAAGGGGCCTTAAGGTCCGAGATCCTTTACTGAACTTTTTTGCTTTTAGATGTGATCAGATCAGAATCCATATGAATGTTCTGAAGAAATTTTTATCATACTTTGATGGTGAAGAAAGTTAAAGGATATCAAATGTGGTTGAACTATATAAGGATAATTTTCGCGCTATTTCTTTTCCTTCATTATCCTATATAAAATATGAGGTAATTACCTCGCTTCATCATCCGAATCTTGGGATATGAATTTCATTCTGTTTGTTTGACAACCCGTATGCCTCAAAACAGGAATAAAAAGTTCAGCAAAAACGTTGCTGTATCACCCCTGCCTGATTCTAACGTGGACCTGCATGAACAGTTTTCAATTAGTGATTTTATTATCTCAAACGTCTTCAAATTCAATAGAATCAATTTAAGAACAGATAAATTTGCATCATGGACCAGAATATGTTCTTTATATTTTTTCATTCGTGCAACTACATTTCTCTCCTTTGTGCAAGTAATTTTCAACTTTTGTAATACAAAGTATATTTAAAAAGCAATATTAGCTGTCAGCGATTGTAATTTTTTTATTTGCTCATTTTCACGAACGTTATTACTCATAGAAAATGATGACGGTTTGATAAAAAGATTGATTTAAAAAAAACGTCGGATTAACGCCTTTCTGGACAAGAATAGCAGTTTTCTGAATTCTTACATCCCCAACAAATATTCAACGTAAAGCCCGCCCATATTCATATTAAGAGACTTTCTGCAAGAAAATAATTTTTAGCCGCTGACAGCTTATATTGCTTTAAAGATTTTTAAATGTCCTACTGTATGTATGAAATAGATAAAATGTCCCTCTGAAGAAGGGTGTTTCTCTCTACTTCATTTCATCTCACTTTGATCGACTTTAAATACATGAATGGAATTCATACATAGAAATTTTAATTCAAAGTTTACATTGTTTTAGTTTTGGTCCAAAGTGAGTGGCCAGAGGACAGTTTCTCTTTACCTATGTCCATGTTTGGATGTCCTGAGGAGTATAACAGAGGCTGGTCATGGGGTTACGTCAACCTAACACTACCTTCATCCGCCCCTGTACAGATCTGGAATGACGACAACATAGAAACCATTGAACCAAACATTCTGGGCCCATATCATCTACACTCGTTACAACTTAATTTTTGTACCAAAGAGAGAATACTTGGAGGTACAAACCAGGAATGGGAGAAGGGGAATTACTGTCTACTTAAAGCTGGATTGCAGTGTCCAAATGGTAAAGATCAATGATTTTGAAAACAGCTAAGCTAATATTCTTCATAAATAGATGTACATTTTTTCTACGAATTTTTATTATTCTATCTTCACACTATCAACTGGTTGTGATGAAAGAACAACATGCCCATGACAAATATAATAGCTATTCAGATGATGGGAAGTCACATTTTGGTCCCATATTACAAGCACGGACTAATCGGCGATTGTTATGTGTATCGCTTTTAGGACAAGGTTTTCGCTTTCACAAACTAGTAAAGACTTTCTGGAAATTTTACAAAAATTATTGTCAACTTCTTCTGAAATTCGGACCAATACAGGCAACAGAGTATATTACTTTGGGTATTTCACAACCTGCATTTTATGGTGACATTATTAACAAGATAAGAAGGATCAAAGATAGACAATATCACTATCCAAAATGCGTCAGAATCATCAAACGCCTTTTATACCGTGGGTATGATCCTAATGTCACCAGACGGACACTAGGCTTGGTACTTGACCAATCTACAGTCTTGTACAAGCGCATTCTTAAAACTTGCACTCTGACTGACTGTGACGACGGGACTCCATGACGGACCCTGTCCAAACCTCTTTAGAGAAGACAGGGCCCCGACCACCTGTCCTCTCTGAATGTCATTCGGACTCCTCGGGTGATAACATACATGAGCTCGCGGCGGCAGAGCACGGATTGTATTACGTACGCCCAATTTTTTTTATCCATTTACATCTTCATCTGTGTTGCTTGGGCCCCTGCGTTTTGCGGTCTTGTTTGTGTGTGGTCATCTGACAGTGAGGAGGTTGTTTTACACCACAATTTTACGTTCTTCGAGACCTCTGGGTAATCGGAAAAGTGGGAGGGTTGTGCGTACGTAATCCAGGATAACCATACCTTCTGCTATTTCCGTGGCAGATGGCCGTCCTAAGTCGGCACCGGTTGCCCATTGGTCTCGTCGGTTTATGTGTAGTCCTTTGTGTTTGATGTTTCTTTGTTGTGCGTTGACGTTCCTTGTCCCTTACGCGTCTCTTTCTGTGCTTGTCTGCTTTGTGTTTTTGCATTGGGTGTTTTGGGGTTTTGCTGTGGGTGCTACAACCTGGTGTTGTTGGAGATCCCCTCCTTTGTTCGCTATGACGATTTACTACAGACTATTAGATATAACCCGTTGAAAATAATTTATATTCTAACATTATGGTTGTCATTTCATTTGTGGTGTAATGCATAGCACATAAGCTTAGTAAGCAGAAGGCACTTGGTTCGAGCCAAGCTTTCATGATTGAATCATTTTAAAATTTCAGGTTTACGTTTACACAGTGCTCAAAGGAGCAGAAATTTCTTTTTGAAAATATGAGAAAGTAATGTTTAGCTCAACTTCTGAATAACTTAATTAGTTACATGTAAGGGCTTGAAGTTAAAACCCCATTGACAGTCTTGTCAGAACAGATCATAAATCTTCGCGATTTCTTGCCTTACATAATACACGTAATTCATTTCTTCTTACAAAGGCCATCTGACATGTACAAATAAAGATTATCGTCCCAATCGGTAAATTTTACAAAAAGAGTTTTTTTGCTCTTGCGGTTTATAAGCAGTGAAAATGTATGCAACAAATCACTTACATTTATGATACTGGAATCTCTCGTTTTTGGGATGTAAAGATGAGGTATTGAATCTTTTCTTCTTACCAAACAAAATGAAACAAACGTAGTATTAATTACAAATATGGATAATGACCATATCCCTGTATACAGAACAAAATCGATAATTCAGAAAATCTGAAACCGAAGGCATACAAAATCAGGATAAAACAGGAACCAAAGCAAACAAACAAAAACCTCCACCATATGAAAAGAAGCGAACTCCCGATATGGGAGCGAGACCAGGTGCCCAGGATTCCATAAATCAATTGTAGATATGAGGAGGACCCGACTTCAAAACTACATATCATTTGCAAACAAAATAGTTTCATATATTTTACTGTATTTCAGGTTTTGAAGATGGACAAATTACAATAAATGGATACACATTTATTGACGATGACATTGGAGGAATTCTCCCCCATATCAACATATCTGCATCGTCACTGACATTAAACTTTTGCTGTAGGGAAGATAGAGATGGTCAAAAACTGCAACTTCCATCCAAATTCCCCTTTAATCTATTTCTGGTAAATATGCATTAATCTGTAACAAAGAGTCTGATTATGATATTAGTTACTGGATTTTTCTGTTTAAACTGTTGTAACATTGGATGGAAATTTAAATAAAATAAACTTAATTGTATAATTCTACTCAACGAGTCGAAACATTGGGAAATTTGGTGAATCGAGATTATGTCCGACCTGCTGCCGTGGTATCTTTTCTGTATTTAACTGCATCATTAGATCGATTTCTTTAAGGGGCCTACCAACGACTCTTGTCAACAAGCTGAGGGAATGCTGGTACAGAAGAACATATTTTACATGGTTGACGTAAACTCAAGCTGGGTTTTCACGGGAAAGTATCCAAACATGGACAATGCCACTTACGCTGAAAGAATCGGCATCCCACTTTGCTATTACACTCCATACGGTAATCATACATGTAACTGTAAACTTCTTCATGTAGGTCATTTATGTAATTTGGAGGTATATGATAGTATTTTAAACAGGCTACATAGATCCGGAAGAACTCTTGCATACAAAAAGGTACCTAAATGTTAAACGTCTTTCAATTCAATAGCATCATTTAAAACCTGATAAATTTACAGCATGGACCAGACATGCACGTTTCGGGTACTAAACCCTCGTCAGTGATCCTCGGTCTAAACATTGTAATACGGCCAAAAAGTATGAAAATTATTATTTCCAAAAATGTACCAAAAGACGTAGCAGAATGGGTGGGATATGATGCTACAGGACCCACGTTTTAGAAATTTCAAGAAATTTTGTAACAGAAAATTTCAAATGCGTTGAAGAGACACACGATCAACCGAAGTTGATCGAACTTGGCTACATGTGCCCTCGGGGACTCTTGGTCCACCAGCAGTGACACTCACCAAGTAGTTCAAATGTTAAACGTCTTTCAATTCAATAGCATCATTTAAAACCTGATAAATTTACAGCATGGACCAGACATGCACGTTTCGGGTACTAAACCCTCGTCAGTGATCCTCGGTCTAAACATTGTAATACGGCCAAAAAGTATGAAAATTATTATTTCCAAAAATGTACCAAAAGACGTAGCAGAATGGGTGGGATATGATGCTACAGGACCCACGTTTTAGAAATTTCAAGAAATTTTGTAACAGAAAATTTCAAATGCGTTGAAGAGACACACGATCAACCGAAGTTGATCGAACTTGGCTACATGTGCCCTCGGGGACTCTTGGTCCACCAGCAGTGACACTCACCAAGTAGTTCAAATGTTAAACGTCTTTCAATTCAATAGCATCATTTAAAACCTGATAAATTTACAGCATGGACCAGACATGCACGTTTCGGGTGCTAAACCCTCGTCAGTGATCCTCGGTCTAAACATTGTAATAACAGATATAGCATAAAACCGAAAAAAAAAAAGATTAAACGAGCACCGATGGAGAGAGAGAGAGCGAGAGAGAGATGATGATGATGATGGTGCTGATAATTGATGTAAATTTAGAAGCAAAGGGGCATTCTATTAAGTAAACCTGGTCTCACTTCGGAATGTTATTCATCCCGAAGTTTGCAACCGTTCCAATGAAGATTCTAATGGTTTTGTCTTGCCTTCTCGAATTTGAGACTGAATAACTGATGGGTACTTCTTTGATGATTATTTCTATCGTCTTGGATATTTTTCTATTCCTTTTCGCAAATTTTTGCTTAGATCGCCGGGAGTGTTACTATGAAGATGACGATGGTGTTTCCTACAATGGGAGGGTCAATGTATCAGAATCCGGAAAACCTTGCAAGAATTGGGCAAACGTATCGTCTGATTTCGTCAATTCTAAACATTGGTACGGGGAATTCGAAGAAAACTTTTGCAGGAACTACGGCGAGTACGAACGGACAACAGCCCACCCAGTGTGTGTCGTAGATGATGACTTGACAATGGAGAAATGCACCGTTTCTATTTGTGGTGAGGATGATAAAAAACACGATGCATAAGAAAACAATTATGTAGACATAAACTTATGCTGCAGTCGGTTGATCCCTTGATCAGTGAATGACATTCACACATAAAAACCCAAATCAGAATCCAAAAATTACAACCAATAGACTTACAAAGTCATGGAGAAGGATAATATACAAGATTTTCTCATTAGAAAAGAAAAAAACAGACAAAAAGCCTGAGACAATAACACAGCACCATAGAAACACGGCGGACAATGCTATCTACTTTCCATAAAGTTTCTAAATTAGTATCACCATAGAAACACGACGGGTAATGCTATCTAAATGTAATAAAACTTTTCCATAGAGTTTCTTAATTATTATCACCATAGAACACGACGGGCAATGTATCAACATGTAATATAAAAACACGAATAAGCTTCTAAATAGTTATTTATGTTCGCATCTGAGACGTGTGTGTTCTGCTGTGATCACTGAAACTTGGTTATGTTGGAATGTTCCTCAATTATATGACATCTACTCATAAAATCCATATGTTCTACATGTATCTGCTTCTTAGTACTACTATGCATGTGATCCTTTTTGATTCAGATGATAACGATCCCAATATCAGTGTACTTGGAGCCAAGAAACCGTTTTATAATATACCTGGAAAAGGACCTGAATACGCGTCTGATGGTTTAGTTGGTACGTTATTTTAATGCGAAAATCAAAACAGTAAATTTCTTTCCGAAAGAATTAGCGCTAAATCGTTGATATTAAATACCAGAATCAGAAAGATAAATAAATGAGTGGTACGTTATTTCAATACGCAGATAAACACAATTTTTAAAAGAATTTGTGCTAAATCATTGTTGTTGTTATTAATGACCCTTTTCATGAAATTAAATTAATTAAAAACTAATCTTTCTTAAAAATTGTTTTCTCTATGGCAGTAAGTGGACAGGCATTTCGAGCACATCGGCCTGTAGTAAAACCATGGTACCAGATCGATCTGCAAGAACATATAGAGGTCCATGCTGTCAAAACTTACAGATACCAAAGTAAGATCACGTTAGGACTTCGATAAATGTTAAAAATACGACGTTCTATTGAGCAATTTAATGTTCAAATATAGCTAAAAGGAATGTGAAAAGAGTGACTATATCTCTTTAAGTCCTTACGGAAACAACTGTATGTAAGTACATATTTCTGAGTACATCAACTTATTCTGCAAACTTTATTATTCAACATATTGATCTAGTATTCAGAAAATTATATCTAGTAATCAGAAACAAAGTCATTAATGTAAAACGTGATTAATACAGAAAAAGAGATTTTTAAGACAGTAAGTCTATTTAGTGCGAACAGTTGATTACTTTATTTTTAGAAGGACTCTTCTCATTGTGGTTTGCTATATTGCTTCATTTCTTCATATATTCATGCTTTTACCAGGGAATAGGACCAATAGTACCTACAAAAGACTGAAAGGATTATTTAAATATCAAGGTGGTCTGATATCTTGTTTAATTGTACTGTTACATGAATAACCTACAATGGATCCATTGTAGATTATTACAGTATAATCACATTCCAAAAAACGGGTATTATATAAATATATTTACATTCCATTTTCACGCTTAGAATGGCGTTTAGATACATTTAAAACTTCGTTGTCAAGGCTCTGTTACTGCCTACCGTAATACATGTAGTTAAAATTAAGCCAAGATACTATGACGTCATAATTCAAATCAAGCCACCGCGGTTATACTCCTATTATTACACTGTAAATTCTATGCAAATGTATGGGTATTTATAGAATAACTGTCTTTTGGAATGTGATTATACTGTGATAACCTACAATGGATCCAGGAATTATGTTCCATAATGCGCGTTAGCGCATTATGAGAAACATAATTCCTGGATCCATTGTAGGTTATCACAGTATAATCACATTCCAAAAGACATTTATTATATATATTTACTTCCAGTTTTCACGCTTAAATAAGAATTGACTGTTCAACTTTGACAGTTTATTGGAGTATGAAGTTTGGTTTGTCGCATCACAAATTGTGTAAAACCGCGTAGCGTAGCGAAGCGGTTTTACGCAAAATTTGTGATGCGACAAACCAAACTTCATACTCCAATAAACTGTCAAAATTGAACAGTCAATTCTTATAATTTCCAAACCCAAACTTATCCCAAATTTCACAAATATACCCAAGAATTAGTAATTTAATACATTGCGTATGAAAATATCAACTCTGTAGGGCCCGTAGGCGAACTAGTTCCCAGACGAAATAGATATAATGTATATGTTGCTAGTTAAAGGCAGCAAATGTGTCAAAAATATTTGTTCCCCATCTGGAGCCCCATTTTACCAATCCATTACATCATCCGATGATATGACGTAACATTTTGATGACGCGTTCTGCAGTTCAAGTTCAAGGTCGCCGACATGGCAGTTATGTGTTTGGATTGTACACGCAGGAGCTGGGAGTTTATACAATCAGATTCTCTGTACTTATAGATCTAATACTTGCAGAAAACGGCATGATTATGATCTATTGGTATCAGAATACCTTCCTAGGATTTAGTTATTTCATAAGTGACAAGTTAATTGTGAAAATTCACGACGATACTGTATCCTGATCGAGGCCGAGGTAGGTCGCCGTCTTTTGATCTCTTAATTTTCTATTCGCTGTCAATATTTTCTCCTAAATTCTCCATCTCGCCGAAAATATATCATTAGAAAACTTTCTAGTTTCAATACTTCATAGGTTCAGAACGATTGTACCTCATAGAAATCATTTGAAACAGTGATCTTCGGTCCTTTTGAAGTTCTCAATCAAAACTTTTGCACGTTGTCGTTGACAGTCGTCAGTCATTGGAAAATTTCAAACGCAGGTACTTGCTACTGTTACGACAGGAATGTAATTTTGAAGAAAATAGCTGAAGTTTCTGTTTTTCTCGTCATTTACTGATTTGTCTGTCTTTCATGAAATTTTAAGGACAGGAAATGGTCTAAGAAACTTCAAAAACAGGAGCATAGCAACCGAACAACGCTGTAAAAACACGTATACCGGTACATCATCGAAAATGTCATAAAATTTTCATTAATTCTGATATCGTATTTATATCTAAGGGCTATTATTCATAACACTATTTTTCTTTGCATAATTATCATTCGAAAGCCGATCTTAGCAACATACTAAATGATTTTGATGGAACTAGTTCCGGCTCTTCCGGTATTTTATCGTGTTCATTGGGGTATGAAGTGTATTTCGCCATTTTTCTGACGATCATATTAACCAATCAAAATGCATAGATTGGTGTAAACAAATTTATTTGGAAATTATATGACGTTGAAATACGAATAAAACTCCGTTGCTAAGGCTCTGTTACTACGTACCGTCAAAGTTCAAATCAAGCCAAGTTACTATGACGTCATAGTACAAACCACGCCACTGCGGTTATACTCCTATAATTACAGTGTAAATTCTATACAAATGAATGGGCATATGTAAATATATGTAAATATACAATAATAAGTACTCAACGCTGTCCCGAAACGACGTATTCAAGCATTTTGAAATTAAAGATTCTCGAAATTACATTTTTCTCAACTTCTTCAAGCTTGCGTATCATATCTAATTTACCTAATACTAATAACTTAAAAGTAAGCAATAAAAAAGTAGTGCAATGGTGTGACCAATCGAAGACAAATCACTACTTCATTTGTTAGGGGTTGAAAATATATAATTATTGGTTGAGATTACCCTCCCCGGACCTTAAACAGATGATACTCAATGGCACTTATCAATCTGGTTTACAAATGAGATAAAGAAGATCCTGACGACAATCTAAACAGCACTCACAATAGAACACCAAACTGAGTATCGACGGACCCCTAGCGAACTAGAGGTGGGACCAGGTGCCTGGAAAGAAAAAGCATCCCCTGTTTGGCTTATAAAGTGTATGTCAATATTTCTCCCGACTTTGCATTACGTTTGTTATTTATCTTAGACGTCTTTAAGTGCTTCTTGTGACACGATATTACTTTTGGGGAGTTCTAGCATAATAATTATAAGGGACAAAACAGCAAATGAAAAATCCGAATGCCAACGATATCAATACATACATTTGAATTACTAGGGTGGTTTCCCGTAACATTGAGGTTTATAGGGACATATGTAAGCAAACACCAATGGGATTTCCTCACTTACGGAGCCTTAAGATGTGATGATCTACGATTTCCTAGAAAGGCATCTCAATTCAGATTCCAATGTAAGCGTCCAATCGTCGGACAGTATGTTACACTCAGAAACTTTGACACAACTGACGGGAGTAATGGTTACAGATTCTACATCATGAGCCTTCAAGAGGTGCAAATTTATGGAAAAGGTACGTAGAATGTGATAGGAATAAATAACTTAGACCTAGGAATCTTTAGATTTATAAACATTGTGCAGGAAATTGAGTCTTTGCGGAATAAAGAGTTTTTTCCCTTCACAGACGGTATCTGACGTTAAACCATTGTGACGTCATGAAAATGGTATGATAACATCGATTTCATACCGTCATTTCCCAGACTATTAGGACTGTTTCCAAAGAATTTGATGACATCATATTCAGTCTACGTCAGATACCGTCTCAAATGGAAAGTAACTCTGGTTTTCGAAAATTGCGAATAACTGTCCATAAGATTTCCTTATCTCTATATCATAAAACCAATTACATGTAGATGACGTCTGTGTTCATTCTAATTTGAATATGTCTATTTTTCATGACAAGTTTGAAATGCCTTTTGATTATCATTGTTTCATGAGCATGTGTGAATCACCTGGGACATTGCAATGCTTTCTTGTTGGAGATCCTTGATTGTCAACGTTGATGTTCCATTTCATAATCATATTAATTACATGTGTCATACAAAATATATATAGAATGTGGATGATGTGCATTTCATATAAAATAAGTATAATGATTATCAATTTCAGTAACTACCTGTGGGCGTCCGCTTGGCATGATAACAGGAAATATTTACTCCTACCAGATAGAAGAGTCATCCACGCTTTATGTAGGGGATACCTATTATATGAGCTACAAGGGACGAGTCCTAAACCCCGGTATAGGATGGTGTTCGAGCACGGATGACAAAACCCCATGGCTAATGGTGAGCTACTTTTATACTGTACAGAAGCAGCTAGACCCAGAATGGCTTGCAATCTTGTCAAATTGCCATATTTATACTTAGGTTTTAATACTTCGAACGTTATAATCAAAGTGGTGTTTTAAAGGATTAAATTCTTCCCTTAAAATAAAAATGTCTGTATTTCTAAAAGTGAAAGAACATAAATTTTTGCTCAAAAATGATATAATTGAGTTACAAGAATTTGTTATAGGTTGACTTGATAGTCCCTACGAAGATACAGGGATTGTTATTACAAGGATGGACTGAAGGACAGACCAGAAAGTTGATAAGAAAATTTACAATTTCCTATGGGGTAAAGAAAGGGAACCTTTTCCCATACGAAGATCCCAAAGGCCATATGAAGGTAAATTTCTATTATTATCATAATAAATCGCTCCAGCTTTAATAGTCAAATTTGGGTCGTCAGCACGTGGTACTCATGGTCAAGATTACAGCCAGTGCCTTGTAGAAATGGTTAATTTAGTTTGACATGATATTGCCTTTGGCTATCATGCATTGTATGATCGAATATTCAGTTTGGGATTTCTTTATTGCTAAAGTGTACAATTAGAAAATAAAGATAAATAATGGAAATTCCTCTTACTACATGTTAATATTTCACCCTGATCTCTCAGATTTTTTACCTGGACGAAGCCATGGCTGCCACATCTGTACAACGTTTTATATTCACCAATGAAATAATGGCCAGATTTGTTCGTATTTACCCAATCACGGATGAGAATGAAAATGCATGTCTGAAGATGGAAGTAATAGGATGTCAAAAGCAAGGTATACTGCATAACTGAGGGGTTTACATTGCAACGGATACGATTCCTAAAAAAACCTGATTTCAAAATATATGTTTTAAAGAATGTACTACTTTTCATAATTTGCGGTAATATTTAAAGTTGCAATATTGAATGAGCGAAAAACTTCCAATACTCAATTTCTCGAATCTGATTTAATCACATTTAACGATTAATCCATTAACTTTTGAGTAACTTCCTCTGAAGTAAAAAGTTTTTCACAGATTTTGAGAAGTTCTGGTCAGACATATTTCGTGGAAATGATTTTAAAGAATAATGTTGTTTTAATCAGACTACAATCATGTTGAGTTAGATACAGACGGCCCATCCTGAGTAAAATCTTTTCGTAATGGAACCATTGTCTTAGTTTCGTTGATTCACACTTCGGTTAAACAATTTTCCAGAACATTTGAATGTTTTGTACTTTCTTTCTCAGCGATAAGAGACTTGTTTTGCAAGCCAGAATCCATAGATTATGGTTTTGAGGAGGTCAAGGGTCATGTATGGTGGATGGAAGAACCATATAAAGAACCTTACTTCTATAAAGGTGTTCCAGCCATAGAAACATGCAGGGATCTCTGCCTTCAGAATAACTGTACGAGTTTGTCATACCATCTATCAAAGCACGAATGCACGCTTCACGAAGGGCACAGATATAACCCACAGTACTACAGCTGGTGGGTGACAAACGTACCTACAGTTTCAATACCCTCTCACAGACTCTGTTTCAAAGGTACTGTACTTGTAAAGAGATTGGAAGCATATGGGAAGACTTAACGTAAAGCTAACACTAGACACGCAGAATTAACATAAGACAGAAATATGTAGAAATACATATTGTTTTGCGCGTAGAAAGAGATTGTTCTTTTTCAAACATATAGAATCATATGTTGATGCTTTAACCTAAAGTTCACAAGTGAAATCATATGTTGAGGCTTTAACGTAACGTTAACATAAGAGGCACAGAAATATGTAGAAATGCAAACTGTTTTGCTTATGGAAGAGATTGTATTTGTCAAGCACTTAAAACATTCTTTTCAGAATTAAAAGAATTAGATTATTGTGGACAGCAAATTCAAATAAAGAGTAACGAATTAGTCACAATAACGTCTCCTGGTGCACCTCTAATGTATGAGCAAGGACTAAACTGTTCATGGGAAGTCAGAGTAGATAATGATAAATATGCAAAACTTGAAATCATATTCGTACAACTTGGAAAGACAGCAACTTTAGCAGAAATTAAAGAGGTAAGTTCAAGTAATAATATCTATTTCAAATTTTCGACAGCACGGATAAGTCTTTTTGTAGATATCTTGTATTCTTTTGTCTCAAATGATTGGATATTATACTTTTTTGCAATTTCGGAAACTTCAAAAAATATCATGGAAGATTAACATCTTAGCACCATCCCTACAGTACTATTTTGAACATAGATTTTATTTGGATATGCTATTGAATCGACCATACTGGAAATTTGGAGCCGCGCACTCTCTGTAAAGTAAATGTATAAATTTAACATCAAAACATAAAATAAGAGGGCGCTACTAAAATGAGTTTAGGCGGCTCCTCAAAATCACTTATGACTTGAAAAATCACTGATGAAGATTTAATATCCGAAACACATGTCTGGTGCATGAAAATTGGTTTGAAATTTTCTTTAAGAAAGTATAGAGTTGGAACACTTCCGTATTATGTATTCAAATTGCCAGTCATTAATATTCAATTAAATATTATATCTAATTTCAGCTTGGTGTCTATGATGTAAACCCGGGGTTTTGTAAGGATACACTTACCATCCAATCCTCATCCAACGAAAAAACTGTTATAGATCAGTCCAATGAAAACCAATATTCTGATACTGTCTTCGTCTCTTCAACATCTTCAATTTCCATCAACTTACTGACATGCTTCCAGACTTCACCTCAAGGACAAAACTACTTTGAAATCAAAGCATCATCTGAAGGTACATTGCTAGGAGACTAAGTGTCTGCTTCAAAGATGTGAAAATACGAAAAATAAACAAAGATATTTAGATTGAAGCAAGAATAGATTTTTTCTGTACCAATCATAAAATATTCTAAGATTTCATACCTAAATTACAAATAAATCATACGATTCGAGTTAACTGCACATTTTTTTATTTTGTTTTATAGAAATCCCCGGATGTAATATAGTGGCGAAAGGCTGTCAAGCTACTTGCACTATTCCCACAGCCTATATTTCCTCTGACCGTTTCCCCTCTGAATACCAAGACGGGGACAATTGTATATGGACAATAGAGGGAACATTTGGACAATTTGTCGACCTTGAAATTCTGAACATAGACATACCTAACGATGGAAGTTCTTGCGCGAAATCCTTCGTAGCTGTTTATGACACAAATTTGAAAGGAGAAGAACGCTTGATAGACCGATTTTGTAAGGAGAATAGACCTTACGAGAAAATTCGTTCAAGATGGCAAAGAATGAGAATTGAGTTTAGAGCAAGTTCTGGTTTAGTTGGAAGAGGTTTTCTTGGAAAATATGAGATAAAAACCTTCACTCAGACTAATGATAATGTATCAAACTCAGGTAAGCACTGTGAAATAGGGTAACTTGTGAAATTAATCGATGAATAGGTTTCTTCGACTTTAGAAACATTAAACATCAAAATCGACATGTGTATAGAAGTTTTGTGTACTTTATCAAATTTAATAGGCTATATTAAAGTCATCCATACTCGACATGATAAGCAAAAAATATATACTTGTAAGACTAGAAAGGAAGACACTTTTCTGACTGGATGTTAATTTTCAGATTGTAGCCAAGGATGGGATTTCTATGACAACAGTTGTTACCGTCTTTACAATTTCAACGAATCAGCAGTGAGTGGTGGGCTAACATGGATTCAGGCAGAGGAATTCTGTTACAATCTGAATGCTCATCTAGTTAGCATTAACACAAAAGGAGAGATGGATTTTATCCATTACTCTCTGACAACAGTGTGGGACAGGGAAGAATCTACAGAATTCTATATAGGTACTAGATTGTGCTACGTATCTATCTATTCTGTGTAGTGTTTTATACTGTGTCAATAAATAGTGAATAGACGGAGATAATTCGCTGACACTACATGTACATGTATATATGTTGGTGTTATACTTTTAACTCCTTTGTACATGTATTACATTTATTATTCTCTTATATGAAGGTACCAAGCAAGTCATTGCTTTAATTCTCGATAGATGCAATAGCCTATCACGTGACCTTAAAACTTACGCGGATTAATTTCTGATAAAATGCCCATTTTATTTATTGCTTTAACACAGATTCATTCCATTATCAAACGAAGCCGTCTACCCAAGTGATTAAATGTGTCAAAATCTAGGTCACCCATGTTTACACTTCCAAGAAGTGTGACGTAGTAAGTCGATCACGCGTCACACTAGACGAAGTTCAAGGACGAACTGTACTGCTGTATGCAGAAAGATGCCGTGTTTGGATGAGCGAATTCAGTCATTAGTGGATCAAATATTCACTATTAAATTGAAGATTTGACTCATTTGTGTCATTAATCAACAGTAAATTGATCTTTTATTCTTATGTAATTATAATATCAGAAGTATTTCGAGTATCAGTGAATCTTGAGCCATGTCGAATAAAAGAAAGGAGGGGATGAAAGTCATATTTAAGTCATGAAAATATCGAAAGTTTTTGCGTATATGTATATTTTTCCACGGCTGTACTCGACTTTTACATTGTTCTAATGACTTTCAGAAGAACTAGTGTAATTTTACAGAAGTTTGTGTAATGATACCGATTGATTTCATAGTTCTAAACAGTTGAACAGTGTGTTATAATGTGAGTATTCAAATCTCTCCCTCCAAGTTCTGTGAAATTTCTCCAGTTTAACCCTCAGCTTGGTCAGAATTATGTTGGAAAAATGTCGCGAATTTATACGATTCAATTTTTTCCAGTTTTAATTGAAATGTTCAAAATACAACCAAAGGAAAAAATTCTGTTCCTCACTTTTCAACAAAGTTTCCGTACAGAACGTTCTACTTCGAATATAGCGAAAAACGTCGAATGTTCGTTTGCTGTGAAGATAAGTTCTCCCTCCGCAATGATATTTCACATGTAAAGAAACGGGATGAAAAATGGGCAGAAATAACTTAAGTAAGACGTAAAATGTAAAGATAAGGATTGTTTTCAGCTTTTTGCGCTTAATCGTGATGTACATATTTTTCCCATTCCCTACTGCCGATACATACCGATGAAGCGCAAAAGCTGAAAAAACACTTATTATGTATAATTAAAGATGTTCAAAAAAGTTAATAGATAAAGAATTTCGATCTCTACAGTGATCTCACAAACTTAATAGTTCAAAGTTTATCTCATCCATATTAAATGCGGCAATTTCAAACTTACTGTATGGAGCATATCGATTCATTTTGTGTATCGTTGCTCAAATTTTGAAATGTTAATTACAAACTTCGAAAGTTTTTCCTTTTTTCTCATCAATTTGCAATTCTTCAAATATGTCGTTCATGCGTATGTTTTTATATTGATTCTAAGGTCTGAGAAAGAATATGAAAGGAACAGACATAGACTCATACCAATGGACGGATAGGTCACCTCTTACATTTACAGCATGGTGAGTAATTATTTTTTATGATAGAAAATTGCATACTTCTAAAATGCTGATGAAGCTCAGACGTTAATAAGACATTAAAACAGGCTAATATAAAAAAAAATACGATACATACATCGAGGGAATCATAATATGCACACGATTTTATATTAATGAGTATCTGCATTGTGTAAATTGAAATTTATCAAATTATATATGAATAGTTACAAAACCAGTTATTCGATTTAAAAAATAAAAACACCAATGTGTGAAACATCAGATTCATTTCCTATTCAATATCTTACTAACATGTATTACTATATTTAATCGAGATTGTTGCAATTTCGATGCAGGTATAAAAATCCTACTACTGGTATAGCCCAGCCTGACGGTCTGACCAATGAACGGTGCACCAGCATCAGTCTTTACAGTATACATATAATGGACGACTGGAACGATATTGCTTGTGCATATGATAGGATCAGGAGCTTCATCTGTGAAAAAGGGAGCACTTCTAAGAAAACTGGTAAATGTCTCCTTCAAAAATACGCCAGACAAAAAAGCTATTGATTTTTTTTGCTACGTTTTGTTGTTTCTTTTTTTTTTTTTTTTGTTCTTCAAATGATTTTTCTATTTGTTTTTGACCGTTTAGTTCCTAAATAAACATCTTCATTTCGCAATTTTCGCTATTTATGTATTGACTGGTTTTTTTTTCAATTACAGGAATAAGGATAAGGAACTCAAATGTTTCTATAATTATCACAATTTTTAAAAACTAAAAATTATGGAAATAAGGTCATAAAAACTAATAATCAAATGGATTTATATCAGTTATAGTTTTATTTTCGGTATATTCAGAATTGGAAATAGCCAAAACTATATTCGTTGAAATCTCAATTCATTCTGAAAATTCTATTCCTAGATTATCCAAATAATATGATTGACCAACTGAACATCACGTCTCAAAAGAATTCTTCAAGATTCAATTCAAGCGTTTATTTTGAATGCAAGAATAACCAGCTCATTACAAGTACATTTGTGTGTGACGGCGAAAATGACTGCATAGATAATTCGGACGAGGAACAATGTGGTAAGCACTTATTGATCACTATTGTCAAAGGGAAGTTAGTGTGAACAGCGGTAAGGGATGATATGTATTATATTGTTACATGTACAAATGGTATATTTATTAAACTTTCACGCTTGAGTAGATTTCAATTGACCTTCAATTCTAGACTAACGGTTCATCGGAACTTCAGGACATATTTACACTTCTCCAAACTGCAACACCCTTATCTTGTTCAGATGGATCACTGGTCCAATGAATATACCTAGTACTATTGTTAGATAGTTTAAGCAAAACATCAATAGTTGGAATTGAATTAACACATGGAGTTAATAGCGACAGGAAGCAATCCATCGTGTACTATCGTTCACCCTTGACAATTATATTAGCATTCTTTTACACTGATGAATGACGCTGAATCTTTTTAACTCATTCTATTAAACAAATTAATGACAACTTAAATTTCTGTTATCAACATTTCTGACAACCTAAATTTCTGCTATCAAAATGTCTTGAAATTTCTAAAAGGTGGGTTCTGTAGCATCATATCCCATCCATCCTGCTACGTCTTTCGGTACGCTTTATCGACATAGTAACTTTCATACTTTTTTGGCATATTATATTGTTTAGATTTAGGATCACTGATGAGGGTTGGGTACCCGAAACGTGCATGTCTGGTCCACGTTGCCAATTTATCTGTTCTTAAATGATGCTATTCAATTTGAAGACGTTTACATTAATGACGACAAGACTGCATGTCTATATTTAGACAAAAGACTAAGAAGTTAACGAATGACCACAATAAATAAAAGTATCAAAGAGTGATGAAACAAGAAAAGACATGCAATCATGAAAAGGAAAATCCAGGAGTGAATGTCCCTCTCTTCCATTCTTACTTTTGATATGGCCAATTATTTCCATAGCCTTGTTATTTGATGTTACATTTTCAGGTACGGAATGTACCACAAGTCAATTTGAGTGTGACAATGGACAGTGTATATCTATATCCCTGTACTGTGACTTTATACCACAATGTCATGATGGCTCTGATGAAACAATCTGTGGTAGGTACTTATTTTATTATCTATCAACCTGCATACGGATCAGGATTTGAAACATCACAAATATTTAGAATAACAGAATATTTACAACACATGAAAGATGCATGATGACAAGAAATATATACTATTTCAGAAAAAGAATAAATGACAATATTATTCAGTCAATAAGTGTACAGTAGATTTGTTAGGCTGAACTCGTATATGTATACTAGTATATATTGTATATATAATTCCTAAAATGTAGTCGATTTCACCATTGATCTCTTCGATTATAAAGATTGAATCTAGTGATTCATGAAAAAAAAATTAAATTATGCATAGTTAAAAACTTTGATAAAAATTGAGAAACAATAATTCCCATTTTTCTGACGTTCATTACTCATGCGATTACATTTCATAGAAAGACCACAGTGTTTAGGTAATGAATGGCAATGCAATAATGGGCAATGTATTCCAATCAAGCAGAGATGTGATTTACAGAAAAACTGCTTCGACAACAGTGATGAGGAAAATTGTGGTAATGAACAGAATATTCATTTGTACTTTCAATTTAATCTTCAGCTCATATTGAAAGAAAAGAGAATAATATTGTTCAAATATCTGCTTAAGCGTGTATACCTTATACATGCAATTATATAATATTGATAGCTACAGATCGCTTATATATAAACACCGAAGAAGTACCTATTTAGTCAGTTTCAAAGGCGAGAAGGCAAGGCAAAATCAGTAGAATTTCAATTCGAACACTTGGGAATCCTTGAACAAACAATATTATGAAGAATATCTTCAAAAAAGCGTTGCAAATGACATTGGTGTTTTTATTAAATGTCATATTATTAAACAGATCTATGAAGATAAATGGAATAAAGATAATTGGACCAGGAGTAGGGTTAGCACGACACTCCGATTCATCGATGCATCGCGATATTTTATTTCGCAGTCAAAGTATCGATACACCCCGACGATACTTAAGTTAAAATTAACAAAAAAATATGTGTTCGAATGTTCCGGATTTTTTTGTCTGTGTTACCAAAAACGATAATAACGATCGAAGAAAACGAAAGAAAAATTTGGAGAAAGCCGCCAGTGTTGAATAAATATAACATGTTAAATAAAAAAGCTACGTGTATTATGAATAAAGATACTATCAAATAGTTTTTTGAGAAGATTTTATAAATCTATTTAGTATCGCGACACGTATTTCATCGGATATCAGGTATCGTGATATGTATCGGATCGGCTGGGTGCAGTATCGTCCCAACCCTAACCAGGAGTCCCCAAGGGCACATGTAGCCAAGTTCGATCAACTTTGATTGGTCGTTTCTTCATTGAATTCGAAAATTTTTGTTATTAACGTTTCTTGAAATTTCTAAAAGGTTGGTCATGTAGCATCATATCCCACACATCCTGCTACGTCTTTCGGTCCATATTTGGACATAATACTTTCACACTCTTTGGCCATATTACATTGTTTAGATTAAGTATCACTGACGAGGGTTAAGTATCCGAAACGTGCATGTGTGGTCCATGCTGCAATATTATCTGTTCTTAAATGATGCTATTGAATTTGAAGACGCTAAACATAGAATGAAGCAACAATAAATGTCATAATAAAAATAGTACATTGTAATATAATAAAGGGATTTCAAAATCATTTATAGGATTTTGTGACAGTAAAAGTTTTGAATGTTACGACCAGAAATGTATTCCACAATCCCTAGTGTGTGACGGATATGTTGATTGTAGTGGACGGTTCTCTGAAGATGAAAATCAAGGATGTCAAAACTTCGTTCACCGCTCATGCGCAGAATGGTGGTCTTTAGGAAAACGACGAAACGGAGAGTACATGATCAACATGGGTTTACCTGGTAATGTTACAATTCATTTTTGTATGAGTAGAATCTAGGGTTTGAATACAAAGAACCATATGAAATATGACTTCTGTATTCCAATTATGAACTTGAATCAGCCAAAATAATCAAATAAAAATTTCTCAAAAAGATCTCTTAAATGTTGTAGATGAAACACCGGCGACTGTGGAATGTAGATTTTTAAGTTCAAACGGATCAATTCAAGTCACAACAATTGTTCATCATCAACAAGAAGAAATTATGCAATCGAAACTCTCAAAGATAGACAAACAAATAGATTACATGGCAAATGATGTCCTAATTGAAGCTCTGAAAGAAGATAGCTCTTGTAGGCAGAGTATCGCATTGATGTGCCACAGTACACATGTTAGTCATGACTTTGAATGGTACGCAGACGATGGGACGAGACTGAAATTAAGCGATAGAACATCGAATTGCTCCTGTCCATTTGCTAACAAGTGTGAAGTTGGAAAACAGACGTAAGTTCATACAAAAGGTAGTGAAATGGTCTTTGGTTTTGTATTTCTTTAATATTTAACGCCACCAACAGTGCATTCCACATTTGCAATGGATATAGTTGTGTTATTGTCTCAATCTTTATGTCCGGTTTTCTTTTTCTTGAGAAAGATCTGTTTGTTATTTTTTCATGAATCATGAATTTGTCAGCCTTATGATTGTGATTTTTGCAGTCTAATATAGGGTTTTGCTTTTAACGTCCATTTACTGATTCTTTTGTACCTGGTCCCACCTCTAGCTTGGTAGGGGTCCGTCGATGCTCAATTCTGTGCTCTATTGTGAGTGCTGTTGAGATTGTCGTAAGGATCTTCTTTAACTCATTTTATGCTTCTATTTGGAGACTTTATTTCTTTGTATGATATGAAGCTGCAACTGCAACACAACAATGAGTACTTGGCGACTTCTCGGCAATAATGACGAGCTTGAGGATACAGGAATTATAACAAACGAATCACTTCTTCCAATAAGACGTATCTTTACCCCTGATCCAAAATCCGTAGGGAGATGGTTTGAATTCAAATTAGGAACTTTAGAGTGTACGAAAGGTAAGGAATAATAAACTGATTAATGTCCGAATTCAAAATGTGAGGTTTCAACAAACATTTAAAAATTTAAAGAATTATGTTGTTTCTTCCGAAATATTTTTCCATTAATTTGTACTTAAAACACGTAAACGATTAAACAATATACATTAATTTTCGAAAGAAAATTTTTAACACCTATTCATTTTACATTTTGATTTTTCAAATGAGTTTTGCAATCTTTCTTAAATCGGTTTAATTTTCATTCTGAGATATTTCTATTGATGAAAGATTTTGGATCAACAAACACGCTGGAAGCACTCGTCAAAATATTATTTGAATATCATATGTGCAAATAAGTTTAGTGTAACAATTAGTCACTTGCAACCATTGTAGTAATTTTCAATAACTGCTTTCACTTGATAGTTTTGTGTATCGTTGAACAATGATAAAATTCATTTTGCCCCTTCTTCCAAACTTCCTAGAACTCTCTTTGACATCCACTGGGTTTCTATGTAGAAGTGGAGTGACCGTTCCGATTACAATGCAATGTTTGCTTGATTACGACAAATATGGAGAAGTTATGGGATGCAGAGATCTCTCACACTTAGAAAAATGTGGTAAGTAATTTGTTTTAATATAAATTTACAGCTCTACATAATGTGAGGTTTCTTTTCTTATGTGTTTGGGCATCGGGTAGTTTCGCTCTTTTTCCCCTTCGCCCTGGGTCGTATCGCCATTTTCCACTTCACCCCGGGTCGTTTCGCTCCTCAAGGTGGGTCGTTTCGCCCTCTTTTAACGAAGAATTTATGTAGTCTGCATGGTGGGTCGTTTCGAACATATTTTTTTAAATCATAATTAAAAGTATGGGTTTTACTGAACCTGTGATGAAAATTTGTTTATTGATCAAGACGATAATATGCGTAAGAAAATCAAATGAACGAATGAAAAAGTATGGAGGTGAACAAATAAGAATGAAAGAAGAAAATTAAAGAAAAACCAAAAAATTGATAAAGATAAAATAGAATAAATAATAAACTAGTTGATAAATAAGAAAATTAATAAGTGAAAAATAAATACATAAAAAATAATAAATAAGGTCGGTGGGCTTTGTACAGTATTCATCTTAAGTATATAGAGGGGCAAAACGACTGACATTATTGGCGAATTTTCAACAATATGACTTAGAAATATCTTATGCAGAATAGAAGGGCGAAACGACGCATCATGAAGAGAAAGTTTTCTTAAAAAGTGGGCGAAACAACCTACGATGAGAGGTAAAACTATCCACCTTGAGGGGCGAATCGACCCACTTTGAGGAGCAAAACGACCCACCCCCTGAGGGGCGAAACGACCCACCTTGAGGGGAGAAACGACCATTCTTGAGGGGCGAAACTACCCAATGCACATCGACCCGGGGCGAAGGGGAAAAGGATCGAAACGACCCGGAACCAATTTTTGTCCTATATTCTCAAGTTTACAAGCTCGTTAGTCTCCCAATCGTATAAACCATCATGAAGAAAACGAATCTTGTAAAGTGTCTGGAAACCTCAAGGAATTAAATCTTTCTTTTTAAGTTTCAAGGGACATATTTCTGCACATAATTAAGCGACATGACTTATACTTAAAGTTGATCTTTACTTCTTGATGTTAAATAATATCCAAGAAATCAATTAATTATCTGTAACGGTTTTCCTTCCAATGTCCGGAAACCACAGTCTTTTGAATTTTTACTTAGTGTCAAGGGGCATAACTCTGCACAAAATTGAGGGACATGGCCGATATTCGAACTTGACATGTATTTTTTGGTGTAAAAGCTATATGCAAGAAATGAATCGATTATCTGTAAAAGATTTCATTTTAATGTCCGGAAAGCACAGGTGGGATGACGGATGGACGCACGCACACATCACTATATACCCCCAACATTTTATAGCGGGGGTATAAAAATGATAAATAAAAATGCCTTTAGTTGAATCTACATGTATTTAAATTGCAATTTATTCTGTGTTTTGAATTATTAATTTTTCATGAAATAGTTCTTCTTGCAGTGCTTTTCCAATTTTTTTTAAAAATTAATTCGAATAAGCTGCTATCTGGGACTGCTCTGACGGATGCGAACTCATAAAACACTACACGTTTCTGTGTGAAAAAAAGAAGATGAGTAATTTGGAAAATATAAGTTCCCGTGTATTTTGCCAATGCCTTGTTATTTTGAAATCCTTAATCTTTCTATTAATGTAGAAACATTCAAGTGTCCCATGGGTTTTGTGAAGTGCAGAAACAGCTATTGCATAGGTGTTGAACTGATGTGTGATGGAGTAAAACATTGTGCTGGAGGCGAAGATGAAATGAATTGTGGTATGTAATTTCATTGCTTTATTCGTTTAAAGAGTGGTCTAGGGAGACTTAGCTTTGTGATTATTCCCGAAAATGACCTATTTCTTAAGCTTGAAGCGTAAGCTGATTTAACTACTGCTATAAAGGAAACTGTAAATAACAGTTTTAATATGCTGTTTTAACCGTAACCTGTGCTTCAGAATTTGGCCTATTTCATGTAAACAAGTTGAGATGTTACTATCAAGAAAACTTTACCATGTCTTTACGAAATGCCTTTATTTATTTGTTTATAGAAAATTCCACCTGTCCTGGATTATTGAGATGTAAGGATAGTTCAGTATGTTTGGATGTCCAAAATGTATGTGATGGAATCAAAGACTGCCCCAATAACGAAGATGAATTTTTCTGCACGATTAAGTGTCCGTTAAATTGTACATGCGACGGATTAAGTCTCGATTGTCCAGCATTTGTATCCCAACATATCAATATCATACCTAAGAGTGCTCGAAAATTAAACCTACGATATTCAGACTTTAGTTTAAATCTTCCTTTACTCGATGATTTTCGAACACTTGCCGAACTTAATATGACATATTGTGGAGTGAGTAACTTGCCTCCATATTTCTTTTCGAATTTGAGTAATCTTTATTCCTTAGATATGAGTCATAATAATATATCAACCTTAGTATCTTATACATTTTACGGGCTTGGAAACCTTAAATCCCTCATTCTTTATGGAAATTCTGATCTTGCTAATATTGAACCGCGTGCTTTCATTGGTATGTCAAAACTGTCACACTTGAGCATCAAAAATACACGTCTTTCGGTTCTGAAAAGGGAAACATTTATAGGACTGGATTCACTCTTAACGATAGATTTAAGTGAAAATATGATCAAAGCCATCGAGGATGATACATTCTTCTCCTTGTCAACAGTAAAGAGCTTAGATGTTACAAACAACAGAATAGAAGATTTCTCCAACGGAATATTCAATGGTCTGTCTACTCTGGAAACTCTTCATACGGATGCTTTCGTTTTCTGTTGCTTGAAACCTAAAACTGTTTCATCAGATATGTGCTTTCCAAAGGAAGATGAGTTTTCATCATGCGATGATCTCATGCGTAACGATGTACTGCGCTGGTTTTTATGGATAATCGGCGTTTCAGCGCTACTAGGAAACTTCGGGGTGATTATATATAGATTAACATTTGACAGGGCAACTCTCAAGAAAGGACACGGAATTTTGATAGCTAATCTTGGAGTTTCTGATTTCTTTATGGGTGTTTATCTTCTTATAATCGCATCATCTGATTTATATTTTAGAGGTCGCTATATTTGGAATGATTTAAGTTGGCGGAGAGGAGGCATATGTAAGTTCGCTGGAGTGATGTCCACCATTGCGAGTGAGTGTTCGGTTATCTTTCTCTGCTTCATTACCATTGACCGTATAATTGCTGTCAGATTTCCGTTTGGTCAATATCGGATCACACAAAAGAAGGCATTAGTTGCTTGTGGAATAGCCTGGGGTGTTATATTTTTGCTTGCAGTTGTACCGTTGATACCAAGTTCTTATTTCATGGGCCAGTTTTATTCAAGATCCGCAGTGTGTTTAGCTCTGCCGTTAACTCGTGATAAGCCAGCAGGATGGGAATACGGTACAGCAATATTTATCATTTTCAATTTCCTAGTTTTCATAAAAATTGCGTTTGGACAGATAACTATTTATAGGGAAATATCTGCAGCCATGGACGCCAAGATACGGTCACAAAGAAAAAACCAAGACGTAGCCATAGCTAGGGGTTTGTTTATGGTCGTACTTACTGACTTCATTTGCTGGTTTCCAGTAGGAGTTATGGGTAAGGAAGATTTAATCTTAACAATTTATATCATTTCTTGTTCATATACTCCATTTCACATTTCACTCAATAAAAAAATCATTGAAACCTTCTCTCCTCTAATAATTTTTTAAAACTCCTTATCGTAAAATCGGTATCATTGTTGTTACATATTTTTATATACTTAAGATTTAATGAAGAGTGTACAGTACATGTAAAGCACTTCGGCAATTAATTTTACCTCAATTTCTATATTAAATTTAACATGAAATGGATTGCATTGAATGTTCTGCAATAGCACACAGTAGATATGAAATGTATTGAAATTATGGAAACTCTAAACCTGCGATTTGCGATTTGCTCTTTGCTTTTTTTGCTTTTTTATTTGCTTTTTGCTGTTGTTTTTTTATTTGCCTTTGTGTCAACTCCTCATAAGGAGAAGGAACACCACTTTTATGAATCCAGATAATGAAGCCTTCTGCACTGCAGAGACCCGCTTCCTTTTTTAAAGTCAAATTCAGAAATAAAAAAATGATAACCAAATAGTGAAAGAAGTGATTAACGATCCCCGCTTATATTGATTTATTCATTGTACATAAGAAGGATGCCCGATGACATTGTAGTTATTTAACGTACACGGAAAGTTGTACGTTGCACAAAACACGAAGGGCAAAACGCAAACAGCAAAACGCAAAACAGAAAAAGCAAAGAGCAAAAACCCATTCTTCTTCTATATTGTGTCATTTTCATGCCTAACTATGTCGGTCAATGAATGCGATTCGTCAGTTATCAATGACTTACAGACTGGCTATCCCCGGAATCATCATTCGATAAAACCATTTGAGAAAAAATCAAACTGCAAAGAGCTAAACGCAAAGAGCAAAACGCAAAAAAGCAGAGAGCAAAGATCAAAATGCATGTCGATTCAGGGTTTCTGTATGAAATGAAAAATGAATACAAATATAAGATTTCCAATTTTAACTGATCAAATAAAGGTATAATGGCACTATCTGGAAAAGCCATCCCTGGTGAAGTTTACGCTTGGACTGCAGTTTTCATCTTGCCAATAAACTCAGCATTAAATCCGTTTCTGTACACATTCTCTACAATCATTAAACAGAGGGTAAGATTTATTTATTAGTTTTAAAGGAATTTTGCTTGATTGATGTCAAATATTATGCTAGATTGTATACGTATAAGGAAATTATCTTCTTTTCATGAAAATCAATGTCACATATTTTCTATGTATTTTAGAAACGTGGAGGAAGCATGAGAGCCTCTGTAAAATCAGTAAAATCAGTTTCCAGTGGTAAGAGAAAATGCCTCAATTATGTTTTGTCTATATAGAAAGTTTTACAAATATTTCATAAACTATACAAAAATAAGCTTAAAATGCATCAAAGATGCAAAGTGCCGAGTTGCAAAACTTGAATATAAGTAAAATATACATAATTTGAATATGGTCTGGACAGATGGGAAACATTATTAGCATGTTTCAGGTTGATCCTCATTCATATATAATTCAGAAACCATTTTCAATTAACGAGTCCTATGAATTTGACCTTTGATCTCTTGACCCCAAAATTAATAGGAAACATTTCTGGCAAGTTACATGATAATAGGTGCAATACAGGCTCAAATTCAGTCAGGAAACCATTTTTAATCTTCTTAGTCCTGTGACCTTGACCTTTGACCTTTGAACCCCAAAATTGATAGTGGTCATCCTTGATCCATGGGAAACATTTCTGGCAAGCTTCATGATTATAATTGCAATACAGGCTGAAATATGGTCCGGAAACCACTTTCAATCATCGGAGTCTTGTGACCTTGACCTTTGACCTTTTGACCCCAAAATCAACAGGGGTCATTCTTGATTCATGGGAATCATTATTGGCAAGTTTCATGACTTTAGGTGCAATACAGGCTAAAATATGGCCAGGAAACCATTTTCAATCATCAGAGTCCTGTGACCTTGACCTTTGACCTTTTGACCCCAAAATCAAAAGTGGTCATTTTCTATTCACAGGAAACATTTCTGGCAAGTTACATGATTATAGGTGCAATACAGGCTGAAATATGGTCCGAAAACCAATTTCAATCAACAGAGTCCTGTGACCTTGACCTTTGACCTTTTGACCCCAAAATCAATAGGCCTCATCCTTGATTCAAGGGAAACATTTCTGGCAAGTTTCATGATTATAGGTGCAATACAGGCTGAAATATGGTCCGGAAACCATTTTCAATCATCTGAGTCCTGTGACCTTGACCTTTGACCTTTTGACCCCAAAATCAATAGGGCTCATCCTTGACTAATGGTGAGTAAGTGTATGAAGTTTCATTGTTATAGCCTCTTTCGTAGTTGACTTATAGTCCGGAAACCAATTGTTGACGCCCTCCCGCCCGCCCGCCCAACCGCCCGCCCACCCACCCGTCTCACATCAAATTAAGAGCCGAGTTTTGCAAGTCGGCTAATAAATGATGTTGAAAGATCTTGAATTGGTTAAACTAACAAATATTCTAATAAAGTCCAATATCATTATTTTTTTCAGTAAATGCATCTGCGGTAGATACTGCTTGGACAGATGTTTTAGGGAGCGACATGTTTGTGTTTGGAAATAGAAGAGACGGGCTTTATTTCCTTTCGGATCATTTGGCCAACAATATATTATCAATAACGGAAATGACATCAGTGGTGAAGCAATTGACAACCGCAATTTTATTTCTGCACAATCGGGGAATGATACATGGAAAGCTAAAGGAAGACAATATAGTCTTAACATTTAAAGGGGAGGTAAGGGTACCTACTGGTACAAATTTGGATTGAAAAAAGTCATTTGAGTACATCAACATCATTTGATATTTATTTAAGTTTAAGTAAACACACGGGTATTTGTATCGGAAGATGTTGATCTCATACCGTCGTATTGTCTGATTTTATTTGTGATAATTTTTACATATTTAAAACACCCCTAATTTCCTAATGTAAAGATCTCTTTGTAATATTTGATGTTTGAAAATAAGTGACCTACTTCAGTGCCAATGTAGGACACCACATGACCGTCATACTGTGATGTCATTGGCTAAAGCTTGATTATATTAGAAAGAGGAGAAGACGGACACGATTTCCAGAATAACGACTTTACAATGACAATTATCAACAGACACACTCATACGTCAGAATTATCTTTTTATTTATTCATTTTATCATTTCTGTAGGAAATATCTACGGTATCTGTGAAAGTAGCACCAAAACTAGCAGAGGAAGACAATGATGTGAAGGAGGATATATTTTCTCTTGGACAAATAACAAAAAAGATGTTACGACAACATCAACAGAAACTGGCGACCTGTAACAGTGTTTCTTGATTGACAGAAGATATAGATTATATAGCAACCTTATTTTGCGTTCATATTATATATATGTCTTAAATGAAAATAAATTTATCTTAATAATGAGTGAAATCTTCATATCGCAATTCGTATGGTCATTTCGATGTAGCTTATGGAAATTATTAATAATTAAACTGTTGGGGGTAAGAATAATAATAAGAATTAGATGGCTACTGTCGCAAACAATAGACGGAATCCTCCTTTATTAGACCTTCCTCGGAGCTGAAATGCTAAAATACGAATGGAGAAGAAATAAAAAAAATATAGTTGCTTAAATACCTTATTCACTTCAGCAAATGAGTCAAAGAGCTTATGTCTAACTTGGGACTCTTATTTATTTATCAACAAAAGATACATATAAATATTGTCTTAATTTAACTAAATAATATTACTATATATCTATCTTTTAGGTTTGTAAGATATATTTTTATTGTTGTATGTCCGTAATTTATTGTATTTGGAATATGAACTTAACTCTTATATATATCAGTGAGTTTGTCGACAATCTTTCAGTACTTACAATTTATGATATGGAATTTTGATATAATCATTGTGACAGTGAAACACGTGTCTGGTGCATAATAAATTGGTTTGAATTTTTCTTCAAGAAAGAATAAAGTCGGAATCCTTCCGTATTATCTATACTTTACGACTTTGAAATATGCATTTTTCATCGTATGTACTGATTTCTTGATGACGTCGTGTTATTAAAAGTATAATTCCGGTTCTCGTAAAGTTATTGGAAAACTTATCTCAATTTTACTTCCAAAATCTTCATAAATATATTACACTTTAAAATAGAACTGATGAGAAAAAATGTATTTCCAATAAAGACAGAAGAATGCAGTAAATGATGACATTGTCGCTCAAAAGCTGTCAATGTCGAGTTTATTGACGATTCTTTATCGTCAATTATTAAGAATACTTTGGATGGCAAATATGGATAATGACCATATTCCTGTATACATCCCAAAATCGATAATTCAGAAAATCAGAAACCGAAGGCATACAAAATCAGGATAAAACAGGAACCAAAGCAAACAAACAAAAACGTACACCATATGAAAAGAAGCGAACTCCCGATATAGGATTGAGACCAGGTGCCCAGGAAGAGTCGAATCTTTATCAAAAACTAACAAATGATTCAAGATTATCCAGATATTGTGTGATGATGAAATTAGGAAAAAAGGGAATTTAGGATTCAAACATAATAAGTTTCTGATTTTCTCCTAAATTTATCATATTTCAACAAAGTAGAAGAAGATTTCCTGTTATATTCAATTGTCTATGAATACACTGTAATAAAGATTGAGTTTCCAATGCTTTGTGTGCAAAGTTTCAATGCGATCCGGTTTGGTACATGTATTAATGCTTTATTGCACTTTGAAAAAGATTAATTTGAGCACCATTTTTGCCCGACAACAAGGGAACTACATCGTTGTTTGCGCATGGATAAGTCCTTTACTTCGAAAAGTAATATAATTTTTTCCAATTGATGTCGAAAATCTTTCAGATTTAATCGATGGAGTCCAATAAATCAGTATTTCAAATGTGTCAAGGTAGTTCAGACTGTACTTTTCCAATGAAATGAGAGAACAAATTATGCCGCCGCAATTTTGATATTCAATTTCTCCTCAAACCAAAGAGACCTAGTTGAAATCTGTCCACGTTAGTAGCAATCGATGTAATTGTTAGAATAACTTCAGCACAACCCTTCCACTTCTCCGGTTACCTAGCGGGTTTGAAGAACACAATTGCCTTCCAACTATCAGATGACGACTCAAACAAGATGAAAAAAACCCCAAGGGGCCCAGGTAAAAAACAAATGAAATTGTAAAGGGATATTACAGCCACAGAGGAAAACGAAAAATTGTCCGTGCTCTGCAAGAGCGAGCTTGGGGAATGCAATCAATTAGAGTCCACATGGTACTTTGCAATGTACAATTTTACTTTTTCTTTTCTGAAGAGGATATGATCGTCTGCCATGGAGTCCCATGTCACATTCAATCGGTGTGCAACACGTGCTGATACAAGGTTAAGTTAAAAGAAACAAGGGGATCTCAAACAGCACTTGTTTAAAGCACAGGATATTTTGGTATAGTTTCCAGAAATAATTTGGTTTTCGCATAAACCATTGAATGTTAAACGTCTTAAAATTCAATAGCATAATTTAAAACCTGATAAATTTACTGAACCCTCGTCAGTGATCCTCAGTCTAAACAATGTAATATCGCCAAGAAGTATGAAAATTATTATGTCCAAAAATGTACCAAAATGACGTAGCAGAATGGGTGGGATATGATGCTCTTAAGATTACATATATACTACTCAAAAAAAGTTTTGCACCACAACTTTATTTGCCGTATACTTATATTATAGATATACATGTATGATTTTCATGCTCAGTTTCCGTTAAGTATTTCCTACCATAAAGGCAATGGATTACTAAATCTGACTGTAAATTCCGATTGGTTTCAGTATCCCCACCAGGAAAGACATTGTGCATTATTAATTTTTTTTTGTGGAAATTTAAATATTTCATAAAAGTTCTCGGTTATGCAGCATTATAGAAATTGGTTAACAATCACTGATCTGTGTTGAATAATTACGCTATCCTCCTTGCAACATTGTAATAATATTGTATGTCTTGTATGTATGTTGTTATTTCCACATTGTGTGAATTCAATACTATAGTATTTCCGTACTTTCCCTTCGACATTATTCCGTTTTCTAATATTTGATAAATGTTAGAAGAAATGTAAATTTAATAAAGGTATCCGTTGTACAAATAAATGTAAAGTGTTTTAAATAGTCAGAATCATGGCAAATTTATACCTGAATATACCTAATATAACATAAAAAATCTTTTTATCATTAAAGGTAAACACACCGACCGTTGCCCAAACCACGGAAACTATCGAGACACTGCCGAAGATTACCGAGATAACTTTAACACTATTTAAATGGACGAGACGTCAGCGAGATCTCCATTTGTACATTGGATACGTTAAGCTTTAAAGTTATGTTTACATTCCAGAATACATATAATCAGTCGCATAATAGCATGTGGGAAGTTTCAAGGCAATACAAGTAGGCAGCTACTAATTTCCAAAGCTTACATTGATTTTAAAACATAATTGCGGAATTTTATATCCGCCTAAATATTTAGATTTCACATAATGTTTCCTTTTAAGATAACGTACATTGATCTCTTGTGCATTTATTTCCCGTACAAAAACATATTACAGCTTTTATCGTTAAACTTAAAAGTAGAATCTTCCTCCTTTACATTTTTTCATATTTTTGAGCATAGGAAAGTTAAAACTGCAAGGAGTTAGTGAAGGTAGGACGCAATTTTTGTCATGAGAATAGATTTTAATCATATTGTTAGCATTTGTATGTTCAAAAGTGTACACTACATAATTTTGAGACATGTCGTCACGAGGAATTCAAGAAGGCTTATATTTATCTTTCTTACACTTATAAACAAATCCATTTGTATTTTAGTAGCTCTCTTTCGATGTATTATTTTAATTTTTACCGAAAATATCTTAATGTTTTGTCTGCGTATGGAAAGAACACTTCTGAATCAGTTCCAATCGCATACATGTTAAACGTCTTCAAATTCTATAGCATCATTTAAGAACAGATAAATTTACAGCATGGACCAGACATGCACGTTTCGGATACTTCACCCTCTGTTGAATAAAATATATATACAATCATAGACATAATTCTTTGAATTCTTGCACTCTCACAAATCCTTTGAGATGTGTTTTTATATGTAGGATTGAAGAACGAGAGAAAGAAATGTTAAAATGCAACGGAAGCAGAACGTGTTCCTCAATGGAAAATGTCCTTCTGATGCAACCAAGAACACATTGTCAATTATTTCAACGATTTGCCTGTTTGTTTCCTTGACCATCTTGCTAGTCATATTTGGTTGGATGGATAGCAGCAACGCATGGTCCATACGTGGGGCGGTCTACATTCTTACTAGCATACTAGGACTGTTTTCAGTAGTCTCGACATCTTGTTCATTATTCACGGTATCTAAAGAAAAACCGAAAGACCCATCAATGGAGCTCAAACTGTGTTTCCTTTGGTTTTTTGGAGTATTTGTTGTATTGTCTGAATCTATGTACATTTTTATCGATTTTGAATGTTTGTTGACATACTCCCTTCTATTTGTACCTATTTCATTGTTTAGATTGTGTTTTATAATGTTTATACTTGGCCAAGTTGTCTTGATTTCATATTGTAAGACTTCAATTATTATACCAATAGGAAAGAGTAAATGCTTAATTATTATAATATTGGCAAACATGACTTTCTGCATTGCAACATTGATGGATGATCAGAGTGGCCGATTTACATCCTCTTATGTTACTAAATTATCCAATAGTTCCAGATTCTTGAATGAGGTATCCTGCTTTTTGAATGCAAAGACACAAAATCTTGTTGCTAGTCTTTTGCCCGTTCTAATAACCGCAAAACTAGAATTTGGTCTATTTTCAGGATGTTTCATAATGAACATACGGCGGATGATTACATGTAACCGTAAAAACGAAGATGGTCAATCTTCCGTAAGAACAAGATTTGAAATGCTTGAAAAAAAGTGCGAAAGAAATGAAAGCAGCATGTATATAATCATATACTTATTGGGTATCGTCCTCAGTTTTCCCTCATTCCTAATCAGGTTTATGCTTTACAATGATCAATGTTTACCTTTTAAATTTGATTCAAGTGTTCAAACTGTATTTACTGTTGCGCAGACGGTAAATGTATGTCTTCAACTTTGTACAACCATAGCCGGATATTTCAGGTCGAGAAATCTCAGTGAGAGTCCTCGAGCTTTATGGAAAAATGATTCCTTTTATCATATGTTGTTAATCAGTAGTGTGGGCTCAGTAGGTAATATTTCAATAGGATTGATGCTATCATTTTCGGTAATTAATGATGGTGCCCAGCGGCTAAGCTTGCCGTTTCATTGTTGGATCTTGAAGTTGATATTTATCCTATTTCAAACTTATTTAATCCACAAATTACGAAAATTGTCTCCGTATCAAGGATGTGGCTATAGTATATCCTATATCTGTTTACTTCTTTCAATACTCAATTTTAATGATTGGCTGGTATTTTCAGTCACGAACATGCGTAAACATTTTTCTTTACAACACACCTTTCTAGGGCAAATGGCAGGTAATTTTATTCAGGAGGTGTTGTTTTCTTTTCTGGTATTGTTTAAGTTAATTTCATGTATTGAATTGTACAAAATGTACAAGATTTTTCAACGGTAACAAATTATTGTGCATATTTTTTTGTCCAATTACAATAAAAACGGAACCAATTTTTTTCTGTAATTTTCAGACATTTTCCGTCTTTCGGTTATTTAATGATCTAATGGGCATAGTCATTGAAATAGTACTTATGCCTTCAATATAAAATGTCCCAGAACTTAAGGTTTTATTCTATAGTACATGTACTTCTTTCACTTCCTTGGCGGTTTTTCTCATTTCGGTAAGCTTTTTATCGACAATGGACATAGTCATTGAAATAGCACTAATGCCTTTCTTTTGAAATGTCCCAAAATATTCGGTCAAATTCTACCGAGTTTCCATCACTTCTTTGGTGGTTTTATTACATGCCAAGATGGTTATCATTTACTCAATTTTAGACTTGAAAATCATTTTGAGATATGCTTTTATACTATTCAAAAGAAGAAATGCATAGGACAATAGTATGATTTATTATTATTAAGCAATATGCACAAATTATTGCTCATATGACCTAATTTGTTTGCAATAATGATGGTATAGAGATAGGACAAACAGCTTAGAGCTAAAGGAAGATTTTTTTATTATTAGGTAAAAACATGAAATTTTGAATTTTCGATTTTTTGTGTTTAATGCATTTTCCATATTTATGAGGAATTTGAATTTTAACGAGTCAAAGTTCATTGATGCCCATGAAATATTTAGGACTTTAAACTTCTTCGGGTCACTTCAGCTGTAATCCTTTGCATGCTTACAATACCCAATGCCATGTGTTTGAACACTGTGACGTGATCGAATAACTCTAATTTGTAAGTGAGTTATACTCTGTAAATTTCAAGGATCAAAAAGTCGAATTTGGAGGCTCCTTATGAAACAAATTTCTCTTGATAAAACTGATTCGCAAATTCATGGAATGCGGCGAACTTTGGATGACGTCATAGAATAAAACCTCATCTTGCGTAATGATATCGCAATTTTGAGATTAATGTAAACGTCTTCAAATTGAATAGCATGCTGATTAGTATGCTGCATCCGTTTGTCCATCAAATAAAAAAAAATTCATCTCCGAAAAATACACAATTTTGGCATCTAAAGAACACCGAGGGCATAATGCTTTTAAGCCATTTTAACTAAGTTTAAAGTTCCCGTTGAAAGCTTAGGGTCTGAAAATACCATTGAATACATTTGCTTTCATTTGTCTAATAACATGATAAATGTGATTATTTTATATGTGTACTATTGATGAAATGAACAAATAGTATGCGTTACTTTTTTTTATAAGTATATTTGTGATTTTATTTTTGTCTCATTCTACATTGATGTTTTGCTATTCTAACAGTAAAACAAATTCAAGTTTCAAGATTTTCCTTTTCGTTTAGTTGATGTCTTCAATTGAGAGAAAGGTGTTAATTATGGAATGAGATTATGTTGATGTCTTCAATTGAGAGAAAGGTGTCAATTACTGGAGAAACCCTCCCTTCTTATGCTCATTAAATAACATATATCATAGAACTAAATCCAAATGTGTATTTACGATACAAAATCATTACTGAATGCTACAAGACACGTTCTTGTGGACTCTGTTTATTGTGAGATAACGGCTGTTAAATAACACGTGTCTAAATACATATTGTGAACCTGTTCTAAACAGGAACGATGTAAATATCTTTCGGTCTAATGAAAATTCAGGGGATGTGATGGACAAATGAAATCTAGACCAAGCCAATACGATTTCTTCATACGACTTCTCTAATATGTGCACCATGCTTCTTCACGACAAAATTAATTATCGATTATCTAAACTCTTATTGAAAACGTAAAATACATTTTGACGGGTCTGGATTGAGGAAAAAATAAGCCATAAAAAGTTTTATTTGAAAATATGCAGTAACGACCATAATATTGTCGAATTTGTAAAATTAAATATTCATATACCTCTATTGTAAGAAATGCAATACATTGTAGGGGCGCCAGTCGAATGAATTAGAGCTGCGCACCCCAAATCAAAACTGACGTTTTCCAACGGCTGTAGCTGCGAATGTATGCGTTAGATTTGCCTTAAAATTTTAATACATACAAATGAGAACGTTCATATGAAAATAAAGATTTTGCATTATAAAATTTAGTAGAATTAAATAATTTTCAGGGACACCGTGCCTTTAAATGTTGTTTTGATCGAGAGCGAAAAACTTACATAAATTTTGTACATCTGAACCAGAGGTTTTCTTTCCCTCAACAGACTACAACTCATACAAATCATGGACATGCAGTGACCTGTGTAATGCCCTGTCCTTCCTCTTGGACAACATTTATGTTAGATTTCATGAGGATCTATACAAGCAGGTTGTAGGGATTCCTTTAGGTACTAATTGTGCGCCTCTTGTTTCAGATTTATTTCTATACATTTACGAAAAAGAATTTATCCAAAATGTTCAAAGGCAAAGACAATTTGATGATTTGACATGTTTCAATAATACTTCTAGGTACCTGGGTGATATTCTGACTATTGACAATTCTGCTTTTGAATAATATAAGAATGAAATTTATCCTCAAGAATTTTAAAACTTTTAACAAAGCAAACATTACAAACACAGAAACACCATTTTTGGACCTTAATATCAAAATTGTAAAACGAAAGATTCATACAAGTGTATATGACAAAGGAGAGGATTTTAAATCGACATAGAAAGCTTTCCCTGGCTTGACGGTGATGTTCCTATGACTACCGTCATACGACATTTACATATCACAGCTCATCCGGTGCGCTAGAGAATGTACTAATATTTCAGATTCTCACAGTAGAAATTTATTAAGAAACTTTTAGTTCATGAATTCCGCTTTCATGAACGTGTTAAGACTTTCTGGAAATTTTACAAAAAATTACGATCAGCTTCTTTTAACAATGAGGAGGTTGTTTAACACTACAATTATGGGTTCTTCAATACCTTTTGGTAACCAGAAAAGTGGGAGGATTGTGCTCACGTAATCCGTATAGCCACGCCATTGCTACTTGCTTAGCAAATGGCCGTCCTAAGTCGGCACCGGTTGTCCATCGGTCTCGTTGGTTTATGTGTACTCTTTTGTGTTTGATGTTTGTATGTCGTATGTCTCTTTTTCGTATCTTGCTTTGCTCGTCTTTTCGTGCTTAAACATCGGGTGTTTTGTTGTTGGTACTGCGGCAGGCTCTGGTTGGAGATCCCCTCCCTTTTGAAAATAGTTACGTAATTTGAAATATCGTGGTGATATGGGTTTCGATGTTATTAAGGGTTATTTGAGTAGTAAATATCAATTTCCATCCTAGCTTGATCGATACAAGGATATGGAGATCTTGTATAATGGTTAGTGCTTTTTGATACTCTACTAGCATCCTAGCACAACCCCTCTAATGCACTTTGGGTCAAAGATTTTCCTTTACTCTGCTACTGGATTGACCATACAGAATTTTTTTTTACATATAGTAGATACACACAATTCGAACAATCAAACTGGAGGGCGCAACTACAATAAATTTGACTGTGTCTGAAAATCCCTTTGGATTGAAGTACCACAGATAAGGATCTACTATCCAAAACATGTGTCTGATGCATACGAATTAGTTTGGAATTTTGTTTTCAAGAAGGTAAAAGTTCAAAACTTTCAATTTTGTTTCCATACAAGGTTCAGTCGGAGGTCTTATTCCCTATTTAGTCCGACAAATCTACGGCTGAAATAAGTTTTAGAAATATTGAATGAATAGGACTTTGCAATATTTGCCTGAAAAGAAATTTTGTACTATCTGAAAATAAATCAGACTTCTTTGGTGATTGATCTTGAGCTCGCTTTAGCCAGCAGAGTACCGACTGTTATACCCTTGCCATAGAATTTTTTATATCCATTTACATAGAATATGTGTTACCTAAAGCCGCTGCATTTAACTTTCTTGTTTATTATGTCACCTAACAGTGAGAAATTTTATGCTTATACAGCAATTGTGTGTTCTATGGAGACATTTGTGTATCCGGATAGAGGGAGGGTTGTGCGCACACAATCCGGATAACTACACCATTTGCTTACACAAATGGTCGTACAAAGTCCATGCCGGATGCACATTGGTGTCCTTCCATTTATGTGTTGTCATTAATGTTTGATGTTTGTGTACGTCAGTTTCGACTGATTTTGTCTGTTGATGAAGTTCTAATGCATATGGTTGTTTCCTAATGCGGATTGTGGTTTTGTCAGATGTCATTAATGTGTCGCTTTATATGGGTTTGATCCGCTGGTTCAGTCCAGGGTGGTGATGCTGGAGATTCTTTCCTTTTGTTGGTCTGACTTCGGAATATTGTTTAGTCCGGGGTTCGCGACAGTTCCAATTGAAATTCAATTAATTTCGCGGAATTACTCATTTGTTTTTCATGATGATTACAACACTCTTCAAAAACAAAAGCAGTTATATATGATATAATTGTAAATGTAATCTTCCCTTGTTGTAAAGTAATTTTGGAGGAAAGCTTGTAGAGAAGAAATTAAGCAAAGTCTCATTGCAACACAAAAAGTAAAAACTAATAATGTTTTCCGTAATAAGGGCATTTCTATTGAATTTTATAGTAAGGAAAGAACAAACATATTTCATCCATTCGCCAGATAAGTTCCTTATTTGCCTTGTTAGTATATTACCGTATACTTTAGCTTGTAAGTTTATAATGTCCGGTACTATTACAAGAAGGAAGTGGAACTCATTGTGTGGTAGAGTGAGTTTGGACCCGTATTTATTTATTTATATTTACGTCCGTTTTTATCCCATATTTACATATGTACTTCCTGTAAATAGTACGCGAGTCCCGGTCATGCGCGCGATTCATTTCCGTTTAATTAATATAGCGATTTAAATGCCGCATTGCGCACACTGCGTCACTTAACTAATTACATACTAACCAATTACCGACTTTCTTTAAGACATATGACTAAATGACACCTTTTCATTGGTTACGAACATTCTAGCGCCCAAGCCTTTGTTTAAGACTCCCGCTCGGCCAGATTTGTCCTGAGCCCCGAGCTAGTCAGACGGACATTGTATTGAATTTATGATTGTCTTCTCGGAGTTTGAGTTGTTCACACAATTAATTAAATACAGTACCTACATTCACTTGTATACTTACCTGGTGCAGAACACTGTAAGTTACTTTCCTTTATTTTCTTCATTTTCCACTTTCCTCTTTATTTCTGAGATTAACGTAATATTAACTTTGAGAATACGAGATGAACGAAAGATAGCTTTATTTAATTAAGTAATTTATGAAAGAGTAATTCTGTTACAAATCCGTATATTATGAACTTTTTGAATACTTACCTTTTTCTGAGTCGAAGATATATTTTGTATGGTCTCTCAGACTTTATGAGTTATATTTTTGAATAGATCAGTTTGCTGTCGTTTAGAAAGCTGTTTTCATACTTACCTTATTTTAATTCGCCCGTACGAATATTGTATCGAACTTTATATTGTTTGTAGTATTTCGACCATCATGTAGTTGGCTAAAAAGATTTGAGGATAGCTAAGACGAGTTTATCGCAACCCAGTCTAGTTCCATAAACTGGTACGCAATATTATTGTTCATTTTAAATGAAATATTTTGACCTTGATATTTATGCAAAGATAAAATACAATCTCTATATATACTTAACGTATTTCTATTTTTTGAATCAGAGTTATTTCCCTTAGAAATGAGATGCTCGATTGAATTGATTCATTATCAGATTTGTAAATTGGTCATGATTAAATACAATATACCGTGTCGATAACATAATTATGCAGACTGTGATTTTTCTGTTGATATGAAATAATATATATGAAATACAAATGATATTATATTCTATATACTTATGTTGATTATTAATATGTTTCAGGACTGTTATTATTATTATTAATACAGTCAGTAATAAAGGATCCAAACTTTATCCACCGGACTTTGGTTATTCATTACACCACACCAAATCCACCCCGGTAACAATGGCACCCAACGTGATTTGGATCCACCACTGATTGATGACCGGCGCATATCCAGGATACTTTCCGTGTGATACGAACACTCAAGTGACGTTATCTCGGACAGTGTTATAGATATTACAGACGCTATTCAGTGATTCAAACTTTTATAGTGAATACAGAGATTCGGACACTCAGATGTGCAGTATACCACAATTGACATTTCTTTGTATCAGTTATAATTCATTGAAAGATTTGTATTAGTGTTACAGTCTGCGACACGGTAAGAAATCACTTTTTGATTAGATTTCATTTCATGCATGTATAGTCTATTACCTGAGCTATAGACGGTTTCACTTGACCAAACAACAGGTGAAAAGCTGGTTTAATAAAACAGCTGATTTTGACAACACTGAAAAGTTCCCATATACAGAACTTATTTTTTGTCATTATTTTATGTAACTTTAAGATAAATGTATTGAGGTATACAAGAAGAGTGTTCGAGATGCATATTAATGCTCTAACAAGCTATAACTATCTACTATGATGCCTTTCTGAAGTAGTCTACATACACGCACGTACATATTCACAGAGTGAAGACTGTCTGTCTGTCAGTGTATATCGTATAGTCGTCTGTCTGTCGGATTGAAATGGACAAATTTTACTGCAAAGTGTTGTTGTGTTCGACAATCGAACTTGACGCCTGACTGTTTTGCATGTTCATATTTTAATGCATTAACTTTGCACTTATATAGCGCATACGCATACTATTTATAGAAAGTCACTCATTTGTACTTTCATTCGTTTACTGGTCGAAACGTCCCAGATATTGACCCTTATTCATTCTTCTGTCAATTCGTTCCATAAATTGACCGTTGTGCACAAAACCGTTACGCGATATTTTGCCTACTTGATCATATGGACAGCCACTCAGCAGTAATGGTATGTATCTTAGATGTAGAATTTTAGAACTTAGCTAGTTTAGAATTAGCTTTAAGTTACATCAAGTCAGTGAAACTTCGTACTTTGACTTATCACTTTTTGATTCATTGATTCTCATTGACTCAAGTCATTCAAGAGTTATGCACCCTGGTCTCACTTCCGGTTAGATTTGTCTTCCGTAACACGGGGCTACCCGAAAAGTGGATTACCTCCCTTTGATTTTTGGTAGATTGTCATTTTGCAAACTTTGCAAATTATTTTAAGTCACTTTTGACTTTGTAATTTTTTTTCATTAACTTAGATATTTCTTAGTTGAAATATATTCAACATTTATCTGACATTTTCGGATGTTCTGATTATGTCACTTAATTAGAAATTAAAGTTATCAGTCGGATCATCTGATCGATAACTACTTTGATTTTTTTTCCCCTGTTACATCGATAGAATACCTACCTTAGAATTTTTACACAGATTTAGTATATCTGTTTGTGTGCTATATGTATTTTTGGTCATAATTGTGTAAATACTTTTGAACATTTTTGTATTCTTTAGCATAGAATACACACATACTTTGTCAAATATTTTTGAGTGTCATTTGACATATTTTGATCAGAATTGTGTATGTACTTGTATTTTACTTTGTCATTTTTCGTTTGTACTTACATAGTACACTTAGTTAAGAACTGTAGCTTACATAGCTTACATAAGACATTCATCATGTCAGAACTCAGTGAAGACGAAATGAAAGCAATGTCAGACGCCTTTAAGGAAATGGGAATAAAACCATCCGCAAAATCCAAGGAAGATTTCCAAAAATGGCTACTAGATTTCTCAAAAGGAGCAAGGTCTAGAGAAGGAACTAAATCGGAACCTAGTAGATCTCAACAACAGCAACAAATCACCACTACATACCAACCTCCCAGACTTCCAACCTTTTCTGGAGATAAAAAGGGTGATGCTACATTTGACCTATGGAAATATGAGGTAGAGTGCCTCATGAAAGACAAATATTCGGATTCCATCATCACACATGCCATTAGGAGGTCAGCTAAAGGAGAGGCAGCTAGAGTTATCATGCGCCTTGGCTCAGAAGCTTCCGTAAGCGAAATACTTTACAAACTAGAGAGCATATTTGGCAGTATAGACACTAAGGCCAGTGTACTCTCAGAATTCTTTAGTGCACGACAGAAAGAAGATGAAGATGTAGCCAGTTGGGGATGCAGGCTTGAAGATCTAATGAATAAAGCCATTCTTCATGGACAAGTTAAACCATCAGAATCCAACGAAATGCTCCGAAACATGTTTTATGAAGGCCTTAAACCATCACTCCAAGATACAGTTGGACACATCTTCGATAAATCACAAGATTTTGATAATCTAAGAAGATCTATTAGAAGAAAAGAAGAAGAAATAAATAAAAGGAAATCAACTTCATCAAAAGAACACGTAAAAGCTATAACAACACAGCATTCCGATCTCGATGAATTAAAAGCTATGGTTCAGAAACTTACATCTGATATGACAGAAATGAAAAAGGACATGGCGGATCAAAGGGCACCAACACAACAAGTCGAACAGATCAACACAATGCAACATCAGCCACATTTTAGCAATGATAGAGGTAGAGGGATATACAGAGGTCAAACAAATAGAAGTCACTATAACAGTGGACGAGGACAACCTAGATACCAACAACCATTTTACACGTATAATCGACAACACTATGAACAACAGGATCAGAATAATTACTATGGGAAAGATCCTATATGTTACAGATGTGGACAAGAGGGCCACTTGGCATTGGGCTGTAGAGTTAGACTTGACCATTTGCGACGACCACCGTTAAACTACAGGAGACCTGGGTCACGACGCGGACACTAGGTCATATAAGATCACAGCGTCATAGTAACAACAACAATACAAATTTAGTTGGAGAATCCTGCGAAATAGACATAGATGTAGAAAACACAAACACAAGAGCATTATTGGATACAGGATCGACAGTATCAACGATGGCATTGTCATTTTACCAAAAGCATTTATCAGACAAACCGTTGATTAAATTAGATAACATCTTCAAACTTCAATGTGCTGATGGAAATCACCTACCTTACCAAGGATACATTGAAACAGAAATATCAGCACAAGGACTTCAGAATTCTAAGAAATATCCATGCATCTTTCTTATAGTAGAGGACACAGATTATCACCATAAAGTACCTCTGCTTATAGGTACCAACATCCTGTCAGTTTTACTCAACGATCTCAAAACACAACATGGCGTACGATATCTCCAGGAAGCAAAGTTACACACACCTTGGTACTTGGCATTTAGATGTCTAGCACTTAGAGAAAAAGAGCTATCCAAGAACAATTTCAAGCTCGGGATAGTAAAATCTGCTGAAACATCTAGAATTACCATATCACCAAACAGTAGCACTATAGTCAAAGGATACGTTGATGGAAAGATACCGTATCAATCTTCTTGTGCAATGTTACAAACCACTACGAACTCATCACTTCATCAGGATTTAGATATTGTACCAACTATCATCACGTACAACTACGAACATCAGACCGAAGTACCTGTTCACATATGCAACATTACAACAAGGACAGTTACTATATCACCACGAGCAGTCTTATGTGAACTACAAACTGTCAATATAGAAAACATTCCAGACCAAAAGGAACAACAGATCGACGAGAAATTAGACCTTATCAACATTGCTACTGACAACCTTACACCAGGACAGTACCAGGAAATAAGAACATTCTTAGACAACAACAAAGACTTATTTTCATGGAGTGGAACAGATATAGGACATGTTACATCTGTTGAGCACAACATCGAGCTTACTGACCCTACTCCATTCAAACAAAGACATCGACGTATACCACCTTCAATGTACAATGAAGTCAGAGACCATTTGCAACAATTGTTAGAGGCAGGGATCATTCGAAAATCAAAGTCACCGTTTACCAGTAACTTAGTACTTTGTAGGAAAAAGAACGGCGAACTGCGCATGTGTGTTGACTACCGACAATTGAACAGCAGGACCAAGAAGGATGCATATGCTCTGCCTATCGTAGAAGAGATACTCGAGAATCTAAGTGGAAACTCATACTTTACTGTCTTGGATGCCAAGTCTGGATACCATCAAGTTAACATAAAGGAAGAACATAAAGAAAGAACAGCGTTTACTGTGGGCCCATTGGGATTCTACGAATATAATAGAATGCCCTTTGGTTTGTCCAACAGCCCAGCAACATACCAGCGTCTTATGGAGGATTGCTTAGGAGAATTACACTTGAACATCTGTTTCATATTTCTAGACGATTTAATCATATTTTCTAAAACATACGAGGAACATCTTCACAGACTTCAACTTGTTTTTGACAAACTTAGAGATACAGGACTAAAATTATCACCGAAGAAATGCAACTTTCTCATGCAAAAAGTCAAATACGTAGGTCACATCGTATCCAAGGAAGGAATAGAGACAGATCCAGATAAAACAGAACGAGTAAAGAATTGGCCTACACCGAAAACACCAGAAGACGTTAGAAAATTTCTAGGATTTATAGGATATTACCGTCGTTTTATACAGAATTTCAGCATGATAGCTAAGCCACTTACTAGCTTAATGCCAATAGGGAAAGATAAAGCGAAAGGAAAACAGGTAGCTCGAAAGAAATGGACATGGGGGAAAGAACAGGAAGAAGCTTTTAATGCACTAAAAGACAAGTTGTCCTCACCTCCAATCTTAGGATTTCCGAATTATCACTTACCATTTGAACTACACACAGACGCAAGTGCACTAGGATTAGGGGCAGTACTCTATCAGGAACAAGAAGGACAGAAAAGAGTAATCAGTTACGCAAGTAGAGGTCTCACCAAATCAGAAATGAATTATCCAGCACACAAAATGGAGTTTCTAGCATTAAAATGGGCAATTTCTGAGAAATTCAAGGACTACCTTTACGGACATTCGTTCAAAGTTTATACAGACAATAATCCCCTAACATACGTATTATCATCAGCGAAACTTGATGCTACAGGACACAGATGGCTAGCCGATCTTTCAAACTTTAACTTTGAAATCATTTATAGACCAGGGAAGAAGAACGCAGATGCGGATGGATTATCTCGCATTAAGTCAGAAACAGAAGATGAAAAACATATCATCAGTGAGGATTCAGTTAAAGCCATTTGTCACGCAGTACACACAGATACACTGGTTGACTGCTTTGCTCTTGGTACACAAGTATTAGACAACAGCGATGCTGGTACAGCAATATCAGACATTCAAGATATTGACTGGAAACAGAGGCAGAACTTAGATCCTGTAATCAAAGAATGGAAGGAAGTTGTCAGGAAAGGAAGGAAACCAAAAGCAAATGAAATGAAACATACTCTAGACTCCTATGCGTTACTAAGAAACTTCAACAATCTTGTCTTGGAAGATGACATTCTGTACAGAAACACGAAAATCAACGGCGAGGACAGAAAACAACTTGTACTTCCTAAATTCTACATCAACACAGTACTAGATTTCTTACACAATAAATTTGGACATCCAGGAAGGGAAAGAACTATATCACTAGTACGAGATAGATTTTATTGGAACGGAATGTTCAAAGATATAGAAGATTGGATCAAGAAATGTCATCGATGTATAAAAAGGAAAACACCAACGAATCAATGTGCACCACTCGTCAACATCGAAACTACATATCCGTTAGAGTTGGTGTGCATGGATTTTCTCACGCTGGAAAGATCGAAAGGCGGATTTCAGCACATTCTCGTTATAACCGATCACTTCACGAGATTCGCACAAGCAGTACCAACACGTAATATGACAGCGAAAACAACAGCTGAAGCCTTATTCAACAACTTCATCACATTTTATGGAATTCCAACAAGATTGCATAGCGATCAAGGAGCTAACTTTGTAGGAAACATCATTAAGGAGCTATGTAACATTACGGGAATGACGAAATCTCGAACGACTCCCTACCATGCTATGGGAAACGGGATGACGGAACGTTTTAATAGAACCTTGTTAGATATGCTGGGAACCCTGGAACCTCAACAGAAATCCAACTGGAAGCCGCATGTTGCACCACTAGTTCATGCTTACAATTGCACCAGACATGAGAGTACAGGTCACTCCCCATACTATCTACTATTCGGCAGAGAACCCCGTCTTCCCGTCGACCTTGCATTTGGTATCAACGAACAACAACAGAAAAGCCTGACTAAGTATGTTGAAGAGTTAAGAGACAGAATGAAGAAAGCATATGAAGTTGCAACAGCAAGTGCACAGCAAGCAAGATCTAGGCAAAAGGAGAATTATGACTACAAGATAAGAGGATCTAACATTAAGGAGGGAGATAGAGTATTGGTGAAAGTAGTTGCGTTTGACGGAAAGCACAAAATAGCAGACAGATGGGAAAATGATACCTACATAATCGTGAAACAACCTAATCCCTTGATACCAGTTTTTGTTGTAAAGAAAGAGAATGGAGAAGGAAAGAAGAGAACACTGCACAGGAATTTACTTTTGCCTATAGGATATCTAGAACCATCCGACACAAAGAGACCAACACCAGCACCCAGAAAGCAAAGTCAACCAACCACACCATCAGAAAAAGAGAAACAACAGACTGATATCATAGATACAGAAAATGATAATGATACAGATGATGAAGAGGTACCGGTACCGCAAACAGTGGAATCTTTCATCCCACATGATGAACTAGATAGTACCACTGAGTATGAGTATAGTCAGATAGAAGATGTTGAGAACGCTCAACAAGTTGAATCTACTGACACAGAGATCAGAGATCAGCATTCTTCTGCTGACAGGGTTGGGATGTCACATTCTGGTGACAATGTTGATATTTCAGGTAACACAGATGGCGTTCCTGATAATGAGGAAGCAGATGTCAGTCAAGATGATGATAATGAGTATCCGAGACGCAGTACGAGAAATAGATCTCAACCTGCTTGGATGTCTAGTGGAGATTTCATAGTGAATACCATACAAAGAGGTAAGAATGGGGACTGGAAAGAAAAGGTACAATACTTGCAAAGTTTGATTACAACAGGCAGTTGTAAAGGCTTTGAGGAAAAGGTCATTGATACAATGCTCAGTATCATAAAAGAGTAAGCCTGATTTGTATATATCATTTTAACCCTTTTTGCAAAATCATTCAGATGGAAACCATTTCATATTTCACACATAGATTCCCTCTGATTGAAGCAACATATGATGAGGCAATTGTTTTATTTGAATTGGTCATTATTCTGAAGATATAGTTCAGAAGTATGCTTCCTGAAAAACTGTCTTTTTCATGATACCAACTTTTAGTATGATGAAAAGTTTTGTCAAGGTTTATCATGATATTACCTACCATGATTATTGACTTGCATTGACTTTTGATGATTGATTCATATACTCCCTATTTTTATTACATGGAAATGACGAGGACGTCATTTTTTTCAAGCAGGGGGAGTATGTGGTAGAGTGAGTTTGGACCCGTATTTATTTATTTATATTTACGTCCGTTTTTATCCCATATTTACATATGTACTTCCTGTAAATAGTACGCGAGTCCCGGTCATGCGCGCGATTCATTTCCGTTTAATTAATATAGCGATTTAAATGCCGCATTGCGCACACTGCGTCACTTAACTAATTACATACTAACCAATTACCGACTTTCTTTAAGACATATGACTAAATGACACCTTTTCATTGGTTACGAACATTCTAGCGCCCAAGCCTTTGTTTAAGACTCCCGCTCGGCCAGATTTGTCCTGAGCCCCGAGCTAGTCAGACGGACATTGTATTGAATTTATGATTGTCTTCTCGGAGTTTGAGTTGTTCACACAATTAATTAAATACAGTACCTACATTCACTTGTATACTTACCTGGTGCAGAACACTGTAAGTTACTTTCCTTTATTTTCTTCATTTTCCACTTTCCTCTTTATTTCTGAGATTAACGTAATATTAACTTTGAGAATACGAGATGAACGAAAGATAGCTTTATTTAATTAAGTAATTTATGAAAGAGTAATTCTGTTACAAATCCGTATATTATGAACTTTTTGAATACTTACCTTTTTCTGAGTCGACGATATATTTTGTATGGTCTCTCAGACTTTATGAGTTATATTTTTGAATAGATCAGTTTGCTGTCGTTTAGAAAGCTGTTTTCATACTTACCTTATTTTAATTCGCCCGTACGAATATTGTATCGAACTTTATATTGTTTGTAGTATTTCGACCATCATGTAGTTGGCTAAAAAGATTTGAGGATAGCTAAGACGAGTTTATCGCAACCCAGTCTAGTTCCATAAACTGGTACGCAATATTATTGTTCATTTTAAATGAAATATTTTGACCTTGATATTTATGCAAAGATAAAATACAATCTCTATATATACTTAACGTATTTCTATTTTTTGAATCAGAGTTATTTCCCTTAGAAATGAGATGCTCGATTGAATTGATTCATTATCAGATTTGTAAATTGGTCATGATTAAATACAATATACCGTGTCGATAACATAATTATGCAGACTGTGATTTTTCTCTTGATATGAAATAATATATATGAAATACAAATGATATTATATTCTATATACTTATGTTGATTATTAATATGTTTCAGGACTGTTATTATTATTATTAATACAGTCAGTAATAAAGGATCCAAACTTTATCCACCGGACTTTGGTTATTCATTACACCACACCAAATCCACCCCGGTAACAATTGTCTAAATGATACGTTTAATGATGCAATTTTCTTAAATGAATGTTAGATTCAACGTATAATGCATAATTTTTATGCAATTTTTATTTTCACCGTCTTCAATGAAGATTTCATTCATGCAAAATGTACCCTCATTGTCAAGATTGATATAAGGAAGCATAGAACGGACATGGTGACTAAATTAATAACTCGTGCGCACGACTTAGTATCTCGTGCGCACGACTTAGTTAGTCATGCTCTCGACTTTTTATCTCGTGTGCACGACTTAGTAACTCGTGCTCACGACTTTGTAACTCGCTCACTGAACACTTTCTCTAATTTTAATGCATATTTTCTTAAATTTAAAGTTGGTCCCCATCCCGATGGGTTGAACCCCCTGAATATTTTCTTGATCCACGTATAAATGTTACTGTAAAATGTACATCATTTCTTATGGGGAGGGGACAATCAAGCCGAGCAATTTGGTGAACCTAGATTACCCCTCGGCCCCTTTTTTAGCTTCAACAAATTCATAGTTCCGTCATATATATTAATTGTTTGTATGCTACGTACGAAGTTTCAGCTCAATATCTGCATTTGTTTGGAAAAAAAAATAAGCAAAAAAGTGATGCGCTATTGGTGTTATTTCTACGTAGGCAATATCTTGAAGATTCATTACTTCAAGTTCCTTCTTACTAAAAACAGGAGAAAAATTAGACTTTTTTCACCGTGACGGACTTTGCACTTCGAACTTCGTACTTCGCACTTCGAACATTGAAGAAAACGTGGCGTAGCTGCTTTTCACGTATAAATTCATCAGTGGAGTAATCTACATTTTGATGAGTATACTCAATGGAACTTGTATATTGGACTTCCTATTCTTCTGGCAACCCACTTATAAAACTTTCTATCATGATTAAAGTGCGAAGTTCGTCACGGTGAAAAATGTCTAGTATACTAGCTCAAACACATTGACCTTAGTGACTACTTTAAAATGATCAGACATTTTCTTTGTATCACACACAAAAACTGCCATGAAGATTCAAAGTACACAACATTTTCAATATTTTTTCAAAGTCATGCACCTGGTTCCGGACCAGTGCCCAGTTTTAATTACAAAAATTCTTACGAAAAATTTTAGGAATTTTTGTAACTTTCATCATCAAATAAAAGCTTAATTTTTTTCAATTTAGATTTTATTGTGCGTTCTAGTATTATTTCTACATACTAAATAGAAGTTAGGAAATAATTCACCGCAATTTTTAGTGTATAAGAAGTATTACGCGATCAACAGTTACGAAAATTCCTTGAATTTTTCGTTAGTATTTTTGTGAAACAGGCTGCAGAATTATTCGAATTTTACTTATCTTAAAACACACTTCAAATTATATTCACAATTTTATTTCATCTATCTAGTAAACATTGACATGGAGACAAATGAAAATACACAGCATGTGCATTTTAAACAAATTGTGAAAAAATTAATAAGATAATAGGAACTATTTGACAGGACAATGACCTAGATATGCAATAATTGGACAATGACCTTGATATACATAAATTGGGATATTTATCCTATAACTCTCCGTATTGAATCTGACCCCCCTCCCCACTTCTTGATCGTTGCAACTTTGTACATTTGTACTTATGTTTATACAATATGAGGGCGGGGGAAGTTGAAGACTACATCAGTACATTGTATATTCCCCTTACGAACCCATTTAGGTCACCCTAAACTTACGAAGGGTGGGGGAGGGGTAGGTCGAGGGTGTCCTTGTGCTTCTAAGAATCAATCGAGGGTACTGTTGTAAAATATGTTTAGTGTTGAGCACAACGCCGGTAATTTTCTAATACATGTACAGAATTAGAAGTTTACTGTACTTTTGATAGACGAGAATATTTCAATGTCAAATATGGATAATGACCATATCCCTGTACACTAATAATGTCGAAGGGTTCCAACTCTATACCTTCTTGAAGAAAATTCCAAACCAATTTCCATGCACCAGACACGTGTTTCGAATATTACATTCTCATCAGTGATGCCTCTGGCGGAGCCACCAGTAGCGCCCTCTTTAAATTTTTTGAATTTAGATTTGTACTTTTACATTACAGAAAGTGCGTGGCTCCAAATTTCCTGTATCGATTCAGTAGCATATCCAAATAAAATCTATGTTCAAAATAACATTGGAGAGATGGTGCTAGGATGTTAAACTTTTTTAATTTCGATGATATTTATCGTTGAAATGGCTAGTTTCCGAAATAGCAAAAAATATATGTATGATGTCACATTGATAAAAGGCCAAAACAAACTTTCAGGTGAAAGAGCTGGAAAGAAGTAATTTATACACTTGACAAACATCAGATCACGGGGAACGATTTTAACTGCTCCACACTGAAACGTGAAATAAGTGTTTATATTAATCATGTCGAAGGCACAAAATCGATAATTCAGAAAACCAGAAACCGAAGGCATACAAAATCAGGATAAAACAGGAACCAAATCAAACAAACAAAAACCTCCACCATATGAAAAGAATATACATACATGATCAATTAATTGTCATCATTTTTTAATCCTAGTTTTCTATTGGCTGATGATCTCGTTCGCACGAGTTACAAAGTTCAGGGAACGAAATAATTGGCCCTTCCAAACGTGGAAAAATATTGAAAAATTCCATGACGTCACAATGCAATTTCGATTTTTGACCAAGGTTCGAAGCTTGTTTGTCCGAGGTAAAAGCATTGTGACGTCACGACATTTTGCATTAATTTTTTCCCCGCAATCTGAATGGTCGATAGACAATTTTCCGATTTTGTTAGAAAGCTCAAAATGTCCTAGTCGACATCTTTTGGCATTGTTTTTAATTATGACGTCACTGTTGAGGCAATTTCATCGAGACATAACAATGAAAAAGTGCACCAAAAATTCTTTAGCTCGGACATTTTTCGTCAATTTGTCAGCCATTATGAATTTCGGCAAGTGGTCTATTGACCAAAAGAATGAAGACAATAAAGTCGTGCGCACGAGCTACAAAGTCGTGAGCACGAGTAACTAAGTCGTGAGTCATGCTCACAAGTTACTAAGTCGTTTCCAAGAGAGGATTTATTTTCTCACCATGTCCCTTCTATGCTTTCGTATTGATAAGCTATTCGTTTGCGACATTTTACTTTAACTGTGCACTGTACGAGGCCTTTAGGGAATAATGCATTTAGGGGAACAGCGGAAATACCCCCTTGTTTGAAAATTAGGCTTTTGGGGTTGTATGATTCCATACATTTAACAAGTAAGATTTGTGTTCAGAATATCGTTACCTTGACAGAATTCTGAACTTTACTCTTTTCAGCTGCGTTGTCAACGTTGCAGCTAATATGTGTCATAAAACCAGAGATTTGTTCATTTATTGAGGAAATATGGCAATGTGTATGAAATTCACTTGGAGAAAAGAAATAGGGAACATTTTATAATTTCAATTAGTCTTATATTTTTTTAAGCTAATGTTATTACTTAGAGTTTCTATATATGCTTCTTAATTTCTTTAGTCATTAATTGAAGCTTACACATCAAACAAAAACCCAGAATTTAGAAATCGAATTCAATAGGCATTCAAAACCATAGGCCCCAACCCCCCCCCCCTAAAAAGAACTACAGAAAATAATTTAAACATTAATTTTGCAAAGATGCAGAAGTGAAGTGAAACCCGATGAAATTACATTATTAGAGAGATTCAGCATCCCCAACTATTACGCTGTACATAAAAGGTAACTGTAAACAACGAGATATTAGTCTTTTTTCTAAAGTACCGTTAAATTCACTCTAAATGAACTGATCTATTTCGCTTGTATACCTCGAAAAAGAAATATATTTAATATCCAGAAAAGTTTCCTCATTTGCGGAAAGTTTCCTTATTTGCGCGTGAGAAAGTTATAATTTATTTACTGCAAAGACTAAATGAAGGTAAGACATGTATATTTTCATGCGAATCAACATTTATCACACTGTTGGTATTTAACATTTGTATGTCAGAATTGGTAAAGATAATTGCGAGAAAGTATTCAACAAGAATTAAGGTAGCCTTCAACTTATCGATTACAAATATTTTGTGTTTGTTATACGCTATGATTTCACTTAGTCTCTTTTTTTATAGATATTTTACTTTTCCATGCATTATTTTAAGCCTCAAATATTTGTCAGTATTTCTTACAACTGCATTTGCATATAATCCTAGCAACATCTAAAGCCAAAAGCACTTAATCAAATCTTCTTGACACTTTTAGGGCAACATCCGTAACTAGTCTTACCAAGAAGGGCAACACAGCAGGGATCTAGACTTTAACTGAACTGTAATCAGTAGTGACAGAGGGTACGAAAGAGATTTATTTCACGGGGTACTGATCCCTAATATTGTATTTCATTTCATCTTTTGTAATAATTCTGATTATTCTACAGATTATTCAATAGAACAAAAGATATTTGTTTATTTGAAATATTTCACTGGTATCTAAATGATATTTTGACTATTCATTTCCCTGTTTTTGACATGAATTTAAGACTGAACAAAACAAATATTACAAACACAGAAGCACCATTTTGAACCCAATATTTAAACTGTCAACTGATAAACAAATTATACCCGTGTAAAACCAGATTCTGAATCCAACACAGTAGATATTTAAAAAAAACAAGTAAGAATCAAAGTAACACGGATGTGTTTAAACTTTAACCTTCTTGAATTTCGATGGTAAACGTCTTCAAATTCAATATTATATTTAAGAACTGATAAATTTGCAACACGGACCAGAAATGCACGTTTCGGTTACTTAACCCTCGTCAGTGATCCTCAATCTAAACAATGTAATATGGCCAAGAGTATGAAAATTATTATGTCCAAAAATGTACAAAAAGACGTAGCAGGATGGGTGGGATATGACGATGCAGGACCCAAGTTTTAATTTTGATAACAGAAATTTTCGAATGCGTTGAAGAAACGATCAATCGAAGTTGATAGAACTAGGCTTCATGTGCCCTCGGGAACTCCTGGTCCACCAGCAGAGACACTTACCAAGTTGTTAAACGTCTACAATTCAATAGCATTATTTAAGAACTGATAAACTTGCAGCATGGACCAGATTTCAATACACAAATGAGTTACATGTAAAGAAGATCCTGACGATAATCTCATCAGCACTCACAAAAGAGCACAAATTTAAGCATCGACGGACCCCTAGCAAGCTAGAGGTGGGACCAGGTGCCCGGGAGGAGTAAGCATCCCCTGTTGGCTAGCCGCACCCGCCGTCGATGTTTAAGCACGAAAATGAAAACAATATATAAACTTCATGCACTGTCTGACGCTATGTCTATATAGAAAGTGCTATGGCGACAATGTCAGGGAAATATATTCAAAACACTTACTGTCAAACCCCTCGCAGGGAACTTATTTACGAGCTCCAAGTGGCAAAGGGCATAAGTGTGACACAAATGAGATAAAGAAGATCCTGACGATAATCTTAACAGCACTCACAATAGAGCACAAATTTAAGCATCGACGGACCCCTAGCAAGCTAGAGGTGGGACCAGGTGCCCGGGAGGAGTAAGTATCCCCTGTTGGCTAGCCGCACCCGCCGTCGATATTTAAGCACGAAAATGAAAACAATATATAAACTTCATGCACTGCCTGACGCTATGTCTATATAGAAAGTGCTATGGCGACAATGTCAGGGAAATATATATATTCAAAACACTTACTGTCAAGACACGTGTTTCGGCTAGTACATCCTCATCAGTGATGCTTCCAGTCAAAGTTATTTTGAGCCACGGCCAAAATCCATGTCAGTAGCGCCCTCTTGACTCATTTTATTCGAATTTGAATTTGTGCCTTTACTTTGCAGAGGGTGCGCGGCTCTTAATTTCCTGTAGGGTATACTAAGTAGCATAGTTGAATAAAATCTATGATCAAAACAAAGCTTCTCTCATGCGACGGAGCTGGAAAGAATTAATTATTACATTTCAAACATCGAGCCACGTGGAACAGGTTTAACACTGCTTCACACTGCAACAGGAAATATGTGTTTATTATAATAAATCGGAAGTGTTCCGATTCTTTATTTTCTTAAGGAAAATTTCAGACCAATTATAATTCACCAGACACGTGTTTCGGAGAGTAATTCCTCTGATTTTCAGACACAGCCAAAATTTATTTCAGTGGCGCCCTCCTTTTTTATTATTTGATTTTGGTAGACTTCGAAAATACGTCAGAATCACCATGGCCTTAAATCGTTGATGTGATCATGGCGACATTGAATGACTGATGACGGAGCTTCATGATGGACCTTGACAAAACCTCGTGAGAGAAGACAGGACCCTCATCACCTTTCTTCTTTCAACTTTCGTCGGACTATTAGAATTATTAAAGGCAAGAGCCCCTATTGCCGGCAGAAAATGGACCGTTTCCCGTACCAATTAAGTTTTTGATATCCATATATCGACTCAGCTGGGTTTTTTTTAACTTAGGCTTTCTGTGTTTTACTGTCTTGATTATTTCGTCAAGGAGGGGTTTGCGCATGTAATACGTATATTCACATCAATTGCTGCCCTAACTTGTCCATTGCTTATGGTTTTTTTTTTTTTTGGTTTTTGTCAACTCTGTGTTTTCACTTTTCGATTTGGCGGGGGGAGGGGGCTCTAGCTGTGCTGCAATCGTTTTCTGTTGAAGATCCCTTCCTTCCTTATGTACTTTTTTGTTATCATGTTGACCGATTATATCTTAACAAATTCTATATTGAGAAAGAGAAAAGTTCCTTTTTTGATTTCTTTCCATCGTATTAATATTTTCCAAATTCTTTACGAATGTCGCCCTCTTTGCTATGATATTAATAATGTTAAACGACTTCTTTTTCAATGCTGTTTCAGGATGGCTATCAAAGAACTACTAACCAGAGTATTCAGGTGTCACAGAAGCAGAAGATATATCTCACTGAAGGATTACTTTCCTGTGCCAGTTAGGAAATCACTACATATCATTTTCATGATTTGCATACTTGTTGCAGTAATCACCATTCTAGTCAAATATGGAGGAACGGAGAGCAACATCGCGAGAATCGTTCGTTGGGTAGTTTCAATACTCACGAGCATACTTGGACTATATTCAATAGTCCGGATATCTTGTTCATTTTACACGGCATATAGTGAAAGACAATTTGACCCGTCTAAGGACATTAAACTTTGTTTCCTCTGGTTTCTTTGCTTATTTGTTGTATTGCTCGAGTCTCTGTATATGTTTATCGATTTTGAATGTTTGTTTTCGCCCCTCTTTCTGTTTCTTCTTGTTTTATCATATCGATCTTGTTTTATTTTGTTTACATTCGGTCAAGTTGTCTTGATTTCATATTTCAAAACATGTTTGATAATACCAGCAAAAAAGATTGGCCCATGCTTGGTTATAATAATAGGGGCAAACTTGACTTTGTGGTTTGTCGCATTGATTGGTGACGAGAGCGGTCGATTCTTACCCTCTTACGTCTCAACATTATCCAATGATTCTATGTTCTTCGACGAGTTATCATGCTTTTGGAATTCAAAGGCACAAAATCTTATAACAACGCTCCTACCAATACTGATACCAGCAAAATTAGAATTCGGACTATTTTCAGGATGTTTTATAATGAGCATACGGTATGTGATTACCCACAAGAATGAAGTTGTCGAAAGTCAAAGAACAAGACTTGAAATATTGGAAAGGAATAGGGAAAGCAATCAGAGCAGCATCTATATTATAATATACATACTTGGTATCATCCTCAGCTTTCCCTCAATTCTGATAAGTTTGGTGGTTTTCAATGATGAATGTTCACCCTTTGATGCTGATTCAAGCGTTCAAACTGTACTGGCTATTGTAGAAACGGTAAATACATGTCTTCAACTTTTTACTATCATTGCTGGGTACTTCAGATCGAGAAAACTCGCTGAAGCATCTTGGGCGTTGTGGAAAAAAGATTCTTTTTATTATATGTTATTAATCAGTACTGTGGGCTCTATTATATATGTTTCAATAGGCTTAATATTATTATTCTCTGCTATTGAGGACAGTGTCCAAAAGCATAGCTTGCCTTTTCATTGTTGGATTTTTAAAGTGATATGTTTTACACTCCAAACCTATTTAATCCATAAATTACGAAAATTGTCGTCTTATCAAAAACTGGATTATATTATTGCTTATATTTGTCTCCTTCTTTCCTTATTCAATTTCAATGATTGGTTGAAATATTCATTTACGAATATGCGTAAACAGTTTTCTTTACAACACACATTTTTAGGACCAACGGCAGGGAAACTTATACAGGAGATATCGTTTTCATTTGTTATTTTCTATAAGTTGATATCATGTATTGAATTGTACAAACTTTACAGAATTTTTCAGCGATGAAAAATATTGTGTAAGTTTCAAGTAGTTTTTCAGTTGCAAAAATACACACTGAACTATTTGTTTCATTTTGTCAGTCATTTTGTCAATCTTTTTTCTGCTTGTCTCCAATGATCTTGTGTCACCAACGGACAGATAATAATGCCTTGAATTTAATTTTTACTAAGGCTCTGCGTAAATTCCGTAACTTCCTGAGACAAGCTTTCATTTGTTAATTGAATATTGTTATTATTCTATTTTAGATAAGGGTTTTCATTTTTCAGTCTTCAGAATAATTTCATGTAAAAAGTTCTAAAATGCACATAATCTATCAACTGTACAAAAATTAAACTTCTTCAAATTCAATAGCATCATTTAAGACCTGATAAATTTACAGCATGGACCAGACATGCACGTTAAAAGTAACTTATGAAACCTATTAATTATTATGTAGACGTGAAACATTGGCTCTTAATTTAAGTTTGAAAGAACAACACGGGAGAGTACCCAAGATCAACAACATTGTTAGCGTTTACATTATGCATGCATTTTATAAAGAGTGCATTGCATTTAATATGATAATCGTTTCTTTCAAAATATGTACATACATCATGAAGTCAACTTGTCGTATCTGTCTTTTATCATTTATCACATCTTTGTACATACATGTATATTTCTTCTAACCTCTCAATTGAAATATGCAGAGTTTGACACCTATGTTTTAGTTTTTAGCCGAGTTGCAAAACTCGGCTCTTAATTTGATGTGAGACGGGCGGGCGGGCGGGCGGTTGGGCGGGCGTCTGGGCGGGCGTCTGGGCGGGCGGGCGGGCGGGAAGGCGTCAACAATTGGTTTCCGGACTATAAGTCAACTACGAAAGAGGCTATAACAATGAAACTTCATACACTTACTCACCATTAGTCAAGGATGAGCCCTATTGATTTTGGGGTCAAAAGGTCAAAGGTCAAGGTCACAGGACTCAGATGATTGAAAATGGTTTCCGGACCATATTTCAGCCTGTATTGCACCTATAATCATAAAACTTGCCAGAAATGTTTCCCTTGAATCAAAGATGAGGCCTATTGATTTTGGGGTCAAAAGGTCAAAGGTCAAGGTCACAGGACTCAGATGATTGAAAATGGTTTCCGGACCATATTTCAGCCTGTATTGCACCTATAATCACGAAACTTGCCAGAAATGTTTCCCTTGAATCAAGGATGAGGCCTATTGATTTTGGGGTCAAAAGGTCAAAGGTCAAGGTCACAGGACTCTGTTGATTGAAATTGGTTTTCGGAACATATTTCAGCCTGTATTGCACCTATAATCATGTAACTTGCCAGAAATGTTTCCTGTGAATAGAAAATGACCACTTTTGATTTTGGGGTCAAAAGGTCAAAGGTCAAGGTCACAGGACTCTGATGATTGAAAATGGTTTCCTGGCCATATTTTAGCCTGTATTGCACCTAAAGTCATGAAACTTGCCAATAATGATTCCCATGAATCGATAATGACCCCTATTGATTTTGGGGTCAAAAGGTCAAAGGTCAAGGTCACAGGACTCCGATGATTGAAAGTGGTTTCCGGACCATATTTCAGCCTGTATTGCAATTATAATCATGAAGCTTGCCAGAAATGTTTCCCATGGATCAAGGATAACCACTATCAATTTGGGGGTTAAAAGGTCAAAGGTCAAGGTCACAGGACTAAGATGATTAAAAATGGTTTCCCGACTGAATTTGAGCCTGTATTGCACCTATAATCATGTAACTTGCCTGAAATGTTTCCAGTGAATAGAAAATGACCACTTTTGATTTAGGGGTCAAAGGGTCAAAGATCAAGGTCACAGGACTTAGGTAATTGAAAATGGTTTCCAGACCATTTTTGAGCCTGTATTGCACCTATAATCATGAAACTTGCCATTAATTTTTGGGTCAAAAGGTCAAAGATCAAGGTCACAGGACTAAGATGATTGAAAATGTTTTCCCAACCATATTTGAGCCTGAAAATCTGTATCCTTGAAAATATATTACACGCTGATATAGAATAAAGAGAAGACCATTTCTTGATCCAGAAATTTTCATTTAGGACCACAAAATGTTGTTACAAACCATACACATTTCATGTTAGTCTGCATATTCATACTTACATTCCAGTTTTGCAACTCGGCATTTTGCATCTTCGATGCATTTTGAGCTTATATTACATATTTTTTCTTAATACTATTTCATCAGACCAACAGAAATGATTAGTGTCAAAATGTTGCACAAAGTACAAAATGCTCAGAGACTCCCTCTACACAGCCAATTGTGCCTCACATGAAAGTCATATGAAATGAGCATCATGTAAATTTCACATAAAAGTTCATGTGAAATTCATATAATTTTCACACGAGATTGATGTAAAAAAATCACATGAATTTCATATAAATTTATGTCACATGAATTTCACATTATTTTTTCTTTGTGACATTCATGCGAAATTAAATTCATATAACAATCATGTTGGAAACTTCATATGAATTTCATGTAAAAAAAATCATGTAAATTTCATGTTCGTGCTCTTTTCACATAAATTTCATGTGAACTTTTATGTTAAGTTCATGTAAATTTCACATGAATGTTATATGAGGCATAAATGGTTGTGTAAATTCCTCATAATAATCTTTTTTTCATCTATATTCTTTGCCTAAATAATTATAGACGATGGTAATACTAGAATTTATGTCTGTAAAAAAAATAAAACTTTTCGTTTTATTCTTGCATTGTACATGACATTGTTCTATAACAGCTCGATTTTACTTTCACTTACTGAGAAGTGTTACATTAAGTGGTAATTTGATATATAATTATGGAACCCCAGACTGTTACTGATTTCACTTCTAAAAGTATGCGTCTCCAATTGCATTTAGTATCTCACACTTTCTGTTATTTTTCAGAAATAAAAAGCAATCCTACAATGTTTGTCCTCTGTGACAACCAATCCAATCCAGTCGTTATTTAAAACTTCACAATTGGTTTTATTATAAAAATGAATTCGACTTTATGTAAAATCATTAAAATACGTTAAAAGTCCAGACTGGTCCACTATCAAAATCTTAAAGAAAGAGAGCATGTATAAGGGTTTTTTTCAAGCTCTCACGTCTGACTCTACTGAGTTGATATGATATGAACCATTCAGACATGGAAATACACAAGCAATTAACATGATTAAACAGTTATAATCAATGTAAGTCGTAAAATGGTATTTGGTTGAAGAATAAAATATGTATATGAATATTTTGTCAAAAATTCAAATTTTTTTGCCTATACAACAGTTATCTGGCCTTCTTCGCGTTCTTTGCATCTGCCTTTATAAATTCTGCTGCTCTTTCCGCAATCATTATCGTTGCAGCATTTACATAGTCTGTGATTTCTGGAATAACTGATGAATCAGCGACCCGAAGTCCTTCAATTTCTTTTACTCTACAAAATGAGGAAAATATTATATTCACGTTTTATTTCTTTTTATGTAGCTCAATCCAATCCCTAAAATTAGATTTATTTAATGCCATGAATGTTAAGTGTATACATTGTTGATTGTTCATTTCGGCTCGCCGCATTTTTATGGAGAATACATGATACTTTCACAGTGGACAAGCTATATGTAACCTTGAAAGCTTGAATTTGTGTTGTGAAAAATATTTATCTTAAGTTCGTATTATTTTATATTGTCTCTTATATAAAAAAAAATTTCTTCGAACAATGGCTATTTATGCTTATGATTGAGCAAACTACAAGCTGTGGCAGTTGCCTACAATGTACTTACTTCAGATCAGGTCCCACTACAGTTGTATTGTCATTGACAGCTCCCATCTTGGCTGTGCCTACAGGGTTATTACCAGACTCTACAAAATGCTTTATAAAGCACCGCCAGTATTCATCCGAATCCCGTGGATGGTTCATACAGCCGGAAAAAGTAGGCCCTAATGAGGCACCCATTTTCTTAAATACTGATGTCTTTAACAGTCTTTGGATGACTCTTATACCTGGAATGAAGAAATGAAATGAAAAAAGAAAAAGCAAAGGCAAATGCGCGTGTATAAAAGGTATTGTTTTGTCTTTTTAAACAAAAACTTTGCCGGCGTTGAAAATCCCTATTCTTTTGCTTTCTTCTCTAAACGCACATGGTGATTATTTGATTGAACAAGTCTTCTAAATGTAATAATGAATTCTGTACTCATATCCATGTTACATGGATACGCTATAAACAAAAATGTTATGATCGCTGAGCGATATATTAGTCCCCTACCGGCGGCATATATCTATGTCCTGCAACTCTGCCTATGAATTACTCTTCAATTAAACATGAGTAAACTGTGCAGCTCAGTTCTGAGGTTTTATCTGCTTTATCGATTCGAAAAAGAGATCAAGTGTGAAGAAAGTTGAACATGCTCTGTAATTATCCAAGACTAAGCTGAGTATCAAATATTACCTGAATATCTCTATTTGTTGCAGAAAAAAGTCCGGAAACTGACAAAAACGGAATTGTGCAAGTCATCAAGGGGCATATAGGTCAAGTATGACAAAAGTCGAACCTGCTCTGTAACGATCGAAAACCAAGCTGTGTATCAAAGTTCACCTGAATATCTATATTTGTTGCAGAAAAAAGTCCGGAAAACTGACAAAAACTGAATTTCCAAGTCATCAAGGGGCATAACCCCTCGAAAAATAGGTCAAGCGTGACAAAAGTCGAATTTGCTCTGTAACTATACAAGACTAAGCTGTAAATCAAATTTCACCTGAATATCTCTATTTATTGCAGAAAAAAAAGTCCGGAAAACTGACAAAAACTGAATTTTCCAAGACATCAAGGGGCATAACTCCTCGAAAAATATGTCAAGCGTGACAAAAGTCGAACCTGCTCTGTAACGATCGAAAACCAAGCTGTGTATCAAAGTTCACCTGAATATCTATATTTGTTGCAGAAAAAAGTCCGGAAAACTGACAAAAACTGAATTTCCAAGTCATCAAGGGGCATAACCCCTCGAAAAATAGGTCAAGCGTGACAAAAGTCGAATTTGCTCTGTAACTATACAAGACTAAGCTGTATATCAAATTTCACCTGAATATCTCTATTTATTGCAGAAAAAAAGTCCGGAAAACTGACAAAAACTGAATTTTCCAAGACATCAAGGGGCATAACTCCTCGAAAAATATGTCAAGCGTGACAAAAGTCGAACTTGCTCTGTAGCTATCCAATTGCAAGACAAAGCTGTGTATCAAATTTCACCTGAATATCTCTATTTGTTGCAGAAATAAAGTCTGGAAAACTGACAAAAACTGAGTTTTCCAAGTCATCAAGGGGCATAACTCCTCGAAAAATAGGTCAAGTCTGACGAAAGTCTAACCTGCTCTGTAACTATCCAAGACCAAGCTGTGTATCAAATTTCATCTCAATATCTCCATCTGTTGCAAAAAGTCCGGAAAACTGATATTCGGACAGACAGACGGACAGACGGACGGACAGACAGACCGAGAGGAAACTAAGAGTCCCCTTCGGCGTTGTCGGTAGGGGACTAAAAATAGCAACCCAGGGAATGTTTGTGTCGCCTACAAAGAGGCTTTAAGTATTTTTCAAAAGAGGGTCAAATATGAAGCTCAAGGTCACTACGTCAAAATTATCAGTATCAGTAGGAAAGTCTTGTGAAATATCAGACCTATTACATACCAATTAAAAGATAAGGTCAATCTCAAATTTACGGGAAAAAGAAGGTCAATCATCGAAGTCAAGGTAGCAAGGTAAAAAGAAAAAAAAATTTCTTATCATAAGAAATATATATGTGAAATATTAAAGAAGTTCTCTAGTCGTGGAAGTTTTCGTGTATATTACATTTCATATCAAACTAAATTCCAACAAGAAATTTCCCCATTATGTAATATCTTTCAGAGCTGATATAGACCAGTTTATATTTTACCACCTTTTCCAATTTCTCAAAATAGCTGTACATACCGGAAGTACGTCAGAAGTGTGTAAAAGGGAACCACGTTTCATAATGCTATATATAGAAACGTACATGCATGTTGTGAATACATGTACTATTGTACTCAGATGAGTTAAAGAAGATCCTGACGATAATCTCAACAGCACTCACAATAGAGCACAAAATTAAGCATCGACGGACCCCTAGCAAGCTAGAGGTGGGACCAGGTGCCCGGGAGGAGTAAGCATCCCCTGTTGGCTAGCCGCACCCGCCGTCGATGTTTAAGCACGGAACTGAAAACAATATATAAAATTCATGCACTGTCTTACGTCGTATCTATATAGAAAGTGCTATGGCGACAATGTCAGGGAAATATATTCAAAACACTTACTGTCAAACCCCTCGCGGGGAACTTTTTTACGAGCTCCACACGGCAAAGGGCATAAGTGTGACACAAATGAGTTAAAGAAGATCCGGACGATAATCTCAACAGCACTCACAATAGAGCACAAAATTAAGCATCGACGGACCCCTAGCAAGCTAGAGGTGGGACCAGGTGCCCGGGAGGAGTAAGCATCCCCTGTTGGCTAGCCGCACCCGCCGTCGATGTTTAAGCACGGAACTGAAAACAATATATAAAATTCATGCACTGTCTTACGTCGTATCTATATAGAAAGTGCTATGGCGACAATGTCAGGGAAATATATTCAAAACACTTACTGTCAAACCCCTCGCGGGGAACTTTTTTACGAGCTCCACACGGCAAAGGGCATAAGTGTGACACAAATGAGTTAAAGAAGATCCTGACGATAATCTCAACAGCACTCACAATAGAGCACAAAATTAAGCATCGACGGACCCCTAGCAAGCTAGAGGTGGGACCAGGTGTCCGGGAGGAGTAAGCATCCCCTGTTGGCTAGCCGCACCCGCCGTCGATGTTTAAGCACGGAACTGAAAACAATATATAAAATTCATGCACTGTCTTACGTCGTATCTATATAGAAAGTGCTATGGCGACAATGTCAGGGAAATATATTCAAAACACTTACTGTCAAACCCCTCGCGGGGAACTTTTTTACGAGCTCCACACGGCAAAGGGCATAAGTGTGACACAAATGAGTTAAAGAAGATCCTGACGATAATCTCAACAGCACTCACAATAGAGCACAAAATTAAGCATCGACGGACCCCTAGCAAGCTAGAGGTGGGACCAGGTGCCCGGGAGGAGTAAGCATCCCCTGTTGGCTAGCCGCACCCGCCGTCGATGTTTAAGCACGGAACTGAAAACAATATATAAAATTCATGCACTGTCTTACGTCGTATCTATATAGAAAGTGCTATGGCGACAATGTCAGGGAAATATATTCAAAACACTTACTGTCAGAGTCTCTTATAAATGCCAAACTAAGAGTCTCTTATAAATGCCAAAATAAAGGACATATCAAATAATTAAGAGTGTATGAGTGATAAATATGATAAAAGAGCATTTAATAATGAAACCTAAATATTTACATTAAAACTACTAATGTACATAGTTTATTTATATACGTACATGTGTTGATATATTTCAAACGACTTCCAGAATTCTAAAGTTTATCTCAGAGACTCAGAGGGATTCTAATGCATACATAGATAAAAAAAATCTTAAGGGAATCAACCTTCCTTTCCCCCGGAAAGAAAATGGGGGTGGGGGTAAGCCGTCTATTTCGAAAAAAAAACTTCATGTACTAGTAAAACAAAGAAAAAATCTGCATTTTTGGCGAATCTAAGGGGTCATGACGTCCTAACCGTCTAGATCACGCTTATAGATGGTATCCTATTTACAAAATTCTATAATTTCCCCGGCAATCTGACTCCCTCCCGTTCAGCCTATTGATACCACCCGCCTTTGTTGACATTTGTACCTCCCCACTTCCAGTCGGCACGTACGTACTTCAATAAATATCACCTTCCTTACATTGGAAAAAGCATGACGTGTACATGTTTAAAGAGAGAGAAATTATGTCTGTGAAATATCGGTGAGAATTAAATGTAAAAATATAAGTCATCGACATGTTCAATAATGTACCTATTTTTGTGAGCGGGGAAAAAAAGAAAGAAAGAAAGAAGGAAAGATACGAGCTAGACTTTTATACATATATACCCAACAAAAAAAGAAACGCACCACTTAATCTTTATTCTATAAAATGAATTATGTAATCTATAGGTATTCTTTTCTTTTCCATCATAAATCGTAGGTATACGAGTGACTTATTCTGTCAAACGCCAAACAAATCCGTCTTCATGATCAGACACAGCACAATGATAAAGACACTTGGTTCAAAACGCAATGTCACAAAATGACTTTTTAGAATTCCGTTCACTTTTTAGAAATGATAAAAGTTGTTTAACCTTTCCAAACTGATATATCAGGCATCGCGATTTGTTTTTTAAGTGATGATAAACAATTTTCCCTGAATACAAATTCATTTAATTGCTTCAAATGACGTCATCAAAGAGACAATCTAAATTTGAGAAAAACATCCCAATTATCAACTCTTTTGAAAATGAAGTCCGTGGTGTGATATTTTTCGCCCTTAAATGTGTCCCAAAGCACAAAATTTCCCTACTACATCTAGAATCTGACCTTTTTTCGCAACCACAGTTTTCAGAAACAATACCTCGATCTTGACAGGTCATTTTTACGTGCATTTTCAACGGTTTTTGACGTTAGTTTTAAGCTTTTCTGGTATTTCATTTGATTATTTCAATGCGATGTTACAGATAAATCTACAACAGATAAATAACAATGGCTGAAGAAAAAATAAGTGTTCTTTTGGGATCAGAATGGCCAAATATTGATCTCCTTCATTGTAAAACATACCCCAATATACGGATATTTCCAGTAAGACATTTAATTTTCAGATGTATTGGCATATTTTGACTACATTTGAATGTAGAAACCTTTATTCATCTATGTTTTTACTGAAAATTTGCTGAAAGTTGTCAAACAACAAAATTGCAGAAGGATACCAAACCTGCGGCCATGCAACAGGAGCTAGAAATAACGCGCTTTATTCAGCACTAGCATTGTGATATGTTGCGAAAAAATGATCGAAACGTGTTTTATCCTCGGTTATTCGAGTGCTGGAAAAAGAAAACTATAATCAAATGTCAAACTAAATTTTTATGATCAATTGAAAAAAATCACTATATAATATGATGTGCGTTTCTTTTTTGGTCGGGTATATATACAGGCCCCAAGTGCCGAAAAAAGTCAGTATGCAACAACTGTTAAAGAAAATAATTAACCCCCCTCTCGCCCGAATTTCCAGACATAACTCTCGTCTCCGCCCCCCCCCCCCCTCATAAATAACGATACGATGTTTGAAAATTGTCACAGTTGTTTTGTAAAACAAATTTTTTTATTGAATGTAAACAAATAAATGTCCATCAAATGTTTCATCAAACGGATCCGTGTGGAACATCGAAATACGCAAGAACTTCAGTTTTCAATATGCAGAGCATAACCTGTTACATGTTTACAAAATATTCGATAGATTGGGGTGGGGACGTAAATTTTAACTGCGGAAGGAGTCGCGACTGAATTTCGGAAAAAAATATATTTGATAATCATAAACAAGATACCATATCAAATACTTGTATATGTATTCCGGATATCTATTTTCTTATTGTTCTGGGCAACACAGTGATCATATTCTTTTGGAGCGGAGATAGTATTATTAATAAATTAAGTCCGTCTTGAATTCATGTAATGTACCTCGGAAATGAAAATCTCTCTCTCTCTCTCTCTCTCTCTCTCTCTCTCTCTCTCTCGTACTGAGATACTCGATCACTTAATGTTGACGAAGAACGCTCGTTACTTTCCGTTTAATTCTGAAACGATTAGAATTTCATTTTATTCGATATACATTACATGATCACTTCTCCCGGTATTGAATTTCAAGAAAGTTTTTTTTTCCTGAAATCCTGAGCGGAGCTAGTAACAGACAACCATTTATTTTTTGTCGACCCCAATCATTTAATTTTTCTTACCTTCACAACTTTATATAACTTCAGAAAATAAATTTCATATTATCTGAAACGGCCAAAAAATGTGTCGTCATTAATTTTCATTTTTCACCCTCTTCCTAATACAGTTGCGCCACCCCCCCCCCCCCCTCAATCCTTGCTATTTATAAGCTGATTAGAATATCAATTTGAGATCTCATCTAGACAGCTAGGAAAGGCTTTACTTAGGATTTCATATCCTATAAAATTTTGATCTCTCACCCTCCCTTCATTATTTAATAATTTTCCGTGTTCATGTAAGTCTTACCAGGAATGGGGAAGAATCCCTCCCCCACTCCACCTGGATGGATTCAACAATGAAATTGTACAGGTCTTAAAAAAAAACACTGAAGTCTAATTTACTTTGAAAATGGTTAAACCGAAAAATAATTATAAATGTACCATATATAAACAAAGAGACACATGTACTATATTTCACATTACGTCATCGTGTGAATGTGTAGTGTATACACACATCTGACGTCACGAATTTGTACTTTCAATTTCGGCGGAAGTTGCAGACTAGTTCTGTGTTAAATCGCTAGCTTGTTGATATGGGCCTACAAATCGCTGTTTCATGGATAAACGAGACAATATATTTTTATGGAACTACCAATACTTTGTAATTTGAGTTTGTCCGAGTAAATGTAAGTGAAAATACCCACGAGTAGAGGATTTCTTTAAAGCCCTGATCCTTTATCACTAACTTATCAAAAGATATGGTCCATCTTCATTGTTTGAAAAAGTTGGTCAAATATCTAGGTCGAGGTCACTTGAACAAAAATTATGGTATGTGTAGAATGGTTTTGTCACCAGGAATACACATTTAAAATATCAAAGCCCTATCACTTACCAATCAAAAAATATAGCCAAGGTTAATTTATTTTGAAAAGTAGGTCAAATATCTAGGCCAAGGTCATATGGTCAAAAAATATGGTTTGTGTGCAAAGGTCTCCAAGTGTCACAAGGAATACATAAGTGAAATATCAAAGCCCTATCAATTACCAATCAAAATATATAGTCAATCTTAATATATTTTTAAAAGTAGGTCAAATATCTAGGTCAAAGTCACATGGTCAAAAATTATGGTTTGTGTAGAAAGGTCTTGTTACTTAAAGGCCGGGTTTTTTACCGAGTGGTAATTAATATGCACACCTGAGTGATCTAAGCTTGGTAGGCGTGATAAACGCGGCGTCTACTGACCAGTGATATTCCTAGAGACGCAAGCGGTGTGTGACATCAAAGACATACCAACAGGTATACTTGATTATGCTAATTAGATAATACCACAATTTTACCCATTTGAAGCTTTCAATCAAAAATTGAAAGGGTTATAAAGGATACATAGGACCAATCAGATTGCGATAAGAGATGTTAATCCTACAGCGGTCAGCGAGGAAATGACAGTCAGGAAAATTACCTGTCTTCTTTTATAGTCCCCATCCGGCCTTTAAGAAATTACTGTCTTACTTTTGGTGCTCATGGGTGTATAATTCTGGTTGGTCACGTGCAAATTCCGTGAATCGCGAAGCGATGTGAAGCGATTCTCGGAAATTTTTCACGTGTCCAACCAGAATTATACACCCATGAACACCAAAAGTAAGATACAAGATACAAGATATTTATTTCTCATAAACCAATGATAGTCATAACTTTTATTTACATTTATTCTAAATATCTGTCATTTTTATTTGCATGCACTTCGCACATTTTCCCTGTTATAGCGCAGATTGTATTTGAACGTTGGTAAATTCTCCCTACATGCAAAACTTTAACGTGACGTCACAAAAGCAATAACCAAAGTTATTGGAATATAATTCTAGTTGCCTCATGGGCGTTTAACATGGGGAATCTACTAGTATTGTAAATATAAGGTATACACATGTGAAATATCGAAGCCCTATCACTTATAATCAAAAGTTACGGGGTGTGGCCAAAAGTGTGACAGACAAACGGGCAATGTGATCCCTAAGTGTCGCTTTGCTTCGCAGGGGACACAAAAATGTTATTTTTCAATAGCGAATTTCAGAGCCAGTGCTACTGGCCATGTTGGCATCTATCAGATTTCAACTGAAACTGCTGACATCATCACGCATGTTGTTTCCATACTAGTAAATGAAATTGAATATTTACACAAAGGATTTTTTTTCAATACCTATGTGTATGTAGCTTTTTCGTTCGTCTAATAATTTCATATTTTTAAAATTTATGCCAAAACATAAATTCCATACCATTTACAAATTCATCCAAATCTTCATTGTTCGACAAGTACTGTGGATCTATAAAAGGAGTGTCTTTTATATCTGTCCCTCCAAGTTTGATATTTCCTCGGCTCTTTGGGTGTAAAGGTTTCAGAACCAAGTATATACCGTCCTTTAATCTGGCTAACGTAAACCAATTGTCCAGAAGCTTTCAAGATTGAGAATACAGAAATTATTCTTTTATACATGCATGTACATGATCATGAAATGTAAATTGGTATATCTGCAGCAAAAGTAAATTTTGACTGAATAGAAGATTTCGTATTCATAATAAAACATTTTCATTTTTTATACAAGTGGTATCCTTAAATTTTACCGGTAATATTTCTCCATCACATGCTTTACATTTTTCAGTAATACTAAACATTTTGTACTTACATCTGATCGTTTATTGGCTATCCTTAGAGCTCCTGGGTCGTGGTCGGGAAGAGTACTTTTAAATTCAATTTGAAGATTGGGGTATTTCTCTGGACCTTTCGTTTGTTTTGTGTTCATTGTTAGAATAGCTTCGGTACCTCCCAGTTCTGCCATTAATCCTGTTGGAAAAAAAGAAGTAAGGAAGTTGTAACAGTCCAGACCTGTAACACTTTGAACTTAACTTTGTTCTTGTTATGTCTGTCTGGTTGTCTGTTTGTTTGTTACGTGTTGTACCACTTTCTCGTATCATATGTGTGTGTGATCCACTGTGCTCCCCTATCGTCATGACGGGGAAATTCTCCTTATGTTTGTAAAAGAGTGAAAACTCTTCATCCAGTTTTACAACTTTTATTAAAACAAAGGAGGGGATATCCAACAACACCAGGTTGCAGCACCCACAGTAAAACCCCAAACACCCAGTGCAAAAAACACAGAGCAGACACACACAGAAAGAGACGCAAAGGGACAAGAAACGTCAACGCACAACACAGAAACATTAAACGAAAAGGACTACACACAAACCAAACGAGACCAATGGGCAACCGGTGCCGACTTAGGACGTCCATCTGCCACGAAAATAGCAGAAGGTGTGGTTATCCTGGATTACGTGCGCATAACCCTCCCACTTCTCCGATAACCCAGAGGTCTCGAAGAACGAATCATTTTGGTGTAAAACAACAAAACGCAAGGGCCCAAGCAACACGGGTGAATATGTAAAAGGATATAAAAAGAGGGCGTATACGTAATGCAATCCCTGCTCTGCCGGCTGTAGCGAGCTCATGTATGTTATCACCCGAGGAGTCCGACTGACATTCTTAGAGGACAGGTGGTCGGGGTCCTGTCTTCTCTAAAGAGGTTTGATTAAGATGACCATACAAATACAGTTTATTTATGGATAACTGCACTGTCAAAGCATTGGAGGTCTTTTTCAAATTGCAACATTTTCATATGAATCAATCTGAATTTTTAATTGCAACAGCGTCATACATGTATTTATCACATGATACACCCGTTATGCAGTTTCATAAAGCCATTTCATAAATATATGATAGGATAACACGTTACATATCGCTCTGCTTGAATGCGATTGGTCAAGGTTGGAACGTTATCACATAAACCTTGACAAATGTGACCTTTCAAATATCGGTCAACTGTTAAATTCAGACCCAAAGTCAATATCAATGATTAAAATTGTTGTTGTTAAATAATTCTTACATTAAAATACTATTCAAATTTGAAATACTTTTCCCTTATGCACAGAATATCGAATACGATGGGGACACTACTTCTCATGGCATAGCAGACGACTTCTATATCACGGCGTGGTTCGCCTCTATAGTTCTCGGAAACGTTGATTTCACGTTAGAAATACACATTTTTAGGCAATATCATGTGATAAAAAGAATCTCAAATGAATTTTCATTTCATACGATGTATTATGAAACTCGTTGTGTGTTATATATCCCCTCGCCAAGGCTCGGGGATATAAAACACACAACTCGTTTCATAATACATTGTATGAAATGAAAATTCATTTGAGATCCTATTTATATTCTCATTACTAGAAAAGAATAATGATGCATTTTAAACAAAGCAATTCGGTTGCCAAAGACATGATCATGCAGCGAAACAAAGTCTTTCACAGAAATGCATCCTGATCGTGACATACATGTAGTCGGAGATAAATACAGTGAAACCTGTACATGAAGCAAAGGGTTTGGTCACCGCAAGCAAGTTCAAGATAATTCAGTGGTAGGGACTATGGACCAGCAGTCTCAGCACTTGAAGCGTTATGAAAATAGTCATTTAAAGGTGTGGTGGCAACTGGAGAGAAACTTCTCTGAATGTTGAAATAGAAATTGGGGGGGGGGGGGGGGGTTACTATAATGCTTTTAAGCATATACGGTAGCAAGTTACGCCCCTAGCTGTCAAACATCCATAAATGAAGATCGAACACTTGACAAAACTTACCTTTTCTCTGGAATAGGTACTGGTTCATTTTGATGATATCTGACATAGGATTTGGTTTGATAGTTGGCACCTTGACTAGAACCCGGATTCCTAACACAGCATGGTCTTGGAGATTCTCTCCTACTGGCAGGAAAGCTATAGGCGGAATCTATATAGTTGGAAAATACATTAAAGAATTATGTGTGTTTTATTCGTAATGAAGTGGAAGTTTCTGGGATATATGAATTTACTGACTTTTTTTTAAAACCATTTCTTTATCATTTCATTCGTTTGATATTTGCTAGCAAAAGTTATAATAATTCTGGAAAATGTCTCAAATTGTATTTCCATTTGAGAATAAAAGTATCAATTTCAAAAAGATCACGAGCATTGCAGGAATATAACCATCCTAAACACAATCACGGGAAATGAATTTAAATAAGCGATACGCTTTTTTTCAGATCCCTACATTGTTTGTAGTTCTGTAATTATATGTAACTTGCATATGGAATGAATAAATATGTTTAAACTAAACACAATCATATTATACATGTAAAAACTAAGAATACCAGCATTGCAATTGTAACAGCAAATACGCAAACACTTTAAACATAATTTACGTATATACAGTACATGTACATGTATATACATGTAACACGAGCACAAAATACGCAAATATTTAAACATACGTATACAAACATGTAACAGGAGCTCAAACACAAAATACGCAAACATTTTAAACATACGTAGATATATACATGTAGCAGGAGCACAAACATAAAATACGCAAACATTTTAAACTTACGTATACATACATGTAACAGGAGCACAAACATAAAATACGCAAACATTTTAAGCATACGTATATTACATACATGTAACAGGAGCACAAACATAACCATTATCACAGCAAATACGCAAACACTTAAAACATATTTTAAAATATACATATCATAGAAGCACAAGCAACGCAAACACCCTAAACATGTAAAGGTACGTGTATACACAGGAACACAAGCATCGCAAGCAATATAACATCGCAATGTTACAGTATACAATGTACAACAGCAAAGAGGGAAAGATATATCTTTGATCATTCGGAGCCATTCGATTGTCCAAAATAAGCGAAATGTAAATTATAAATGTAAAACGTTAAATTGTTCTTCTTTTGATGTTTTTTCCCCTTTACCTTGAATCTATTTAGCTGGTTAGGGGGACCGATGCCAGACCTCAGTAAAATCTGCGGTGTACCGTACGGGCCGGCCGTCAAAATTATCTCCCTTGTCGCCCTGACCTTAAAAGCTATCCCTCTGTGAATAAACTCGATTCCAAGAGCTTTTCTTTTGGAGATTAAAACCTGTATCAACAAAATCTTAATACATGTATAATATACTTTTAAAATTCGTTTTTGATACATCAGTTAATCAGAAGTTGAACCAAATTCTGATAGATGAAGCTATTCATCGAACAATACTTGTCAATGAATATATTACTATTTCATTGTATGACTTTTGAAGAATTATTTCATTTACGATTTTACATGTACATGTATACTGTTTAGAATTTATAGTTATATCATCATTAAGATAATATCCTTGCCTTTGAAACATGCGCATCAGTGACCATATCTACGTTCTGTCGTCCGATGGCATTCCTCGTGAACCCGTCCAAAGTCGTCCAACGACGGCCATCTTTGATATTTGTTTGCACTCTGCATATACCTTTATTTTACAACAGTTTTTTTTAAACTTTTATTTCATATGAAAGTTTATATGCTCGGGTTTTTTATCTATTAACAGACACTTAGAATCTTGTGTTTGGGTATTCATCATGTATACTTTTCACTAGAATAAGGGTTTCAGTAGTACGTTTGTGTGAATCTAAAATAGATTCAAAATTATTTAATGTTAGATCATCTTATAATCACTAATATGACCAACCTTCGTCAAGCCCTTCGTTACAGTTGATTACAGGATAGCCCAGTTCCCCTGCCGCGTCAATGTAAATGTTTAGTAAGGGACTCGGTGCTAGTCTGGACACTCTTAGTGGACCACAAGTCTTGTGGTAAGCTGTAGTAAAATGGTAAAAAGTGAGATATTCTATCACTAACAATTTCTGATTATGCACCAAAAAAGAAGCGGGCGATGCTATAGTTACGATGTGCAGAAGGGAGGTAATATTACGAATACATCTCTTCTTTGCATCTTCGTTTCGTCTCTGCATCGCATTACAATTACCAAAAAGCACATGAAACAAGGTGTTCCAAGAAACTGGTTAAGGGTTTTATGTCATGATTATACAGTATATACAACCAATGTAATTCTCTGAGATAAAACTATTGAAGTGGCAAGTGTTTTGTATTCCTACATGAAACACCCGTGACGTCACAAACGTACAGCGGCGGCTGTTCTAACCTGCAAACTGAACCCGCGGTGACATAAATGTTCACGTTACCCTTTACCTGGATTTCAGAAAACAGGAATAAAACTGAGAATTGTGGTGCAATTTTATAGAATTTTTTGAAATGTCATAATTTGTGTTTTGTTACGGGTATGCAACACACAGCAAGCTGAAAGTAACCGTTAAACGCGCATTACATGTACGATAAATGAATGCACTTGCTGTGTGTTGCATACCCGTAACAAAACACAAATTAAGACACTAACTGTATTCTCTATATATATTTTATAATGTTTTGACCAGATTGTTCATATACGTGTAATTCAGGATCTTATTTTCTGATAGATTAAGATTATATTCATGTCATTTCTACAGTCCTAAAGCCACGACGACTTCTTATGCAAAGAATAAGAACGATATTATATATAATTACATACTGGATTTCATAAGTTCTGGAACAGATATGTCCTCCGATCGTCTGAAATATTTGAGGATATCTTTGAAGCCCCACCCTGTTGCTCCCATTGCCTCCCATGCGTCATAAATATGTCTACTCCCTCGTTGGTATATTAAGCCATTTATACTGAATGACCCACCGCTGACCTTGCCCTGCGGCAATGGAATTCTCTGAAATCAGATTTTTTTCCGATATTTACATCAAGAATGAATTATACACAGGAGCTCGATGCCAACAACCCTCAATTACACCCGCCCCTTCCCATCTCTCTTTGGTCAAAGTTCATATATCGAAAGAAGGGGCGGATATTCTTGTGGATCGTTGGCATCAAGCTCCTGTGAAATTATAATAGTTACTTTGCACAATTTTGTTTCCATGCTTATATGCGAGTTAAAAAAATGTGTTTCTTTGACCTTTTACTATAATCAAATCGTTTTCTTTTTAATCCACATGCTTTCAAAAAAATAATGTACGCACAAATGAGGTTTTTTATTCGTATACAAGACTCTTCGAAGAAAAAAATGTATTATATTTTTCCTGTATGTATTCATAAATTTCAAATATGTGTTAGTTGCCCATGGTGGCTCTTATACATTATGTTTGTAAGTTAATGATAAGCATTTTATATCTTTATGATTTTTTTTTCTTCAAAAGGGGGGATTTTAAATTTCGCATTTATAATGTCAAGAATATTGGGCACAATGCAACATACCCTATTATTGAAACCAAGCCCCGCATGCCTTTGGGGCACTGAGAGATACCCCCAGTCCACGGAGCTATTTATAAGCATTGGGTGGAGAGAGGGAATGTCTATCAGAGGAGATTCCCGGCGCCCAGTCTCGGGCTCCCCAGCCTCTATCAACAGTATATTTATCCTGGGATCATTGGCAGAGATACGGTCTGCTATGACGGAACCAGCGCTGCCCGCTCCAACTGGAAAAATAAAACGACCAAATTTGAAATAACAATTTTAAAATAATTAAAATAGATATCATATATATTAGGTAGTAGTAAGATGGGCAACATTTCATCAAAAGCTAGGGGTGATTCTTCATTTCGGGACTTCTTTTATGCGTTATCTGTTGTTCGCACCGAATCACACCAAGGTTTCTACGTCAACAAATAATCCATGTTTCATGTTCATCCTTCAAGTATCTGAATTTAACAAATATGAAATCAAGCTCATGTTTGTTACCATCTCAAAGTGTAAGATCTGCAAAGACGTCAATAAATGAACCGGTTTACAGATTAGTGTCCTGTTAAGCCACCGTTCCACTCCTACGACCATTCCCGACCGCAATTTTCACAAGAGCGGGTTAAATTTTCCCGACTATTTCATTTTATTCTTGACATCACGCTCTATTCCCGACCGATTTCCCGATCCATTTATGACCGAACCACGTTTCATCGCGTATTTACTCATATTGCCGACCAAGTCCCGTTCTTTCCGATCAAACTACGATCTATTCCCGACCAAAACCCGATCTATTACCGATGCAATCCCGATCTATTACCGACTGTCCCCGACGCATTCTCGCTCAAAACATAATTTCTAACTTCAACTTATCTCATTTGTCATCCAATGATCGTATCGGCCAAGAAGAAGCCTATATTTCTCGTTTTGACCAAGCCTTACCCAAAAGTGTCACGATCAACATTTATAAAATTCCTTACTTTAAAAGTGGCATTGGATAGCCAGGAATCGTCGCCGCGACATTTTGATAATAAGTATTTTGAACAAAGCAATATCAGTGTGAGAAAATCAATGAAATATGCACAGAATCTATTTGAAGTGTCGTTTGGTCGTAACTTGGTCATATAGAGCGTGAATATGTCGCAAGATGGTCATGAAAAGGTCTTGGTAAGATCAGCAAACATTGAATCTGTAGAGGATAGATCGTGGTAAGAGCGTAGAATACAATTTAGACGGGTAATTTATAAAAGATCGGGAACAGGGCGGGGTTTAGTTAAATGCCGATCAGACCACGCTCAATCCACGCTCTTTCCCGACCAGGACACGATTAACCTAGGCTGTACCCCGGACTATTCCGACCAAGCGCCGACTATTTCACGACCACAAAGAGAGCGGGAAAGTTTCCCGTATTTTTTTCAACCGGTTGAAAGAATACGGGAAACTTTTCCCGACCTCTAAAGCGTACCCGCTCTAATAACGATCGATTTTGGACCAACATTCGCTGTACCATACCAACACACGACCAAGAGCCGTTCTCGCCCGACCTGGCAATTTTCAAGGTCGGGAATGAACGTAGGTACAGCGGGATTGCAGTGGAACGTGGTCTTAACCAGTAGAAGAAATTGAGAGTAACGTATAGCGCCATCTGTATGGAAGCTTAAATCTACATGTAGTATGGTTCCCTTGATCTTAATTAGATTTATTTACAGGTATATCGAACTCGAGAACCAGACTAAAAAAAACTGTCCTGAAATGGTACTACATCAAACTCCCCGGACCCGGTCGAATCTCCTTCCATTTAGGTTACCGGAGGAAGTTAAGTTACTGTAATGGGGGGGGGGGGGGGCGCACAGGGGGTATCCCTCTTCCTTTTTTATCATTTTTTTTCATTTATCTAAAATATCATACATATCAACAAAATACATATATATATATATGCTGGGAATGGAATTGATTTTCCCTAATATTTTTTTCAGATTTTACACTTTTTCATACTGCGTAGTGGGATTTATACAAGAAATGACACATATCTGCTTCCATTTTAAGGCGTTCCTCTTAAAATAATTCTCGTCATTTTCTCTTTAGTTTAAACTTGAAAGTAATTTAATATAAGGGGTCTTTGTGACTTGCATAGAAAAAAAAGAATAAATGGAAACCTTAAGGTAAAATGAACGTGCATTCATATAATAATTTCTCCATCATTTTTATTCTCAATTTCCAAATTTGCTTTCAAGCTCAGTTTTTTTTTAAAATAACAAACTGTAAAATATTTCGACAAGCAAACATTTGTTTTATCTTTTGATATTCTTTTGTGTGATAAGGAGGGGTGATCAATGAGTTCTTTTCACCTTCCGGAATATTCAATTGTGATCAGTTAATATGATCACTTCTATTACAAGTATAGCTATTTCCGGTTTATGACGAAAATATAAAAGTTTGAAAAGGAATCAAGCATATACACTCCAATTCCTGGTTTTGAAAAATGTGAATACATATACCATAATCTTCTATCGATTTGTCACATTTAAAAGATGAAGCTTCAGAGCTGCAATGTATACTCGTACCATCGAATTTTAAGACATGCAGAGAACTATTGACCAAAAGCAACAGAAATCACCTCTTCAAAATGTTGTTATTTTGCCCCTAACGCTCATTTCTAATTCGAGACATGCAATTATTATTTACCTAATGTCTCTGCTTTTCGAACTTTTTAATCATAATGATGAAAGATCCGATGAAGAAATCTTATGCTTAAACCGAATATGTATCAAATATATGACTGTGTTCTCTTCTTTGAAAGTGTTTCGGTCCTCTAAGAATTTTTCAGTCCCAAAACTACTGTAGTATTATAATGGAGGATGAAGACGATGTTAATTGTTCTTTTGGTGCTGTATATTTATTTTCGGCCCATTTTAGACGGTATCTGACGTAGAATGATTATGACGTCATCAAATTCTATGGAAACAGTCCTAAAAGTCCTGGGAAATGACGGTATAAAATCGACGTTACCATACCGTTTTCATGACGTCACAATGGTTTTACGTCAGATACCGTCTGTAAGGGGGGAAAACTCTGTATTCCGCAAAGACTCGATATCGTCGGCTGAGACACCTACTGCTCTAAGTGCCATTTTTGAAAAAAAAAATAGAGTATCATAATTATGAAAGACATCGTAATTATCAAAGGATAGATCTGAACCAAGAGAATGGACTCTTCCCTCGTACTTTCTCTTTCCATATTTTCTTTTCCCTTGTTACGCTAGATGAGAAACATAATATTGTCCTACTCTTCTTCTGGGAAAATTGCAAAAATTCCACCTTCGTATTTTCAAGGAAGGGAGGGGTTAGAAAAAAATTAACTTGGACCCAAGGTTAAAATTTAAAACTTCATTCGTTTCCAAAAATGGAAAAGTTGTGCAAAAACTTTTACTTACCTATGATATAATCATATCTCCTTCGCATATATTCTGGACATTCAAATGTTGATAAATTGTCAATCCAAGAAAAAATCAAAAATATGATAAATACCGAACTGTGCATGTTTACACTAAGCACTTAATATCCACAGGTAAACCTGTAAAACAATGATAACAATTAATTAGACAAACATGTAAAACACATACAACTACAAGTATTTTTCTACGTGATCCTACTAATCGTCTGCATGTAACGCGGTAAATTTATCGAAGTCAGCTGATCTGAGAGGACACTTAATAAATGCCATTCTAATTACGGTCTATATACATTGTACATGTGATATGTAGATACCGATCTTTTTATATCTAGAAATGATATAATTTTGAGAATTGAGAAGTAACTTCGTGACATTCTATGCAAAATAATTCACCTTCGTGTAGCTAGCGCATAAATAACGGCAGTTGCAGATTATTTTACGAAGAATTAAAATATACTTTTGCATGTTTGTACCGTATGCAAGTATACTTTAATACATGTATGTAATATGAATATCTCAGTGGAAAACTATACCAGGCCAAAATCGTTTTCTTGTTTTGTAAAAAGAAATTGATCTATATTCGGTCTGAATTCACAGTACACCTAAAGAATTTTGTCAAAATCAACTTATATCTTTGATATACAATTCACAAATATTTATGTTGACATTATCGTTCATATTTCATTTCTCCTATTTTTTATGTGTTTCACAAGCACATAAATTATTATTATATTTTTTGTACCATTTTCTTTTTACATTCGAATCCTTGTTGTTCGTGGGACTGTATATTTTACAAATGGTACACTACATGTATGTCTTATCAAGGACTTATAAACAGACCAACGAACGAATGTGATAGGACCTGAGAATGTGTGTGCGCAATTAGTGTTCATAAAAAGATACCCCCATTCTCCCGAAACACGTATAGGGGACATCATGCACAAATCTATCGGAACATTTTGCCAATCGGCCCAACACGGCTTAAGAGAAAAGGGGACTTCCGGCATCACGGTGGGTAATCTCGCAACGCATAACAATTGATTTGTCTATATTTTTGCGCAAATAGATAATTTATTATAAAAAGGGAAATGTGATGCAATGTAATAACGCCCTAACTATGAGTTGCATCCAAAATAAGGTGGATATTAGCTTTTTATAACGCACAAACACGATTGGCGTTCTACTTTCACTTTCATCTACACGAATCACGCCGATCGATTAAAGGATATTACCTATCTTACTTTGGATGAAACTCGTAGCTAAGGCGTCCATCCTTACACTGCATCACATTCCCCTTTTTGTGAAAAATAATTTCAAATTGTATTACACAAAATTTTTGATAATCCGAATGGTCTGCGTTGCGAGGTTACCCACCGTGAGCATACATGTATGATCTCTGAAAAAGGAAAGCTTTTTCGGGGGTAAAATTCCGGAAAAGGAGAGGGGTTCCACCCCAATCCTCTATATCCGTGTTTGGACATACATTGTGCATAACAAATATCTTGATTATTCTCTACCGTTACGTCGTCAGCGCTCATCCTTAAAATATGACGTCATTATTCAACAATGTTCTTTTCTCATTGTCCTCCCTCAACTTTGGTTTGTACAAATTGACATGATGATCATTTTTACCTGGGGGCTTAACCAAGATTATGATAATGATTGTAGTGCATGATGATGTATGCGATGATGTGAAATATAATAGGTGATAAAATTGGTCGATGACCCCATTCTTATAAAATTTTGAATGTCTTTGAATGAAATTACGATTTTTAATATTCATAGAATTAATCATTTGAAGTTTCATAAAAAAATACTTGAAACAAAAGCATTCCGAGGTCAACGTCCATATTTATGTATTTTAGCCCGTTTCAACAAGTACATGTATATATTTACAACTTCCAATGTAAGTCGATAGTGAATGAAAAACGCCTCTATGTATTCTATGTACATATGCAAACTTACGTTTAGTACATGACTATTCTAAAGAGATTATGTATAATATAATGGTCTCGTGTGACCTTTGTCATTTTTTAATATTTTTAAATTTTATTCATTCTGAATAAAAATTAAAAGGTGACCGTGCATAGCGAAAAAGAAAATAATATAACTCAGATACAGAAAGGTTCTTGTAAAGTCCTTACCTTGAAATTTGTCAAGAAATATTCAAATTGATCAAAATGCATGCCTGCAGCAGTAATTCCATTTGATGGGGCAAATTCACAAAATATGATTATTGTATTTACGTGTACCAATATATTCACAAAACGGTACACTTACATACATTGTACATGTATGATAAATACATGTTGGTTTAAAGTACATATTCAGTAAAGAGTCAAGGGCAGCGTTGTCCGGTCTAATTTATGATGAGAAATAATTCTTATGACAAGTTGATGTGAACAGTGTCCAGTTATCATATGTCATGTCAAATTTTACATAGAATCCAGGTTAAAGCCTGTGAATGCTGGCCTAAATAGTAAATAAAGAATAGTGTGTGCATATATTTTGAAACAAAATCGGTCTCAATCCGTTTTGTATCCAGACAAATCAATTTTCTCTTACTAATTTTTTGGTCATAGGAGTCGTGAAATGATTCTTTCAAACGCCTATTTCATTTTTCTTTGAATATTCACCAGTCACCATTTAAACGAATCAAACAAATGTATATATAGCTCTTATGTGTACGAAACTGACATATGTAAATTTTCATAGAAAAAGGTCGAATGTAAACATTTTAATTTTTCTTAATTAAAAGCCTTACCTTTTATTTAGCTTTCCTTATAACAAAATAGTCCATGTTAACGGTTAAGAAAGGTAACCATATTCATCTCAATTAAAAAAAACCAAATGGGTTTGAAATTGATTACTCCGACATACATATTGCATTAATTTATTCCGACAAATACATAATTCCTTTGTAATTCATACGAAATAAGTTTTAAAAATCCCTCAAGCGCGAATGATTTAGTGCTTTGAAATTAGACAGTGTTACAAATATTAGTAAACACGTGTTTTTTTCCCTCTTAGCGACTTCCCGAGGGAATGAAGTTGAAGAAAAGAGGTCAGTCTTTACAACAGATGTATGGCTGGGAAAAAGACAATGTCGCGTGTCGCTCGTCACTCTATTACTTTTTTGTACACTACCTATGTTTCCGCAAATTTTTGTCCTATTTTGTGTAATTTTACAAATTACGAAAGCCAGTGACCTTTGATTCTAATGAAAAAAAAAACCGTAAGATTTTACTCGTACAATGAATGAATTAATTTACTATTTTTTTCAAATACTGTATACCTGTTTATGTAAAAATGACAATTGCAATAATAAAATATTTTTATGTCGTTATCGGTGAATCACCCTCAAGAATTGTTCCAAATTTGGATAAATTAGCGAAAACGAGGGGAAATTGACACCCTTTTGTTCATCAGTCACAAAAACTTAAACCTTGGACATACCTTTGAATTATCATTGCAAAGGTTTTCATATTCACATGTATATTTCTTGTGACAATGCCTTAAAACTTTGTGACATTAACTTTCCAGTTTAATCACAATCAGCCTCGGACATATCTTTTGAATGATGAGTGTTACTGGACTTTCATGTTTCATATCAATATTCTTTGTGAGAAGACCTTTTTAACCTTGACCTTGTAATTTGACTTCTGCAACGCTAAACAACTAAGAAGCGAAGACCACAATTCTATGAATTAGCTTGTACGATCTTATTTAGTACATGGCTCTCAATCCTAACTGCATGGTTGAAATCTCTTTGAATCTCGGCGATTCATATTATAAAAAAAGATTAATGATTTTAACATAACGTACAAGAATCTTAGATAGGCGCAATACATTGTATTTAGCTTTGTAAATGATTTATCTCTTTCCAGAAGAGTTGTCATTCTTTGCAAGAGCACCTTTTTTTTGTGTCAGACACAAATTAAAGCCCAACCAACAACAGTCTTCACGAAAACTCTCTAGCTCAACGCCCATGGCTAGTAGAAATTTTGATGGGCGAGTGGAATTTCACTATAAACTATACAAAAAACTTGTAGAAATTGGGCTAGTGGTTTCAAAAAGATCTCGTGAAGACTGAAACAAATCAATAGGTTCCAGATGTAATGATCGCGTCAAAATACCCCCTAAAGGTGCTCTGTTAATAGCGAAATATAATCATCACTCAAAGCCTACTATTGCTTTCTGTTTGAATGAATTGTTGAAAAAAAGTTATCATCGAGATGGGCTTGCAATATGTTGGACTTGCAATATGTCATTGGTTGTCGTTGCGAACAGTTGTATAATATATGATGATTTCCTCGCAGCGTTTGCACATAAAGTACGGCATTGGTTCCCTCTTTCTTTTCTCTCTGGCATGTTAGCGATTTTCCGTCAAGAAATGTCAATGTAGGCACAGATGTCATATCTTTATTCATAAATAGAGAGCGTAAACCTTACTTAAAGGCAATTTGACAGATAATTTTGTACCTTTTTTGGAAATGTTCTTTGAAATTATTCCGATACATGGACTATAAATGACCTTTATAGAATCATGATCGATAGTTATTATTATTATTATAATTATACGTTTAAATATGACCCTATGTTATTATTTTAGGTGATCATTAATCGTCTGTACAATACGAAGCTGTAGTCTAGTTGCCAAATGGCTATTTTGGGGTGAACCCAAAAAAATGTTACGCACAAAATGTTTTTGCATGAAAGTGATGCTAATACCCTTTACTTTGATAATCCGGCGGATGCCACTCTGGCATCCTTGGGCATTTCGACATTTTGGGGAAAAAAGGTCATTTTTCAACGAAAACCGTTGAAAATTGGAAAAACGCAATTACTTTGTCCATGTTGTAGCTAGAACAACAAATTTGGTATCAAAAGAACAGCAATGCCATTGTCTTTAAGTCCCAAGCTCATTTTATCAATTTACTCGTCCATAAAATGGGGAAAACTATGGATTTTCGATGAAAAACCGTTGAAAATTGGGAATATGTCATATCTTTTTTTATACCGTAGATAAAACAACATTTTTTGTACCAAACGCACAATAAATGTATAGCCTTTCGTTTTAAATATCAGATTAGCAATTTGCAAGTACGAAAATGGGGGAAAGAATGAATTTTGAATGAAAAATCGCTGAAAATTGGGATATTGCAATGTTTTTTTTCCATGCTATAGTTAGAAAAACTTACTTCAAATTCAGAATTCCACCCAAGCAAATTGAATCTTCTTGTTTTATTTTGTTTTTGCTGAAAACAGGTTTTAAATTGTAAAAAAAAAATCGGTTTAAAGAAATTCTAAAACAACTATTTTCGTATCAAAATGATTGCATATTAATAGTTTTAGATTTGCACTCTCTTATTACCCTTTATTCTACTCTAGATATATCATTCCAAATAGTATAAATGTCCTAGCATCATCTTACAATATCACACATCATTTCACGAAAAGAATGTTCCATTTTAATTGCATAATTCATACATTGCTTATTTGATGTTTGATGTCGTGTTTGCTGTTCCCTGCCCGTTTGGTTTCTCTCTCTGTGTTTGTCTTCTCTGTATTTTTACTTGAGGTGTTTTGATGTGTAACCCAGTTTTGTTGGAGATTACCTCTTTTCTTATTGCCTTGTTTTTGTCATCAACATGCAATTGTAATTCTTGTGTGCAACTACTTCTAACAACAAAGAACACCTCTTACATGGTTGATCAAAATGCCTCCTTTGCATCGTACTCTGACAATTTTCTACTCCAAAACATTTTCAGAATTAAAGAAAATTGAGCACAGAATTTGTCACATCTGTTTGTTACACAGCTCAGATTTCATGTGCGACTACAACAAATCAACAGGATAACAGATAGAGGTTCAGACGCAATTGGCAAAATATTATCACAATAGGTCTCAACATTTATTTTAAATTTAGTTCTTTCAGCAGATCCAGGTTTGATTGAACTGCATCTTAAGAATGTTTCCTTATGCATGGCTAAAATATTTCGTTTTTCTTGACATTTTATCGAAATTCTTCAATTAATAAAGTTGGTGGTAATGGTCATCCAAGAGTTTTGAACTCTGTGAGGAGGTTGTTTTACACCATAATTGTGCGTTCTTCGCGATCGAGACCTCTGGGAAATCGGAATAGCGGGAGGGTTGTGCGCACGTAATCCACACCGTCTGCTATTTACGTGGCAGATGGCCGTCCGAAGTCGGCGCCGGTTGTCCATTGGTATCGTTGGTTTATGTTTAGTCTTTTATGTTTCATGTTTCTATGATCTGAGTTGGTGTTCCTTGTCCCTTTTTGCGTCTCTTTCTGTGGGTGTCTGCTCTGTGTTTTTTTGCATAGGTGTTTTGGGATTTTGCTGTGGGTGCTGCAACCTAGTGTTGTTGGAGATCCCCTCCTTTCTCTTATAGCCCATTTCATTCAATCGTACACTGGACCTGACCTCTAAACCATGAACCATATGAATACCATGGCCTCAGTCACCATCTTTTCAATATCTGAATTAACTTCTCTCAAATTTGACACGGAACACCACTTCAAAAGATTTCCCACAGAACAACCTTTGTCTCTCCTATACCATCATATGTTGATGGTATCCATCACCATGATCTGTTCGCAATACCTACATCTTTAGAATAATGTGTAGAATGCGAGTTCTTAATCAATCAGATTGCTTTCTTGATCAAATGATTGCAAGTACATGTAATATCAATCAGTTGCACTTCATTTCATGAGATGTAGCTTTCTTGACTGAATCTTTTATGTCATTGTGATCGTAAGAAGGAGTCAATTGAATATCATTTAAATTTGCTCTCTGCAAAGTAATAGCAATTTCAAGTTCAGAAAATAGGGCCAGGGGAGCTGCTGGAGAGGATTTTGGCTGTGCCATGAAGTCACTTTAATTGAAAGCATCACAAATGAGGATTTTTCTATCCGAAACACGTGTCTGGTGCATTAAAATTGGTTTAAAACTTTCTTCAAGAAGGTAGATAACTGGAACACTTATCATTGAACATCTGAAGTGTTTAGTTATTTTTAGAATTATATGACCAGAAACAATCAAGGTATTAATTCTGCCATTTAATGGTCAGTTGATACACCAGAGCCCTGCATACATCAATCGATCATCAGCTCCTAGGCAATCTTGTCGAATAGATAACCTGGAGCTTATTTTAAGAACATATTTCGAAGTTGCAAAACTGAAGTAATCTTTTTAACATTGAACAATGTCACCTCTAAGCAGGTCTTTAAGATCCACTTCAATGATTGAAAACAACTTCACAACCCTGGCAGAAATCATCTATGTTAAACATCTTCAAATTCATTAGCATCACTTAAAAGCAGATTAATTAACAGCGTGGACTAGACATGCACGTTTCGGATATTTAACCATCGTCATTGATCCTCAATCCAAACAATGAAATATGGCCAAAATGTGTGATAACTATGTCCAAAATATAAGACGTAGCAAGATGACTAGGATATGATGCTACAGGACCCAGGTTTCAGAAATTTGTGACAATTTTGTAAACAGAAATTTTCGAATGCGTTTGAGACAAAGGAGGGGATTTCCAACAACAGCAGGTTTCAGCACCCTTAGCAAAACCCCCAATGCAAAAACACAAAGCAGACAAGCACAGAAAGAGATGCATAAGGGACAAGGAACGTCAACGCACAACACAGAAACATCAAACACAAAGGACTACACATAAACCAACGAGCAAGCGGTGCCGACTTAGGACGGCCATCTGCCACGGAAATAGCAGAAGGTGTAGTTATCCTGGATTACGATTTGAAGAAACGACCAACCGAAATTGATCAAACTTGGCTACATGTATCCTCGGGGACTCCTGGTCCACCGGCAGTGACACTCACCGAGTGGTACAAATGTTAAACGTCATCAAATTCATTAGCATCATTTAAAAGCAGATTAATTAACAGAGTGGATAAGACATGCACGTTATGTATCATAGACAGTAACCGCTTCCTTTTGAACAATGCGTCTAATTCCACCCACATCTTTCAAAAGCTTGCTACAAGACTCCATGTACTAGTAAATTGGGGTTTTTTTAACTGTTGAATTGAATACTTATATCTTTGTTCTAGATTTTCTCTAAACGTTTTGCATTTTTCAAAGTCCCAACTTTGTATGGAAAAAAAACTTCAAAAATCAAAGTTTTCTTCCTCATTGTTCTTCACCCATTTTATTTATGAGCAAGTTGCTGAATATTTATTCAGATTAAAAGACAATAACAAAAACCTTTAATTTGGTACCATAATTGCAGAACCTCATACTAACTACAGTTTGAAAAAGTCATTGCATTTTGCAAATTTTCAGCGATTTTTCATCAAAGAGTAGTTGTTTTTCCCAATTTTTCGTACCAGCATATTGCAAATCTGACTTCTGTATTAATTAAAATGAAAGGCAATAAATTTATTTTGCGTTTGGTACCAAAATTGTTTATTTAGCTACAGAATAAAAAAAGATATGGTGTTTTCCCAATTTTCAACGATTTTTCATCGAAAATCCATAGTTTTCCCCATTTTATGGACAATTGAATTGGTAAATTAAGCTTGAGACTTAAAGACAATAAAATTGTCGTTCTTTTGGTACCAATTTTGTTGATCTAGCTGCAGCATGGAAAAAGTAGTTGAATTTTTCCTTTTTTCAACGGTTTTTCTTCGAAAAATTCCATTTTACCCCAAAATTTCGAAATGCCCAAGGATGCCAGAGTGGCATCAGCCGGATTATCAAATAAGAGGGTATTGACAACACTTTCATGCAAAAACATTTTGTGCGTAACAAATTTTGGGTTTCGTGAATGGCACCTAGACTACTGAGACAGGTAATTTCAGATACCAAAATAATCCTTTTAAAAAGGCAGAACGGGTTTGAAATCTGTAACTTGAAACCTTTTAAAAGCTCATGTATAATAATTGAATGTAAATCTGAAACAGAATTCAAAGATCAAGATGCAAAATCTGGGAAAACATGAAACATATCCATGCATGTTGCATTAAAGAGAGAACTTGACACCAAGATATATCTTTATAACATGACGTTCATGGATATTAAGTTGATATTTTAAAATAATTACATATAAATTTATGTAATTGTTAACGAACATGTATATTTCATATTTCATTCTTATATACAGCAATCTACATGTATCACTCTGTACAGTTTACAAAAGAATCTTGCAATCAAAAGCAATGCATGACATCAAAATATATTGAAGAAATGTATATTGTAAAGATAATATATCGTAGAAAATTTTGTTGTCAATAAAACACTCTTATATAAATACGACAGTATCAAATACACATTCTGACCAATAACTAGCATGTACATGTAATTGTGTATTCAGAAAATCTCCAAAACTCTGAAGAAACGTACGAAAAAACTTTGACGAAACATAAAGAGAGAAACATGTCACTTTTTATATAGCTTATAGACTGTAAATTTCATCTGTTCAAATATAAACATCTATAGCATAGGTATATAACTCAAATCATACCAAGGCTAGGACATCTATAACGAAGTTATTGTCGCCATTACTGTCACTTTTATCAGGTTTATATATTTTGTCCGAATGTTTTGTAGGAGCTTCGACCTCTTCGTTTTTCAAGGCACTGTCGATCTCAAGAACCTCATCTTGTGAAACCTCACTATCGTCTTCTGAAAAATGCTTATCTTCTTCCCCGTCTCCAATGCCTTTGAGTTTGCAATCTTCATTTTGCGAGTGTTTCATGGAACGTTTATTTGTCACCTGATATGTGACGTCATTTGTTGATTGATCAGACGACACGTTCGCATTTCCTTCCGTCTGTATAGTACCTTCCCAAAATTGAATGCTTTTTCTGACATTATACTTGAAAGGAACATTCGATCTTCTTGACTTAACAGCGTCATTCTCACGAGATCTTGGATTATAATTCGGAGAAAGAACCTCTTGTATTTCGTTATCAATCGAAACTTTTTCAAGGTCATGACTTTCCCATTTTTGTTCTGTAATCTGAGATTCATCTTGTGCGGCGATGACATCCTGTTCCTGCGGATTGTCACGACTTCCTTCAACACTACATCTATCACGATGAAACCTGGATAAAGCCAGACGCGTGGTCTCTTCTATAAACTGCTCAATCATATCCATACTTGCACAGAGTGTAGCCCTTTCTTCATCACTTAACCCGGCGTCCAAATCATCCACCACTTCACAACAAATGTCTTCCTCGACACATTCTTCCTTTGAGGAATGTTCAATTTCTACTACTTTTTCCTCTATTGTTTGTTCTCCACTTGTTTCCACTCTCTCTTCTTCTGAAACTTTAATTTCTGCTTTCGTTCGGACAACGTTTTCATTCAAAATGGAGTAATCACCACTTCCGGTTTTTGCCGTTGTATTTTCTTCCACATCCGGTGTGCGTGGACGAATTTCTTCTATCGGCCTATGACTGTTGTGAAAGTGTTTAGCAATCATCTTCATCTTAAGCTTAGTTTTCCTCCTCTTCCTAAAAAAAAAAAGAAAGTTAAACATACGTGACAACGACGCAAGAACCCGAAGAACTTCATGTGACATAAGTACATGTACTTTGACCACACTTATAAGAGTTTGAGATTCAATTTTTGTAGGACCTAAACTTAAGTATATTCAAAACAAGCTTTCAATTCTAATATGACTTGAAATTTTCTCCCTATATGTACCATAGAACTCGCCTGGTGTAAAATCTCCAACAAACTTCCAGTGCGCTAAGCTCCTCCCATTCACGTGCTATATTAGAATAGAAATAACAACTAGCTAGCCGTGATTCATTGTCCAGTAATTCCACTCTTCACATGAACCAATCAAATTATTACCTCGCCGCTTCGCGGCTTGGTGATAATTTCATTGATTCATGCGACTCGTGGAATTACTGGACAATAAACCACGGCTAGCTAGTTGTTATTTCTTAAATAAATCCCGGAGGGGTGGATCAAGAAGAGAAGTTCCATATTGACTATAAATTTCAAATATGCATCTGAACACATACAGTACTTTCACTTGCATGAGGTAAACTATGCATGTTTACCAACACGAAGTGAATCTTTCATTTTCTTTTTGAAATTTTGTATTAGTCTTACCCTTTCTTCATTTTGTATATTACTACGGCAACCACTATAAGAACTAAAAGCAGCAAGCTCACTGGTGTTATTATCTCCCCTAGAAATGAAACAAAACTTAATATTACAAACAAACAGAATATATGTTAATCTAAATTACGACCACTAGTAGAACTCATAAATTTTTCTTTTTATAATTGAATTGTTTTACATATTGAATTGAACCATTATTTATTGCAGATTCAACATTAATATTCAAAGAATGCGCGACTTGGATTATAGTCCGCTAGGCCATTGTCAAGAAACCTAGTACATAGGGTAACTTGCCAGATATGATTTTCGTATGAAACCTTACATATGATTCACATATAAGGCCTTTTTTCATGAATACATATGAACAATTTCATAAGATTTTCATATGTGAATCATATGAGATTCATATGAAAGTGTTCCCATGCGTAAATCTTTGCTTCTTAACTTCGAGGTAAGATTCAATCTTGGATCTCTGTGAATTGAGCTGAATTTATGTGGGGTTGCAAAAATTGAAGTAATCGTAATATTCTAACGTAGATAACTCCTTTCAGATTGGTCAGATTTGTCTGAAAATTTTTCAGCCTTTTTCTTTTAGATGTAAACTATGATATCAAAATGATCGAAATTCAAAATTTCAATATCAAAATGAATTTTTAAAAAAATTCAAAATTTCCGATAATAACAATTCCTTGCAGACTATGCTTCTTGAATGATTTATGAATTAATCAATTCATTTCAAAGGATTTTTTTTCAGAAAATTGCGAAAATTCTTTAGAATACTAGCGCTCATCAATAAAGGTTTATATACGAGGGCTGATTGATATGTTGTGAGCCTCGTATTGAAGAATTTGAATATTAACAGACATTTTGCATTATTTTGCTACATGATCCCCTTCAGTATCTCTGCACTTTTGCCACCGGTGTTTAAGGGCCCCAATACCACTTTCAAAGAACCCCTTATCTTGACTGGTCAGAAAACCATCCCCTGCAAGTATGACTGAAAGTGGGTACCAGAAATAGCTGCTTTCAGTTTTGGGAATAGATGAAAGTCTGATGGAGCAAGATCAGGTGAATAAGGCGAATGCTCAATCAAATTAAAGCAACAATCATGAATGGCAGCCATTATAGTGACTGACTTGTGAACAGGAGCATTGTCCTATTGGAACAACACACCTTTAACTAGTGAGCTTTCTGTGGCGCTTAAGTTTAAATACTTTCCCGTAACTGTACCAGAGGTGAAGCATAGTATGTGTCGTTGATTGTTTGTCCTTTTTTGAGATAATCTATCAGCAGAATACGTTCTGCATCCAAGAAAACCGAGGCTCACAACATATCAACCAGCCCTTTTACATATATAAATATACAATGTACATGCACTTCGATATTAGAATTTATTCAACAGTTTTGTATTTAGCTTTGCTTTGTTTATACGAGAAAACGCTTCGTTAAAGAGGGAGGAAAGGTCTCAAAAGCATAATCCTCATAATTCCTATGAAGAGGTAAGAAAGGAAAGTTATTACAACGAAGTCAACGTATATCTAGTTTGAATTTAAAATCAATGATTAAATGATTGGAAAACGATTACATGGTAAGTGAACAGTGTTGTGGGTTACTGGAGTCTTCTGAACCCCGGTGGTGGTTGTATACGGTAACCATGACGACGAGTCAGGTGGTACTGTCGTTATATTCGGTGTTACTTGTGTCGTAGATGTTTGGCTCCACGTGACTAGAAAAGAAAATACAAAATACGATTGCGAATAAGAGAATGAAAACCAAACACAAACCGAAATCAGCGGCCAATTTCACGAAAATTCTTACGATAAATCTCAGGAATTTTCGTAACTTTCAAAGTCTAATATTTATTTTATTTATCCGTAATATGCCGTTAAAATTCAAATTTTATTTCATAATTTGATGAAATCCAGTTATTACATAAAGATTATTTCAATTTTATTGAAATTTTCATTCGTATGGCTGAGATATGATTGACTGAACGTTACGAGATTTTTCGCAAGAATTTATGAAATTGGCTACTGAATCCTAGAATTATAGTAAATAGGCATACTAAACCATGGAAAATACAAACCCAAACAAAACAAATAAAACATTCTATAAAGGAGCACAAGTGGTAACCCCAATGAAGATTATATCAGGTACCCGGGGAGAGTAAGTATCTCCTACTTGCTAACAACACCCGTCCCTTTAGCCGTGCAGAAAATAGCCAAAAAAAAGGCAAATGTGTCAATTTCGGTGTTTTGGATGATCCTAAGTTTAGGGGACGACCATTTGATCCTGGGGGGGGGGGGGGGGGCTGGCAATTGTTTTCGGGTCAGATTATTTATTTTCCAGTAACTCAAGGTCAGAATATTTATTTTCATTCTGTAACAACACCCCGTTTATGTCAACTAAGTATGCCATCAATTATTTATAATGTGCAAGACTTTCTTGGCACTTCAGTAAGTCTATATACATATGATATTTAAATGTATCGCCTGCATATTCTAAATTGAGATTTTACAGCACGTTGGGAGAGGAGTTTTTGCCGAATATCTGGTGGTCCAGAATATTTATTGCTGCAACAAAGAGGGATTATTTATTTTCAACATTCCTGGGTCAGAATATTTATTTCCAAAAACTGCCAGCCCCTCCCCCCCCCCCCCGAATTAAACGGTCGTCCCTTATTACTTACTTTCGAGAGAAAAGCAAGGAAAACGGAAACGAAACCATTTCATAGACAAATTTCTTACTCAACACTTCAGCGTATAATGGACAACCCCACTCCATTATCAAATTATATAAAGATTTGAATCGGTGCTTGGCCATGTATAGTATTGCGGGTCCAGAAGGGGAAAGGCAGTTTAGATTTAGTCAAAAATGCTTTATATTTTCATTCAAATCACGCAAAAGTTTTTCTAGATCAATAGTTGTACATGTACACCCCATCTTCTCGAGACAAGTGTACGTACAATGTAATACACTGGTCTTGAGAAGATGATGTGCACCCTAGAAAAATAAACATTAAATTTTGTCTCAAGGGGGTGTGACACCTCATTCTAATATCTTGATTCAGAAATTTCTGCACCAAAAGGTACATGCTATCCAAGGCAAAAATACGAATCAGTGGCGACCTCATCGTCGGAAACCCACGGCATCTTCTCCGTTCTACTTCGTAAGATCGTAGGGCAATAGGCTGTGGGTTTCCGACGATGTGGCGACCTCTGCAAGCATAATAAACTTTTGTTGGCTCTTCAATTGATCCATAAGAGAGCAAATTTTAAATGTAGGCTTTCCTCAAAGGTTATGGCTAAATGGTACAAGGATTACTTACTGGTTTTTGTTTTTGTCGGTGATGTATGTAATGTTGAAGTAGACTCTGTGGTCGTCGACAAGATTTCTGGCAAGTCACATATTACAGTATATTGACCATCCTGAAAGCTCGTCCAATTAACATAGTCATCTGAAAAAAAATCTAACTTTGTACATTTTGTATATGATTCGAACTAGACATTTATTGATTCGTATTACAGGGATTTATTACGCTTCCCGGTTGCTATATTTTCTATAGATTATTACGCATGTAATAACCCATAGTAAATAGAGCAACCGAGAAGCGTGATAAATCCCTGTGATTCGTATGACAATTTTGATGTCACTAGCATATTCATCAATTAATTTGATTACTTTACATCATTAATCATACAAAAATTAATAAAAAGAAGACAATTTTACTGATGCTTTATTTTTTGTTTTATTCCTGTTTCAATATTAATGTATTTATTCATTTTTTTTTTCATGATTTATTTTTTTAAATTAATTTTTTATCTCTTTTGTATCTAATTTAATTATTTTTTCCTAGCTTTTGCGTGAATTAACTGCTGGACGGTCCTCCCCAATGAGCTGACCTCTCTGCCCTTTTAAAATTTGTCTTGATCCGCCCTTTCCTTAGAAAATCCTGAACATTTTGACTTCTGCATGTCGTGCAAAAACAATGTACAGCATCAGAATATGTAGACAATTTTTTTTTAAATATACTATAATTATCGTTATTGACACTGACTGAATCCCTTCTAAATTCAGTTCAAATACGCTTCAGATGCCACTAAATTGCTTCATTTTTTCAAAATTTTCTCGGGGAGGGCCCCGAACCCCCACCAATGGGAGGGGGAGACCCCCTCCCCTCACTCGGCCCTTCGGGCCTCGCAAGTGATTCCCATCAAAAATTGTATGTGCCCCCCCCCGACAATTGGGGGTCTGGATCCGCCCCTGAATTATATGTCTTTCTTTATCTAATTACTTATTCATTTATTTATCTATCATTTATTTATTTACTTACTAACTCATATATCAATGGCGTAGCTCTGCTTGAAAAAGTGGAGGGGCACAACATCCCAAAATTTCTAACAAGCAAAAAAAAAAAAAAAAAAAAAAAGGGGGGGGGGGGAGGAAGAGATTAAAAAATAAATATTGGGTTTTCATGTTCTGTATGCACAAATTTTAACATTTCTGGTGCAATTCTAAATTTTATGTACATGAATAAATGGTTGGCGAGCGGTAGCGAGCCAGGAATTTTTTTAAGCAAAATATTGACTAATCAGAAAATACTGTCTGTGTCCTCTATCATTCTATCATTATCATATACATGTAATGATATTCTATATAGTTTGAGTTAAAGGTATTTTGCAGTTTTTTTATATCTGTATGACCAAAAATTACGTCAAAAAGTGGGGGGGGGGGCACAAACATACTTATCCCCCCCCACTTTCAAAAGTGGGGGGGGGGGGGGGCACGTGTCCCCCCCCCCTGCCCCCCTTGTCCTACGCCAGTGTATATTCATTTATCTATATTCCTGACATTTTCGTAAATAACTTACTTATCTCTACGCTATAGCAGTAATCTGAATTCACCGCCCCAGCATCGTTTGTTCTCAGTATCTCAACCAGGACAATTCGTCCAGGGCTCACTTCGAGCGACTGTGCTGCGGGGAGACAACTGATGATAGATGTACTGTCTCCAGTAAGCCTGATCCTCGTGCCACACCCATAATACCCAGGGGAGGAGAGGTAGTTGAAGGAAAGTCGAGTGCCTCGGTTGACGAATATTCGACACATGCAGCCATTAGTGTTTATGGATTGAAATGTTTTAAAGTCGAATAAGACGGCAGATGAACTTTGGTAGGACGATTGACAAATATGGACCGCTGAAATGTAATGAAAAAATTTTAGAGACTTTTTTCAAATTTGAATCATTTAATTTCCATTGTTATTTTTAAGAAACGAAGATTCTGATTGGCCGAGAGATTGAGTTGATACCAACGGGAAGAACACGCTTAGCAACGTCGTTGGCAACACAATTTCAAAGCCGCAGAAATGATAAGTAATGTAATATTTTTTGGTTGATCGAGGTATCAACACCAAAAATTGAGGAAGTTCCCTGTGTTGTTACCGCGATCAACCATAATAGTATTACAATGATTCCTTAAAAACTGTTAAATAATTGACGTAAAAATATGCCTTTCGTTATCTCTTGATTACCAGAACTAGATCTTTGCAAAAAAATATTTATATTCTCGTATATATATATATATATATATATAGATAGCACAAAAGAGGTGAAAACAACCACGTTCACTTTTCACGTCTGCTTTGGTTCATGAATTGAGAATATTACCTACCTGGCTACTAGTTATAGCCTTTCGAGCTTCAGTATAGTACAGGTTCTGACTAGCATGAGAGTGTGTGTATGTTTTTTTTTTTATGTACTTGTGTCCGAACGGAATGAGGGACGTACTGTCCCTTGTTCCGTCTGGATACAAGTACATATTCGTGTATCCAGAGGGCTCAAGGGATGTACTGTCCCTTCCGCTGGGTTTAAACACGTTTAGTGTCGTGGTCGCTTGTACCTTTTTTTGTGCTTTTATATATATATATATATATATATATATATATATATATATATATATATATATATATATATATATATATATATGTTATTTTGTATTTTTCCTTTTGATTATGATCGTACTTAAAATAAATTTATGAATAAATAGACGGAAAGGATATATCCTGAATGTAAGAATAATAGAAATTTGACTTTTAAGAACTGAAATTTTACGTACTTGGGCGGTATTCCGATGTACATTGGTAAGATCCTGAAAATTAAATTAAGAAATTGAAAAATATGACCGTTTTTTCCAGAATAATCATCCAAATTATCATTAAAAGAGTGAAAAAATAATAAGAAATGAAATAAAATAAGAAAAAAAAATAAAGGAATGATATATGAAAGAAAAGATGTACGGTCAAAATATTTTTTTGCTGAAATTTTTAAGAAAAAAACAAATTTCACATTTTCAAACATTTGATGAAATTCATTTTGCCATTTACCTGCTACAGCAAAATTACATCCCAGTATTAAAGTGACCATCCAATAACAACTGGTCGCCATTGGTCAGTATAATTTCTTTTCTCATATTGATCTGACATGTGATTCACAACACTGTCCAAATTGTAGATGCAGGAATGTTACAGTACTAAAATTTTATTAGAATTCCAATGGTCATTAGAAATTCACGGGGTACAACGATTAAGATGGGCGTAACAGGAAACGTGCACGGCCATAACAATATAGGTTCAAATGAATGGTGTCCGTAATAGGTAATAATTACTGGCTATAAACATTTCATGTTTGCATGTTAGTCTGTGATGTATCATTAAAATGTACAAATGTATTTACACAGTTAAATCTACATGTTTTAGAGAAAAGATAGAGATTTAAATAAATTTGATTTTCATATCTTAAAAGAGTTATGAAAATGTCAATGGCAAAGGTAAATTTTAACAATTTGAAAGGTTTTTTTGACATTTCATTTTCCGTGCTGAAATGCGGCAACACATCCCTCAAAGGAACATGCATGTCCAGTGACCGCATTTGGAAGTTGGATCGTCCAGATGACTGTATATTCGAGAGTAAATGCAATATGCACACGTACAGAAAACATTGGACGGTCGTGACTGAAAATTATGGTTTCGCCTTTAGGATTTTTTTTTCGACTAAAACGCAGTCATTATCCGCCCATATAACCATCAAATGCTAATTTTTGGTGAGATAAAGCGGAACAGAAATCATTGAAAACACTGATGTCTTGTCTGAAACACTTTTCGTGTTTACTGAGCACATTTATTCACTTTTAAAAATATATAAATTTACTGGTATATACGATGTACGATGCACATTTGTATATATATAGGATCTCAAATGAATTTCCATTTCATACGATGTATTATGAAACGAGTTGTGTGTTTTTATATCCCCGAGCCTTGGCGAGGGGATATAAAACGCACAACGAGTTTCGTAATACATCGTATTAAATGAAAATTCATTTGAGATTCTCTTTATCACATGATATTGCCTAAAAATGTGTATTTCTAACGTGAAATCAACGTTTCGGAGAACTATAGAGGCGAACCACGCCGTTGATGTAGATGTCGTCTGCTACGCCATGAAAAGTAGTGTCCCCATCGTATAGATATTCTGTGCTTAAGAGAAAAGTATTTCAATTTTGAATAGTATTTTAATGCAAGAATTAATTCAACAACAACAATTTTAATCATTGATATTGACTCCGGGTCTGAATTCAACAGTTGACCGATATTTGAAAGGTCACATTTGTCAAGGTTTATGTGATTAGGTTCCAAACTTGACCAATCGCATTCAAGCAGAGCGATATGTAACGTGTTATCATATCATATATTTATGAAATGGCTTTATGAAACTGCATAACGGGTGTATCATGTGATAAATATAAATACATAATAAACATATCATGCAAATTATAAATAGATAATGAAGAATAAATAAATTAATCATTAATAATCAATTTTTGAAAAAATGAATAAGAAAGAAAATTAAATTATTATAGACCCTTTCACATTATCTGCGGTACTAAATTTGAATGCCATTTCCGGGGGACAACGAATAGATTGCGCATGCACCAGTGACGTCATTTGATTGTTCTAGGACGTTTAGCGCGGAATCATGTTTCGTTTGTTCCGCGGAAAACATCTTGGAACAATCGAATTACGTCACTGGTACATGCGCAATCTATTGTTTGTCCCCCGGAACTGGCCTTCAAATTTAGTACCGCAGATAATGTGAAAGGGTCTATTTTACCTTTAGAAGGAAGTCGGTATACATTTTTCAGCGTAATGTTTATCCCAACGGGATCCAAATTCTTTTTCGTTATTTCAATTAACTTACTGAATCAAAATTTAATTTTATTTACAACGATTAACAAACAAATCACAAACTTTATATTTATGTTTCATGTTGAATTAAGAAAATGTATAAAGTTGTCTGTTGGAGAATAATGTTTGGAAAGATTAAAAATAGATACTAGTACATATGAATCAAAACGTGGACAAAAAGAAACCAGAGAGTACCAACATTCAATTCTCATCCGGGTTAGTTTCTCTGTACGAGATTTAAAGATATTTTCATCTTGAGCTGCATAAATAACAGTCTGATTAAAACCAGCCAACTTCACCTTCGTCGTCAGGATCTGGAATTCTGTTCACATTTCATTTAGCCAATCAAAACGCGACTTACAGGTATGCAATATCTAAATACGAAAACTATTTATAATCGGGATCGGAACAAATCGAATAACGCCATCGCTCATGACCACAGAGTGCACTCCAACAAGATTGTACTTTACAATGTTTGTGTTTTATGTAGTTTTTCTTTAAGACAAAAGGACACTTCCGATGAGGGTCAGGTTATAAGGTAAAAAAAAAATAATAATTTGAAGTTAAAATTGACACGGGAACGTGTACCATACAACAGCGAGATCGTTGCAGGATGAAACGGACGTTCTGATTGGTTAATAAAATCTTTTGAATATTCCTGTCAAAAATTCATTGCACACGACCCTTCTCGGGTGTACTCCAGACCCTGACGACGAAGGAAAGAGGGGGGGGGGTTAGATTTTAATCAGGCAGCAGATATCTAATTAATCCATGTAGGTGTAGTATTTAAGGTGCTGGACGCAATGACCACACCAAAAATCTAGGCTAATGGTTCAAATTCTGCTGGAATTTTAAGAGGAAAATACTTTATTTTTATCATTTCCTGGAAACGGGATATTTTTTTTATTGTAGTTATATTCCACTTTCCCTGCTTTCTGAAACGAGAATGGGGCAATTCACTTACATGTACATGTAAGTGCTTAGGGGAAACGTAAGTTACGGAAAAATGAGAGAATCATATACACGGTTCTTTGATAGAGATGTCTCCTAAATTTTCGTGAGCCGGAAATCAAAATTTATTTATGAGTTCTTCTAAGGAGAAAAAAAAAAATCGATCACCAGAGTTTCTCAAGTGTATTTGAAGGAAGTCCCGCCCTCTCCTTGAATGTTATTTTTAGATTTATGTACTTTTTTATACACACTTGAGAGGAGTAAAAAGACAGAATGATAAGATTATATTGTAAACAAATAGTTCCAATCTTCACTTGTATATAAACAGTTAGTTTTTTTTTGTTTTTGTTTTATTTTTTTTGTTTTTTTGGTTTTTTTTTGTTTTTGGTTCGTTTTTCGTTTTTATTCCTCGGTCCGGATCATAAGAACAGGTATTTGAAATTAAGGTATTCAACCCCTAATGGATTTTCAATAATAAATACCAGCGATAAAGATTTTCATCCTCTTCAAAAAGAATGCTACACTGTATACATACTTTTCTAGCTTAAATTGTGGATTACACTTTTCATAAGGTGATCAACTCTATCATCCCGAAGATTGTCGGGAAATTATGAAAATGTGCATAAATTTTAACCGGAGGCAGGCTCCGGGATCCTTAAAACAAAAATATATTCTTAAACATATGTATATCAACGATACATTTCAAGTGACTCCCCCATAACTCCTTTGCTTCCGAATGAGGTACTTCGAAAGGCTTACGAATTTTGGAAATAATAATTCAGGAAATGGTTGTGCAGACGACGTCGATGTGGAAAGTCCACGAGCAACGTTGATAGACTTTTACGGTTACTCTGATTACCAGCGGACATATACGAACCTCTAAGTTATCCAGGAAAACCAATTTCTCACTTTTGGTGGGACATCATGCTACATGACCCATCAAGATTTTGTTAAACTATAAATACAGCTCGCGTCATCTTGAATCTCTATTCTGAGTGGACAAATTCCGTCAAATTTTCAAGAAAAATAGGCCTTTACTGCTTATGGACCAGGATTCCCTGAGGGCACGTGTAGCCAAGTTCGATCAACTTCGGTTGATCTTTTCTCCAACGCATTCAAAAATGCCTGTCAAGTTTTTGAAATTTCTAAAGCATGGGTCCTGTGGCATCATATACTCGTATATTGTGTTTGGTTATTTGACTTGTTAAATTATAGTTTATTCACAACGATGATGTTAATCACTATCTCTTTTTTATACATCATTACAACGATGATGTTAATCGCCATTTTATACATTATTGTATTGGAAATCAGCAATTTATAAATACCAAAAAATTGACCAATCAGATTGTAACAGTTGCATTATTTTTAGATCGTTTGCATAGACCTTTGTTTACACTTCTGTTAGAAAACATTAGAACGTTTTAACAAATTTATCACCCACAAACCGCATCTCCACCATTTGTCTGTTTACGTTAGTAGATGTGTATAGTTGTTCCAAAGTGATTTCTAATCAAGTACAGTAAAATTCATATTTGATGTGCATAATTATAGTGTATTGTTTTTGTGTATAAATACATTCCTTATGACATTTACCTAGATCGGTTTACAAATTGCATATTTTACAACTGTTAATCTCATCTGTTGTGCCTAAATGTTGGACTCTTTCTAATCAAACAATTCCATCCCAAGACTCATTTTATTTTAAGGGGATACTCATAGCATACTGTCTCACATTTATTTATATTTACCTATTATCTGTGGACCTTTCCTGTATATATGAAAATAAGACAATGGCAAAGCAAATAAGTTTCATCATTTTAATGATATGTGGCTGTTTTGGACGCGGCTGACATTATAAAAGAAATTCAATGCAAAAACAAATGTCAAATATATTCAATTCAAGTTCAATGCAAATTCAATCATAGTTCAATGCAATCCAATTCAAATAAATGCGAATTGCAATTCCAGTTCAATTTAATCAAATTCAAATTGCAAATCAAGTTCAATTCAATGAAGTTCTCAATTCAAGTTCAATTGAAGTTCAAGTTCAATCAAGTTCACTTCAATGCTCAATCCAAGTTCACTTCATTCAAATATTTTGTTCAAATTGATTCCAATTCCATTGATTTCACAATAACAGTCGGTTTGTTAAGATTGGCCGGTGAACAGAACATACGCGGCCAATTTAACTTCAAGCAAATCACAAGCGATCAAATCGATCACTTTGCATCAATGATTTGAGTTCAAAGTTCAGTGTATTTTAAATTCAGGAGAGTTATTCCCGACAATAATTCGGGATCAGCAAATAAACAAATAAGGCTGCCGAAATAGTCAGTACTGGCTAGCCTTTAGTTTCACCTATTTATCAATTGCGAATATGCACTGCGACCGGGAAAACCGCGCCGAAGCGCATGCGCTTTAAATATTGATATAAAGTAATGAATATTATAGCATAGGTGTTGCGCTAATGGTACGCTGACAAAGATCATGGAGTCCGGTTCATTTCATAAGGTCGATGTAGGCAAACATTACACTGACAAGGATCACAGAATCGGTTTCACTTCGTAAGGTCAATATAGGCAAACGTCTAGGACATCAGAAAGGTAGTATTCCAAGGAACATCATCGGATTCAGCCGCGCCGAGTGTCCGGGATGGTATGGTGAGTAGAATCCAGCTGACCTGAAAATATACATCAAAACCGGCAGCAGAACCAGGTTCTAAATTTGAAAGTAGCCTATAAAACAAGCAACAAATTGGGTGGGTGGGTGGGTGAATCATTTCTTAAAAGATTTGATGTAAAGATGTAATCCTAAATGTGCATATTAAAATATTTTCCAGCTTAAATTTTCAATACGTCTGTTACCTTTAGTTGAATTCCAGAAAGAGGTCGCTCAAGGACCCGTATGTAAAACATGTGCTTTGTGACGTTTACTGATGACGTGTACTTAGGGGTTCATGCTTGGAGGTCGATGTGTGAAAAGCGAGGTAACTCGCACAGCCACGTACGAAAGGCCACATATAAAGAAATCTATTTGCGAACTAGCGTCTTAATAGATTTTATTATCTGTGGACCTTTCCTGTATATATGAAAATAAGACAATGGCAAAGCAAATAAGTTTCATCATTTTAATGATATGTGGCTGTTTTGGACGCGGCTGACATTATAAAAGAAATTCAATGCAAAAACAAATGTCAAATATATTCAATTCAAGTTCAATGCAAATTCAATCATAGTTCAATGCAATCCAATTCAAATAAATGCGAATTGCAATTCCAGTTCAATTTAATCAAATTCAAATTGCAAATCAAGTTCAATTCAATGAAGTTCTCAATTCAAGTTCAATTGAAGTTCAAGTTCAATCAAGTTCACTTCAATGCTCAATCCAAGTTCACTTCATTCAAATATTTTGTTCAAATTGATTCCAATTCCATTGACTTCACAATAACAGTCAGTTTGTTAAGATTGGCCGGTGAACAGAACATACGCGGCCAATTTAACTTCAAGCAAATCACAAGCGATCAAATCGATCACTTTGCATCCATGATTTGAGTTCAAAGTTCAGTGTATTTTAAATTCAGGAGAGTTATTCCCGACAATAATTCGGGGTCAGCAAATAAACAAATAAGGCTGCCGAAATAGTCAGTACTGGCTAGCCTTTAGTTTAACCTATTTATCAATTGCGAATATGCACTGCGACCGGGAAAACCGCGCCGAAGCGCATGCGCTTTAAATATTGATATAAAGTAATGAATATTATAGCGTAGGTGCCATGCTTCGGGAGCGCAGCCCCGAAAGCCGCCACTTTGCGATAATAACCCCGAAAAGTGGTCAGCTATAAGATTCATTACTCCGTCAGCCGCGACCACTCATTGATTTACATGGGCCTTTTATTTGTATTTAATTGATGACTGTTGATATTGAATCAATGGTATATATACATGTATACGGCAACAAAATTTCAAACTTTTGAATTATATCTTGCTAAAATGCATGACTGTCTGGTATAGAATTATCTTTCTACTGGGACAGTACGTGCTTTCTATTTCTGCCACGTTAATTGAGCTTGAAGTATGAGGTTTTATTGTTGCAAAGCTCTGAGAATTCTTCTTGTGTCCTGAAAACTAAAATGCAACTTACACATTAGCACCACGCTGTACTATACTTTGTATCTGCTTCATGAGCCTGTGCTACACAACGTGAAAATAATATTTGAGTGTGAATGCAAAACGTTTTTTCCCTCTTTCTCTTTGTTTGTTTGTTTGTTTTTTGATATATTTATTTATTTATTTTTAATTTTAAGCTCTCTATAGCAAACTAATATGCAAACTAAAATGCAAAATGTAGCCATGTACAAATAATGTACCTGTAGCTGCTACAAATGAAATGCTACATTTAATTCTAACTAAGAAATCTTGGTCCATCTTGCAATAGTTTGATATCACACGTCTATTTTTTTTTTTTTTTTTTTTTAATTTACTTAAAAACAGACTTGGTGCCAAATTTGGTTAATGGAAATTAACTTATTCACGTTCAAGCTCTTTTTTAAGCGTGCACCTTTGTTTGATCATACATTCAAAATTTCGTTACGGGACGTAATTTATCTTTTTTATATTCTATCTTTATGTAACATTATATCTGATTAAAAAGTTTAGGGGTTTCTATTCATAACCATTGATTGATTGACTGACGTAACTATTTAAGACATTTTTTTTTGGGGGGGGGGGGGGGGTGATTAACATGCCTTCATTAATGATTATTAGTCTTATTACATGTATTTCGTTAGATTTTAGTAATTGATTGGTTTATCATTAATATAGGTATTTCTTCTTAAATTTCCTTTTCAACTCTACCAGTTACTCTAATGAATAATTTACATATTCGCGATATTTATCTATATCTGCTTAAATTTTATTCGTTTATCTGATTGATTGATTTATCAACTCGTTTACATATTTATTCGTGAATCTATTTATTTTTCCCTTTAATTTATATTCATTTTTTAAATTTTATCTATTTTTTAAATTTTATTCATTCATTTATTATTCATTTATTATTATTTTGATATTATATTCCAATTCATTATCGAATATATTGATGTCATAGGTAGCTTGTGTGTACTTGTCTGAGAATAAACTTACATGTACTCTTTTTAATTTTCTGAATTATATTTATAATTTTCTGAATTCCGAATGTAAAACCTTTCTTTTTGTTTACATAATATAGGCATTGATGGATTGTTTGTTTGTATTTTGTTTGGTTTTTATTATTTATTTATTTATTTTATTTTTTTTTTTTTGTTTGTTTGCTTATGTCTTTTTTATTCATTGTTTATATACGCAAAAATGGAGAGTAAGTTATCTGTATTATTCTTACTTGATTGTTAGTATGTAGCTTATCATGGAATTCATTAAAATTAGATCCACTAAACCGTAAACGCCAATGTGTCATTTTATAGTCGTAACCTTTTTCTGGGAGTAAGGAACACTCGAAGTTTTATTTTAAAGTATTAGGAGGATGGTGCCTTGAGCCCTTATGTTGACACATTGAGCATCACTTTTTATGACGTGCGCATCACGACTCAGACATGTACATAGGTGTGCTTAATTATGGGGTATTAAATTTGGAGGGTTTCAAAGTTAATGATGTTTCAACTTTGGATCCGATGAAACGTATCGACATGGGGGGGGGGGGGGGTTATTTATTTAATTATTTATTTACTGACTTACTTATCTATAAATTTTATTGATTTATTAATTAATTTATCTATTTTTGTAGATATGAGTGGTGGTCGATAATTTAGATTCGTAACAGGAAGTGTTATTTATAAGTTACTGTTACAGATTGTAAGCCGTAGAACGTCTTGGTCTGACCATTGATTAGCAGTATTGGCTCTCAATATGAAATATGAACGGGCAGATTTAATAAGGTTATTTTGAAGGAAAATTGATACCTGTAGAAAATCTCAGGATGTATTAATCTGTGTAGTACCCACTGATTGTGTGTCTTATATTTATTGAATTAATTGTATATGTATTTGTTTATTTATTCATTATAATAACTATCTCTCTATTTGATCATAATTTGCAACTTTATAATTCGGAAAACACGGGGAATCCTTTAGTCCTATGTGATATTCAATTGAATTGTAGTTCTATATTGAGGTGACCAGAGAAGCATACTTCTGGGGGGTGGGGGGGGGGGGGGGGGGGGCTTGGGTAAGTTGAAATCCGCGTTGACCAGGCAAGATGCATTGATATTTCAAACGTAAAGTTCACGTTACGATACTTGTGGATGGAAATGATTTTTCCTGTATTTATAGTTTAGAAGTTATGTTAATTTATCTATATTATGATATGGTTCTTTTATTTACTTTTCCGTTTTATCTTTTACTTTATCTACGCGTATAAATGTGATCCCAATGATACTTATAAGTTATATGCCCATTGCAGTTTTGGCTTTATCATCGGTGTATGACTTTAATAATTTTTGAACATATTTTCTATTTTTAATCAATAACAAAATTTGTTTAATTCGTGCATGGGGCTGTTAATTTTAATTGAAAACATAGGTATGACCGCCTTCGGCAAGTTCAATGGAAAACGTTCTTAATGTATTATACATGTTCACACTATATATATTTTTATTTTTTTTTTAATTGGAGTGAACAAGTCGAGATCGAGTCTACTTACATGCCTATAAATGCGCACGGTTCTATTTTGCAGAACTTTTATTTTATTTTATTTATTTATGTTTTATTTTATTCTATTTATTTATTATTATTTTTTTTTTTTTATTTATTTTATTATTTATTTTTTTTTTTTTAATTCATCTTCTTCTGAAACTATTTATTGTAATTTCGATTTTGTTTTTTAATATTCATCTGTTTGTTTGTTGTTGTTGATTAATTCATCTTCTTCTGAAACTATTTATTGTAATTTCGATTTTATTTTTTAATATTCATGTAGCTGTTTGTTTGTTGTTGTTGTTGTTGTTTTTTTGTTTTTTGTTTTTGTTTTTTTTTTGTTGTTTGTTTTGTTTTGTTTCGTGTTTTTTTTTTTTTTTTTAATTTTTATATCGTTTTATCTCTATTTATTTTATTTTATTTTTTTATTTCTTATTTATTTTATTATTGTTTATATCTAAGTTTTTTTTTTTGTTTTTTTTTTGGGGGGGGGGGTTGTTTTGTTTTGTTTTGTTTTGTTTTTTTTTATCTATTTTTTTAATTTTTTGGTATTCCAGATATTTCAGATAGAAAGGGCACATGTTCATAATGTTAGGTTGTGAAACTTTTGCCCCATTCCCATTTCTGCATTTGAAGGTTACTTACCAACACAGAGGGGCGACATGAGCCATAAAATAACAATGTACAAACAATATATGACAAGGCCTAAATAAACGTTACTACACATAAAATTTAGCAAAACAAGATATGAATAAATATGATTAAATGACTGAATTTGACCACACTTGATTATTCGAAATAAAAATTGAACATGTACTGATGTAGATCTACAATTTTGTGGTAAACATTGGAGATAATTATGCAGTATTACTATTTAATTTGTAAACACAGTACAAAAATTAGTCATTCAGATAATGAGAGATTTTTTCCAATCTTTGCAAAATAACTAAAGGGAAATTTGTGATCCTACCTTTAATGTATAGGAAGATAGCTAAGGAGGTGAAATGACGAGACTTGAACGCTTACTGTTGACAAGGGAAAGGTACATGGGAGGGTCCAAGGTCGTAGAGAAGGTCTCCAGTTGAAATGATATGAAATACAAAGAGGTATGTTAGGAGTTTCTTCGAAATTCAACATCAATAAATCCATCACAAAATTCAAGAAACCATAGAAAATCGATGGTAAAATAGATACATGTCCGTACCTGAATCTGTATGTCGCAAAGTATGCATCATGAAAGATCAATGTCTGAAAATATCTGAGAGAAAATCCTACAACATCGCTAGATTATGAAATTAATTGAAAGAATAGAGATCCAAAACATATTCTGAAATATTTTATGAATCATTTCTTAAAAGATTTGATGTAAAGATGTAATCCTAAATGTGCATATTAAAATATTTTCCAGCTTAAATTTTTCAATACGTCTGTTACCTTTAGTTGAATTCCAGAAAGAGGTCGCTCAAGGACCCGTATGTAAAACATGTGCTTTGTGACGTTTACTGATGACGTGTACTTAGGGGTTCATGCTTGGAGGTCGATGTGTGAAAAGCGAGGTAACTCGCACAGCCACGTACGAAAGGCCACATATAAAGAAATCTATTTGCGAACTAGCGTCTTAATAGATTTTATTAATGCCCGTTTGTGTGGGTACTATTCTCTCATAGTGTTGATAGTGCCCGGGCGTCAGTATGATAGGTTTAGTGCATCACATAACCTCGATAGCATTTATTTTACAAGAATGAGTGACTTAGTTTACCTCCGGCGTGTCAAACGAATGACCTTGCCAGAGGTTATTTTACAAGGAAAGTGGCGACACCTATTTATTGCGCATTACTCTCCAAGCGACGTAACTCTGTTAAGCAAAAAAGTACCCGGTCGCCGGCACTATTCTCTCGTAGTCCCCGCTTGCTCAACCATTGGAACTCCAAGGATTTATCATGTGAAGCACCAAATAGGCTTATTCTCATTCATGGGCGTGTTAATTATCGGCCCCAATTCAAATAATATTAGGCAAATAATATAATATAATGAGTAAATTATCCATTAGTGTGGCGTGATTCAGGTACGGATAGGTAGCCGCACTGGGATCATCCCCGGCTTACCACATGCAATATTCTATACCTAACGGGATCAGCCCCAGGTAGCTGTACATGTATCTTTATTCCTGCTGGGATGGGATCTGCTCCAGGTTACTTTGTATTAGCTGCCTGAGTGACTTATAATTATTTTACTTTATACCTTCAGGATCAGCCCTGACTTATAATTATTTTACTTTATACCTGCAGGGATCAGCCCTGACTATAATACCTGCAGGGATCAGCCCCAGGTTAAATATCTCAGCTAGTCGCAGATATTAACTTTTTGTTTTATAAAACTTAATTTTGTCAGCGTTTTTTTTTTTTTTTTTTTTTGAATAGAATATGAATAGCTCCCTTGAAAGCCAAAGATTCTGTGTTAGTTTACATGTATAAAGAAGGGAGGAGATCTCCAACAAGACCCCGTTGCAGCATCAACAGTAAAACACCAAAACACCCGATGCAAAAACACAAAAGACGAGTACTGCACGAGACGGAAAAGAGACACACGACATGTAAACATCAAACACAAAAGACTACACATAAACCGACGAGACCAATGGGTATGTACATATAAGTTGATATTTTACATGTTTTTATCTAGTCATTTCAAGTAATAATGTTTTGGAATGTTACATGTTTTTTTATGTTTTTATGTCATTTTGGTATTATAATAAATGAATGCGTAGTTACTGTACCTAATTCTGCCTTAGAGTTGTGTTTAAATAAGCACATAATTTCTACAAATAAACGGAAAAACTACTACGCGTCTCTTCTTACGTCTCTTCCGTGTGTTTTTGTTATAATACTTACGTGGGCTACGTGTAAATATTCAAATCATTTGCTCTTACTCTGTCGGCTTGTTCTAGTAACATAGGAAAGAATGGATAACGTTCCTGAACTCACTGATGAGTTTATTCACAAAGCTCTTCTCCCAGGCACCGTGATATACTCAATTATACTTGTTATTGGAATACTTGGGAATATTACAGTCTTCGTTGTTTATCTAACTAGGATGCCTCGAGATTGTATCAAACCTCGATATTTTGTTCCCTTTTCTCTCATTCTTCGACGTCCTTGTATGCTTAGTGCTACTTAGCGTTCGTAAACGCCCAAATGTATCATTTGATCACATTTCAGTCAGATTTGCTTTGCAAATTGCTCGTTTTCGTTGTGATATTACGATGATGACATCAAATCCATTTCTGCTGGCAATATCTCTGCAGAGGTTCACAAAAATATGTCGTCCGTTTGGAAATCAAATGACGCTAAAATGGAGAAGGATTATTGTTTGTTTGATTCTGATTTCTGGATTCCTTATTACAGTTCCATCGTTATTTGTAGCTGGCGTGGCAGAATTCGAATTGGAATACAAAGGGGTTAATATAACAGGACCAAGCTGTTTCATTGGAAATAATAAATATCCAATGCTACAGATTCCTTACTTTTATTGCGATGGTGAACATAATCCTTACTGCAGCGATGTACGCCCCTATTACCATAATAATTTTTAGAAGGAAAAAGCGCAGCGTAGCATTTAGAACCAACAGACAAGAAGGGAGATCCGAATTCAACAAGTCAGAAAATCAAGTTCAAATTATTTCTTCTTCAACGAGGACCAAAGAGCATAAAGACAGCAAAGTAAATTTCAACATGATGTTTCTGATCATTATATCGGTGTATATCATAGCATATATCCCGACAGCATGTGTCAATATTGTTAAATCTTCTGCTGATGACTTTTGGAAACATTTATCACCATCTCCGACGAAATACGGTCTGATTGACTTCTTTGCTAAATTTTATGTGTTTAATCATGTAGCAAACCCTTTCATCTATGCATACTTTGATACTGAATTCCGCAAATGTTTGAAAATATTTTGAATTAGGAATCGTAAAATTTTGATCAAAGTATTATTTCTTTACATTATTTAAATATGACTGCCTTACGTTTGGTTTTCTTGGATGTAAAGTTATGATTTATCACGTGCCACTTCAGTGAATCGCGAAGTAAATATAAATAGACTATGTGAGTATATTCAGTCGGACATAGAAATGGAAAGTGAAATTTTAAACGAAAAAATAACTTCCCTGTCTAGGCTCTGTTTTCCATCAAAATTATACTTATAGGAACGATCTACAAGCTAAGATTTAACACTGAATTTCGGCGTGAATTTCGAAATTGAAATACATTATACATTACATTATACATTATAAAAAGCTAAAAAGTTTTGATAACCTAACACTTATCAAAGAGAAAAATATAATTAACAAAGAAATAAAGTAAATAACGTGCAAAAAAACGTGAAATATTGCCCTCAAAATCGATCAGTGAATGAAAGTCGAACACAGAACCTGAAATCAGATTCGAAAAATGACGGTCAAAATGCTGACAAATTCTTGGAAACACATACTCACGAGAAAGAAAATAGGACGAACAGACGGAGACAATAACACAACCCCAAATAAACAAGAAGGACAAATGATAATCTCCAGGGTTTAGTGCAAATACGGAAGGTATTGAAGGTGGTGCTTTAAACACGATGCCGTGCTAATTAGTTAAGTTAATCATATTTTTCATGAATCATGCTAGATCTACACATATGATGCAAGTTATAACATTAAAGTAAGCAGTAAAAATGGAAGCTAAAAGCACATTTAATTTCTCGTATAAGGCCGCCCTAAATAAATTCTACGTTTAACGTCCAGGTAGAATCTTCAAACCTACGAGGGAGGGAGGAAAATAAAGAACAAACAAAATTTTCAAACAATTTTTAATATGATCATGATAATATATTGCCACCTTGGCATAACAAAAACTTAATAAAATAAAACAAAAATACATGTGAGATCATTGTTTTTGGGTCTCTGTTTCACAAAAATACAGAAGAAATATCAATAATTGTCACCTTTGCAAAACAAATAAAGAAATTGAGGGATGAAAAAATGCCCAAGTTCAGATAGACACAAATAATACACCTGAGATCATTGTTTTTTCGTCTCTGTTTCACAAAAATACAGAATAAATGTCAATAATTGCCACCATTTCAAAACAAATAAAGAAATTGAGGAATGAAAAAAATGCCCAAGTTCAGATAGACACATTTGTTCATTGAGGTTCATTCACAGGGTGAATTTTTATAACTTGCGCTTTCCTAGCAACATTTTTTTTTTCGTAGGCGAGGTTTAATCCTTTTGATTGCAAACTTCACATGTTGGGTTTGCAGATGAATGGGATGCTAATATTTCACTAGATAATTCTAAAGGGTCCGGATCCCCACAAATGTAACACACCTAGGGATAAGCTTGACGCTTATGGAAATAATGGGATGACACATGGGATTCGCAGGTGATCTGAAATAATAAAAACAAAAGAATATGTACTTTAAAAATTTGCAGGCAAAATCTTACCCGACAAAAGATCAATAATAAAATAATTATTATGCACTGTATTTAACTTTCTGAAAAAAATAAATGCAGAATTTACAGTAAAATGTTCCAAGGATAAAGATAGAAATACCCTAATTTCCATGTAAACCAGCCTTTGATCAGTGTAGAACAACTGTGCACCACATGTAAACTCCACATCTTCATTTTGTTTTCTGACTTCTTCATTTTGCTCACCTGTCAACTTCTTCCTGAAATACAAATGGTAAAGACATGAGTGATAAAACTGAATTTTGAACAAACTTATACATGTATAAATCAAAGTTGAGAAAGAGTGGGTATCAGGCATTTTGCACAAAAAAAAATGAATTATCTGGCAAGAAGCTATAAACATTCATTTTTCACATAAGCAGTTTTAAAGCAAAAATGTAACTTGTATTACAGAAAGTTCCTGAAAATCAGCCTCAAAGAAAACAAAACAAAACAGAAATTTATCTGGAGGATACATGTACATATTTCTTCTTGTATGTTGCCATATTCATATTTTATATTCTCAGCTGTATGGGTTTTTTTTTATTTTATTCTTTTTTTAACATTTTTATTTCCAAACCCCTTTAACATTTTTTTTTGGAAAGCTGTATGTTGACATATTTAGATTTTATAGATTCATGTATGTATACAAGATTCAACATGAGTATGAGGGATAAATTTTTATAGTACAATACATGTACGTACTTGGAAAAGAAGCACCTAGGTTTCTTGCATACTTCGCAGTTTACAAAGCCCCGACAGTTTTCTCCAGATGCTGTGAAGGGAATCTTGTCTATTTCATCATCATCCAGGTGTCTTCCAAGACTTGGTCTAAACTTGCCTGTTGGTGTTGAACCCCAAAGCTATGAAATAAAAGCAATACTGAAATTGTGAAATAAAATCATTGTCGTTTAATTTATATTGAGCATATTGAGACAAAATATACCAGCCAATAACATGTAGAGCAAACACTGGTAATATGTATTGATATATGTTTATATGTTACATATCCACCTGTTCTTAATCATAAAACACATTCATTTTTCAAAATTTTGTATTATAACACTTTGTGTGCCTAATTCTGGGGAATTTGATACTGCTTTTTTAGTAAAACACAGATGACATATTTTTTTAGATAAACCATCAGATATTAAGATTTACCTGTGACAAATAAAAAAAAAACTGAGTAGTATGAAAATAAATGAGACTTTGGTAAAAACAAATTACCTCACTAAAAGGCTTGTAATGATCAATACGGTCACCCTCATCAGGTACAGGCAGAGGCAAATAATGCAGTTTCTCCAAAAGATCTGATGGCACTCGTGTGTCAATAGAGATGCTGCAAACTGGACATTCAGCTGATGTACATCGTTTCAGACAGAACATGTAATGACTTCTGTAACTATGCGTATCCAAAAACTTTTGAAGAACAGGATAATTTTTAAGATGCTTTTGTTGGGTTTTGTCCATTTCAAATGCAGGGTCAACTTCTTTCAGAATATCAACAAGTGAGCTTATTTGAGAATCAGAGGCAGCTTCCATAATATGAAGTTTGTTTCCCTTCCAATTTAGTCTACCCAGGGTACATCCAAGCAAGTCAAGAACAGGTGTAAGACTCTCATCAAGCTCATGCTTCAACTCCTCATCATTCAAAGCCTTTTTTCTTATATCAGCAATGGTATTCAAACCATGAATTTGTTTTTCATACCCCTGTGGCATTTCTTGTCTCATAACACCAACAGACTGTAGGCCAAGATTCAATAAAGACATTACCCTCTCTACAGGGTCCATGTAACTTTGACATGGGACATCGAGCAGCTACAACAAAAGTAAGTTTGTGTTTGACAAAAGAGCCACTAAACCTAACTGAACTGATAGGAACGTGATCATGTGATCTCCACCACCATCTGTATAAACAACTAGTATTGGGTTGGCCTGCTCAGCAATAATGCCACTTATTTCTGCCATATGTCTCATGAGTGAGCTTGGTTGAAGAATTGTATTTTTCAATGTAACATACACATGGACATTATAAAAAGTGTTGTCTACAGTCTCAGGAATTGTAACCTTTAGAGCTACAGAAGGTGTGACCTTAAACTTGGTGAAATCATGGTCACCAACAGTGAATGGCTTATCTTTAGCAACTAACCTTTGCCTTCCTCTATCTACTGCAGCAACAGGGTAGCCTGGCTCACCCACTTTTTTACCTGATGTTTGTCATCTAAGGACAGAAATGTACACATCTCTCTGAACTGAATAGAAAACTCTTTCAAATACCTGAACACTGCTGCTGCATAATGAGAATCTACATGATTTGAACCTCAACTGCCGAGATTGCACCATATACTTCACATTAAATCTCCATGTATAATGAACTGCAGACTTAAAGTAGGGGTTCTTTGGCCAAAACTGAAGCCTCAAATAGTTTTCATTGGGACCTCTGTGCCCTCAGGTTAGTCTTTTGATACTTGTTCGATCAGGTCACGGGTAGAAATGGCGAGGGCCATATGAGTACAATCACCATGACGTCTCTCATCCACTGCCTCTATGGCCATTTTATTTATGAAATTCTGAACTCCATCAAAAATGAATCGTACTTAACAGGCCGTCCCTTGTTCAACTCCCTAAGATCATACACCCCATCTATGTCACCAGATTGCAAAAGTAAATCTAACCTTGCTCTGACCTCTTTTGAAATATCATTGATAACAGCAGTGCTATCACCAGTCAAATACCTATACATTTCTTGTAGAACAACATGTTGGACCTTGACTAGACCAGTAAATCTAGATTGAAACTCTTTACGCATGATCCTTGTATGATATACCGGAATGTTTTTGTCTATAGTTTCCATGACTTGCTTGGATGTATTAAAGTCTGGACATGGGGGTGTACGCCATATAAAATGAGTAGCACCTACGTAGTTATTAGCACTGTAACTATAAATATCTGTGGAGAAAGGCAATGATATCTCTTGGACAAAATTGTATCGTTTATGTCTGTCTTGAGGTGCAAAATCATTAACTAGAACTGGTTCATAAAAGCCTTTGCCATTAATTCTAGCTCAAGAGATTTGTACCTGTCAATGATAATCTGCGATCGCGCAAAGTTACCATGCCTAGATTCAAATGATGTTGATGATCCATCATGAACATGACGACAAGGCTCAAAAGCATTGTGAGCTTTTTACATGTTCTCATTTACTTTGTCAAGGTACTGGGCATATTTAACAACTGTTTTGGCCAATTCTGCAACTAGCTTCTGACCTTACAAAACTAAAGCGATCCATTTTCATGAATGGTTCCGTCAATAAACTAAACAGACTATCTGCATGTTCTTTTAAACTCTCACTAGAAAGGTTAGGTATTCTGTGTTTATGATTTGTCGGATTGTTGTACGATTGGGAAAGGTCACTTCTATTCACCTTTAAATGCTTAAAAAAACAGCCGGAAGACTAAGACCCCTTCCTTTGAATTTGTTTAGATGTGGCAAAACAACATACAGACAATCACAAAGCCGATGTACTAGACTCCTTCCAACTAACTCTTGACTAGAATGATTGAAGTAGGCACCCTCTTTCTCGATAAGATCGACTAAGTCATTGTACAGTATCCAATCACCACGTTTGGGATTCTCATACTTCAAAGGAAGATATTTAATCTCCTGCTTTCTAGCACTTTCCATCATGATTGAAAAAAACATTCTTGCCCGATACCTCAGAGACTTCGTATGAACTGTCACCCCTTACTATCTTGAATGCAACAAAACGACAATCATGATCTTGCATTGCCTTGGTCATTTTTAGGGTGGGGCTATAACCTTATATTTCCCTTTTCTTTTACTTGAGAAATCCAGCACGATACTTCATCTTTGGGGGAGGGAGGATTCAGTGGGTGCATAAATAGTGATGCCCCAAGAGCAGAGGACCTTACCAGACCTTTGAACATATCGAGAAATGAAGGCTCTTCATCAACTTCCATCATGTAGTCCTTCATGAGGACCCTAAAAAAACCACTTTTGTACTCCTCCTCCACCCTTACAGTGGCGTACACCCCCATGTCTCACTTAAGACCCCTAAAAGACGAAAGAAATTTTAGATTTACCCTCTAGTTTTCATCCCGGAAGCTGATGCGAATAATTAAAGTGTGAATGAAAGAGCCGTAACGGATTTGCTATTCCGGATTCTCGGGAATCCGTTTCGAAAATTTTGTTTGTTTTTTTAAAATCGGGATTTTTTCAAAAGCTACGCGCGCGGGGGACGTTAAACATAGAATTATTTAGGGTGGCCTAATCAAAAACAAGGGGGAGTTTTGCTAAGACAATTGAAAATTATCAAAAATGATCAGAGGCGGGCCACCCTAAATAAACTCGATGTAGAAATAAGATGTACTCTATACCTAAAAAATGCAATTCCGTTGATCCAATAGCCTGCTAAACGTAATAGTTTCTTGTGGAGTCTACTATTACAAAATATTATAATAAAATATTTCCACAAGAAATGATACAATCAACTTAAACATTTTCTTTGTTAAGATGTTTTAATACAATATTTCAGACTAGTTAGATATATAGCAGTTTATATGTAGTTCTAAGTACAGTTGTCGCATTTAAAGGAATCGTGTTTTGTATTGGATTTTCACTGATTTAAATGAATGCGGAAAAACTGAAACTTTGTGTGTTTACATTTCTCAAAAACTTGACCCCAAATTATATCAGCAATTTGATTCCACAACAAATTAGAGATACCACACCCTATAATTTGAGGCAAAGTGATATCTACAGTACGATATACCTACCTGTACGTACAGGTTTCTATGTGCAGTTGTCGCCTTCATTTATATCTAATACGGAAATGTTCCAACTCTATGCCTTCTTGAAGAAAATTTCCAACCAATTTTAATGCACCAGACACGCAGTTTCGGATTAAATTCTCACCAGTGATGCTTCTAGCCAAAGTGCTTTTCATAAGCCGCAAAAATTCATTTCACTAACGCGCTCTGGTTTTTATTATTAGAATTTAATTTGTGCATTTACCTTACAGAGAGTGCACGACTCCAAATGTTCTGTAGAGTCGATTTGGTAGCATATCCAAATAAAATCTATGTTCAAATATCATTGGAGGGACGGTGCTAAGATGCTAACTTCTTTCTATTTCGATTATATTTTTCGATGGAATGACAAGTTTCCGAAATAGTAAAAACAAATATATGACGAAATTTGATAACAGAAATTTTCGAATGCGTTAAAGAGACAGACGATCAACCAAAGTTGATCGAACTTGGCTACATGTGCCCTCGGGGATTCCTGGTCCACCAGCAGTGACACTCACCAAGTGGTACAAATGTTAAACGTCTTCAAATTCAATAGCATCATTTAAGAACTGATAAATTTGCAGCATGGACCAGCCATGCACGTTTCGGGTACTTAACTCAAAAATATTCTCGAAATGTCAGAAAAGTGGGTCCTGTAGTATCATATCAATCCTTACCAACCTGCTACGTCTTTTGGTATTTTTAGACACAATTTCCACAGTCTGGATATTTTTCTTTGTTTGGATTGAGGATTGAGGATCACTGACGAGGGTTTTGTATCCGAAACGGGCATGTCTGGTTCATGCTGCCAATTTATTTGTTTTTAAATGATGACCACAATTTGAAGACGTGTAACTTTTGTACCACTTGGTGATTGTCACTGCTGGTGGACCAGGAGCCCCCGCGGGGATGTAGCCAAGTTTGATCAATTTCGGTTGGTCGTTTCTTCAAATTTTCTCAAATTTCTAAAACTTGGGTCCTGTATCATCACATCCCACCCATCTTGCTATCTTACGGTATTTTTAAGATACTTCCTTTCAGGAGTGAGTGTCACTGCTGGTGGACCAGGAGTCCCCGAGGCACATGTAGCCAAGTTCGATCAACTTCGGTTAATCGCTTCTTTAAACGCAAATTAAACGAACATTTCTGTAGAAAAATCTTCTCGATATTTCTGAAAAGTGGATCCTTTAGCATCTTATCACAACCACCCTGCTACGTCTTTCTGTTATTTCAGAAAAAGTGTCAAAGTCCTTGGCTATATTTCATCGTTTGGATTGACGAGGGTTAAGTAGCCGAAACATGCATATATGGTCCATGCCGAAATTTATCTAAAAATGATGCTAGGAATTAGAAAACGTGTAACAATTGAATATCTTGGATCCATCTTTGATCTTTAACAAAGATAATTGTGGTTGAATCTAGGGTTAGGGCAGTTTGGGTTGAAGTTATTGTTAGGGCTGAAGTTAGGGTTAGGTTTCAAGCTGGTGTTATGCTTAAAGTTCTTGTTCGGATGGAAGCTAGGGTTATGGTTGAAGTTAGCTAGGGTTAGGGTTGAAGATATCTAGGGTTAGGGTTGAAGTACAGGAAGTTAGGGAAGTTTGTGTTAGAGTTAGAGTTAGGATTGAAAGTAGTATTAGGGTTGAGGTTAGGGTTAGGGTTAATGTTAGGATTAGGGTTGAAGCTAGGGTTAGGGTTGATTCTAGGGTAAGAGATTAGGATTAATGCTTGGGTAAGGGCTGAAGCTAGGGTAAGGATTGTGGTTGAATCAAGGGTTAGGGAAGTTAGGGTTGAAAGGATCCCGGACCTTAAGGAAAGGCTATAATAATCGGATTTTTGAATTTCAAAATTTACTGAAATAATCGTATAAATTGTTTGATCTATGTCTGAACAATAACTTTGCCACGTCTTTCGGTACCCTTTTTCGACATAGTAACTTTCATACTTTTTGGCATATTACATTGTTTAGATTTAGGATCACTGATGAGGGTTAAGTACCCGAAACGTGCATGTCTGGTCCACGTTGCCAATTTATTTGTTCTTAAATGATGCTATTCAATTTGAAGACGTTTACATTTATACCACTTGGTGAGTGTCACTGCTGGTGGACCAGGAGTCCCCGAGGGCACATGTAGCCAAGTTCGATCAATTTCGGTTGATCGTTTCTTCAACGCAATCTAAATTTCTGTTATCAAAATTTCTTGAAATTTCTAAAAAGTGGGTCCTGTAGCATCATATCCCACCAATCCTGCTACGTCTTTCGGTACCCTTTTTCGACATAGTAACTTTCATACTTTTTGGCATATTACATTGTTTAGATTTAGGATCACTGATGAGGGTTAAGTACCCGAAACGTGCATGTCTGGTCCACGTTGCCAATTTATTTGTTCTTAAATGATGCTATTCAATTTGAAGACGTTTACATTTATACCACTTGGTGAGTGTCACTGCTGGTGGACCAGGAGTCCCCGAGGGCACATGTAGCCAAGTTCGATCAATTTCGGTTGATCGTTTCTTCAACGCAATCTAAATTTCTGTTATCAAAATTTCTTGAAATTTCTAAAAAGTGGGTCCTGTAGCATCATATCCCACCAATCCTGCTACGTCTTTCGGTACCCTTTTTCGACATAGTAACTTTCATACTTTTTGGCATATTACATTGTTTAGATTTAGGATCACTGATGAGGGTTAAGTACCCGAAACGTGCATGTCTGGTCCACGTTGCCAATTTATTTGTTCTTAAATGATGCTATTCAATTTGAAGACGTTTACATTTATACCACTTGGTGAGTGTCACTGCTGGTGGACCAGGAGTCCCCGAGGGCACATGTAGCCAAGTTCGATCAATTTCGGTTGATCGTTTCTTCAACGCAATCTAAATTTCTGTTATCAAAATTTCTTGAAATTTCTAAAAAGTGGGTCCTGTAGCATCATATCCCACCAATCCTGCTACGTCTTTCGGTACCCTTTTTCGACATAGTAACTTTCATACTTTTTGGCATATTACATTGTTTAGATTTAGGATCACTGATGAGGGTTAAGTACCCGAAACGTGCATGTCTGGTCCACGTTGCCAATTTATTTGTTCTTAAATGATGCTATTCAATTTGAAGACGTTTACATTTATACCACTTGGTGAGTGTCACTGCTGGTGGACCAGGAGTCCCCGAGGGCACATGTAGCCAAGTTCGATCAATTTCGGTTGATCGTTTCTTCAACGCAATCTAAATTTCTGTTATCAAAATTTCTTGAAATTTCTAAAAAGTGGGTCCTGTAGCATCATATCCCACCAATCCTGCTACGTCTTTCGGTACCCTTTTTCGACATAGTAACTTTCATACTTTTTGGCATATTACATTGTTTAGATTTAGGATCACTGATGAGGGTTAAGTACCCGAAACGTGCATGTCTGGTCCACGTTGCCAATTTATTTGTTCTTAAATGATGCTATTCAATTTGAAGACGTTTACATTTATACCACTTGGTGAGTGTCACTGCTGGTGGACCAGGAGTCCCCGAGGGCACATGTAGCCAAGTTCGATCAATTTCGGTTGATCGTTTCTTCAACGCAATCTAAATTTCTGTTATCAAAATTTCTTGAAATTTCTAAAAAGTGGGTCCTGTAGCATCATATCCCACCAATCCTGCTACGTCTTTCGGTACCCTTTTTCGACATAGTAACTTTCATACTTTTTGGCATATTACATTGTTTAGATTTAGGATCACTGATGAGGGTTAAGTACCCGAAACGTGCATGTCTGGTCCACGTTGCCAATTTATTTGTTCTTAAATGATGCTATTCAATTTGAAGACGTTTACATTTATACCACTTGGTGAGTGTCACTGCTGGTGGACCAGGAGTCCCCGAGGGCACATGTAGCCAAGTTCGATCAATTTCGGTTGATCGTTTCTTCAACGCAATCTAAATTTCTGTTATCAAAATTTCTTGAAATTTCTAAAAAGTGGGTCCTGTAGCATCATATCCCACCAATCCTGCTACGTCTTTCGGTACCCTTTTTCGACATAGTAACTTTCATACTTTTTGGCATATTACATTGTTTAGATTTAGGATCACTGATGAGGGTTAAGTACCCGAAACGTGCATGTCTGGTCCACGTTGCCAATTTATTTGTTCTTAAATGATGCTATTCAATTTGAAGACTTTTACATTTATACCACTTGGTGAGTGTCACTGCTGGTGGACCAGGAGTCCCCGAGGGCACATGTAGCCAAGTTCGATCAATTTCGGTTGATCGTTTCTTCAACGCAATCTAAATTTCTGTTATCAAAATTTCTTGAAATTTCTAAAAAGTGGGTCCTGTAGCATCATATCCCACCAATCCTGCTACGTCTTTCGGTACCCTTTTTCGACATAGTAACTTTCATACTTTTGGCATATTACATTGTTTAGATTTAGGATCACTGATGAGGGTTAAGTACCCGAAACGTGCATGTCTGGTCCACGTTGCCAATTTATTTGTTCTTAAATGATGCTATTCAATTTGAAGACGTTTACATTTATACCACTTGGTGAGTGTCACTGCTGGTGGACCAGGAGTCCCCGAGGGCACATGTAGCCAAGTTCGATCAATTTCGGTTGATCGTTTCTTCAACGCAATCTAAATTTCTGTTATCAAAATTTCTTGAAATTTCTAAAAAGTGGGTCCTGTAGCATCATATCCCACCAATCCTGCTACGTCTTTCGGTACCCTTTTTCGACATAGTAACTTTCATACTTTTTGGCATATTACATTGTTTAGATTTAGGATCACTGATGAGGGTTAAGTACCCGAAACGTGCATGTCTGGTCCACGTTGCCAATTTATTTGTTCTTAAATGATGCTATTCAATTTGAAGACGTTTACATTTATACCACTTGGTGAGTGTCACTGCTGGTGGACCAGGAGTCCCCGAGGGCACATGTAGCCAAGTTCGATCAATTTCGGTTGATCGTTTCTTCAACGCAATCTAAATTTCTGATATCAAAATTTCTTGAAATTTCTAAAAAGTGGGTCCTGTAGCATCATATCCCACCAATCCTGCTACGTCTTTCGGTACCCTTTTTCGACATAGTAACTTTCATACTTTTTGGCATATTACATTGTTTAGATTTAGGATCACTGATGAGGGTTAAGTACCCGAAACGTGCATGTCTGGTCCACGTTGCCAATTTATTTGTTCTTAAATGATGCTATTCAATTTGAAGACGTTTACATTTCATATTCCTTTCTGCTAGAATATAACCCTAAGCGCTTGCAAAATTTACTAAAACACACCCACCCTTCGTGAGCTTTGGTTGAACAGTGCACAAAAAACTCAGGTTGTTATGATAAATTTCACCTTAATTAGGTATGAGCGCAAAATAGAATGGTTAATTCAGACAAACTATAGTGAAAGATAGATATACAACAAATTCTCCTTCAAAAGGAATTAGCCATTCTTTTTAGCGCTCATGTTGAAACTAGAGAAAATCAGAGAAAAAATACAGTGCACAAAGTACAAATTAGCATGTAAAACGCCTTTTACATATATCGATCTTTATATCTGCATTGATTTTTACCTGAGCGAGGGCGGTTTATCCGGATATTTCGGCTACCCCTCTTAACTGTATAGACGTTACATAAATTGTGAAGAGATTACAAACGAAATTTTCATAATTATTCTTACTCATAAAATGTTAAATTTTCTTCTGGTGTAAAAAGTGACACTAAATCTTTATAATCAATCGATATATAGATTATCCAAAAAGGGGCCTTAAGGTCCGAGATCCTTTGGGTTAGGGCTAAAAATTAAGGGTTAGGCTTGATGCTAGTGTTATGCTGAAAGTTTTAGACTGAAGCTAGGGTTAGGGTTAGGAATAGCTAAATAGGTTTGCAGCTAGAGTTAAGGGTTAGGGTTAGGATTAGGGCTGAAGCTAGGGTTTAGGGTTGAGGCTGAAGCTAGGGTTAGAGGTTAGGGTTAAAGCTTTTGATTAGGGCTGAAGCTAGGATTGGGGAAACTAGGGTTGAAGTTAGGGGTTAGGGCTGAAATAAGAGTTAGGCTTGAGGCTAGTAACCTTTACCCTAGCCCTAACCCTAAACCTAGCTTCAACCGTAACCACTAATCCTAACGTCAACCCAAACCCCACCTTCAACCTTAACCCTAGCTTCAATTCTACCTTTAATCCTTACCTTAACCATAACCCTAACTTCAACCCTAACCCTAACTTTAACCTTAGCCCTAGCTTCAACCCACACTCTCGTTTCAACCTTAACTCTAATTAAAACCCTAACCCAAACTTCAACCTGAGACCTTGCTTCATCCCTAACCCTCGTTTCAACCCTAATCCTTAACCCAACCCTAGCTTCAACCCTAACCCTAGTCCTAGCTTCAACCTTAACCATCGTTTCAACCATAACTTAAACTAATGCTCTAACCTCAGCTTCAATCCTAATTCTAGCTTCAACCCTTACCTTCACTTCAAACCTTAAACATAACTTCAACCCTAACCCTACCTTCAATATTATATTGTTTAGATTGAGGATCACTGACAAGGGCTAATTACCCTAAACGTGCATGTCTGATCCATGCTGAATTTATCTGTTCTTAAATGATGCCATGAATTTGAAGACGTGTAACATTTGTACCACTTGGTAAGTGTCACTGCTGGTGGACCAGGAGTCCCTGAGGGCACATGTAGCCAAGTTCGATCAACTTCGGTCGGTCATTTCTTCAACACATTCGAACATTTCTGTTATCAAAGGATCACTGGCGAAGGTTAAGTAACCGAAACGAACATGTCTGTTCCATGTTGAAAATTTATCTCTTCTTAAATGATGCTATTGAACTTGAAGACGTTTAAAATTCAACCCTAACACTAACTTCAACCCTAACCCTCGTTTCAACCTCACTCTAACTTCAACCCTTACTTAAATCCTCACCCGAACACTAGCTTAAACCCTAACGCTAGCTTCAACCATACCCTTAGATTCAACAGTTACCCTTACATCAACTCTATCCCAAGCTTCAGCCCTAAATCTAACTGCACACAACACTCTCACTTTTCCGATTACCAAGAGGTCGAACATACGTACAATTGTGGTGTAAAACAACCTCTTCACCTAGCTTTAAGATTTCGCCCGTCTCACACGTTATTTCTATTCGGTTATTTTTGTGTGTTAGAGGGCTTCATTTCCTTTCCATATACTGCTGTCGCGCAAGCCGATTGTGTAACACATGTATGTTATTACCCGAGGAGTGCAATTGACATATAGAGAGGACAGGTGGTCGGGGCCCTGTCCTCTCTAAAGAGGTTTGGACTGTGTACGTCATGGAGTCCCGTCTTCACAGTCAGTCAGAGTGCAAGTCTTAAGAATACGCTGGTACATGTACAAGACTGTAGATTGGTCAAGTACCATGCCTAGTGTCCGTCTGGTGACATTAGGATTATATCCACGGTATAAAAGGTGTTTGGTGATTCTGACGCATTTTCGATGGTTATGCTGTCTATCTTTGACCCTTCAAATTTTGTTTATCATATCCCCATAAAAGGCAGGTGGTGTAACCCAAAGTAATGTGCTCTGATGCTTGTAGATCCGAAAAGAAGTTGACTTTAATTTTTGTTAAATTTCCAGAAAGTCTTAACTAGTTTATGAAAGCGAAAACATTGACCTAAAAGCTTCTTGGTAATTCCTACTGCGAAAATCCAAAATATTACTACATGCTCTAGCTTACCGTATGAACTGTGATATGTAAATGCCGTATGACGTTAGTATTGGAACATCACCGTCAAACCAGGGGATATATACTATGTTGAATCCAAAATCATCTCTTTTGTCATGTACACTTGTATGAATCTTTCCGTTTACAATTTTGATATTTAGGTCCAAAAATAGTGTTTCTGTGTTTCTAACGTTTGTCATTGTTCAGTGTTAATTCTTGTGGATAAATTTCATTCTTATATAATTCAAAAGCAGGATAGTCAATAGTTAGAATATGATCCAGATACCTAGAGGTATTTTTGAAACATTTCAAATCATCAAATTTTCTTTGCTTTTGAAGATTTTGAATATATTCTTTTTTGTAAGTGTATAAAATATATCTGCAACAAAAGACGCACAGATAGCAAACATAGGAATCCCTACAACCTGCTTGTATAGACCCTTACCAATCTAACATAAATATTGTCCAAGAGGAAGGGGAAGGCATTACGCGGAGTAAATACATGTTAAACGTCTTTAAATTCAATAGCATCATTTAAAACCTGATAAATTTACAGCATGGACCAGACATGCATGTTGCTTTATAAGTGTAATCAGGGCAGTCTGTCCATTGCCATTTAGTAAGGGGGAGTCTGAATGGGATATCCGCGTTCCACCCTTCCTTATATGTCCATTTCATATGTCTCATTCATAGGATCTCGACGTCACAATCTTACCTTCATTATATTACGGAATTTCACAAAAATCAAACAGACATCCTTGATCAGTGTATTTCACGAAGTAAAATTATGATATCATCATTGTTTGGTTGTCTCACAAGATATCTTTAAACTAACCAAATACCGGTACATAGATAACTTTCAAAGAATCCAACACAAACAACGTTAAAGAAGCTGAGAAACATATTAAACTAGTACCTGATCCAGATTCCTTCGACCCACGACTTATCGGTCCGGAAGTGTTCAAAATTAAACGAGGGCATGGGAAGCCCTCTCTGATAGGTAAAACATATGAGTACATAGGAAATTAAAATACACGTGATCAAGTTAGCGAAGTGTCAGACTATCAACCAATGACTGTAGACCTACTGTCCACTTTCTCGTCAAGCGAAGACAAATGACTCGGATGAATGTTTCTTAGCTAGTTAACGATGGTTTGAGATGTTACATTTGTGAGTTATCTTTTTCAATTGATTAGTTTAAAGATAAATAGGGATGCACAAAATACCATCTTAATGTTTCGGACTGAAATTAAGATACTGGTTAATTAGCGTGAGGATTGGTACATGCATCAGAAGTGGACGGAAAGTCTACAAATAGACGCGAAAATCATTGGATGAGAAACATACACGTCGCTAACATTATCACGTGTATTCATAAATAAGTTTCACAGTCTTTGGCAATATTTCATCGTTGGCATTGGGGATCACTGACGAGGGTGATTTCAAAAAAACGTGCATTTCTGGTCCATGCTGCGAATTTAACTGTTCTTCCTATATGTATTTGAAGACTCAATTGGGAGCAAATCAAGCCCCCTACCATTTTCGAAAGGATAACATGAACATGTTGTGTTCGCCTTCGCTCTCATTTTCTCCGATTCCCTTCTTGGCAAATAAACCAATTTTAGCGTATCGCGCACTCAGTCTTATAGTGGTCTAACTCCATTTTTGTCAAAATTGAGTTGAGCATATCATTGGAACCTTCACGACTTGATCTATCTCCTAAACTTACATAGAGCTGTACGAAGTTGTTCCTATAAGTCCATACATGTACCTTAGTAACATATTGGTATCCCATGTTTTTCTGTGCCACAGATGCTGCCACCCTGTAATCATTACTCTCAGATCCAGAGTAAAAAGTACTCTTTGGTGCTTTACTGGCTATGGTATTATTTAGACTCTCATTGGCTTGGGTGCTACAAAGGTAGGTTTGTCTGCATTATCTGCTAAACTAAGCAAAATAAGTTCCAAATCTTTCTTCAGAGATGCATTGGACATATATTTTTTGATTGGAAGATTAGATTGCACATATGATTATGGAGACTTTAGATATCCACACCACTGTGAGCTACATTTATTATGTTCACCATAACAATGATGTCCCATGGCAACAATGACACTTACTTTCATCTCCTGAATTTTGTGAAATGCAATATGAAAAACATTTAGACATATGGGAAATTGTTTTTGCATTGGGCTCCTTGTAATTTTTTTGTTTTGTTTTTTTTTTCTTTCAGATCCCATACATTTTTAGTTTATTTGTAACTTGTTTTAATGTGTGGTTCCTATCACAATTTTTTTATTGACGGCTCCACTTCAGATCTGACCTTGGAGATGGTTGTGGCGTCATTGTCCATCTCTGAACAACCAACATTCAATTCTCCATCCTTTAAACTACCAACCATTGTAACACACATATCTGGCTCCATTGCTTTGGAACTTCCATTCCATTTCTTGCGGCAGTCTTATTTACTTGCTTCAATGTTATGTCTTTCAGCATATACACGTTTTCTGCAAAATTTATTACGCGTTGCAAATGAGATGACTTTCCCAGTTGTCTTCCCGATGAGAGCTGCATGTCCTGAAAATGAAACATAAAGTACAATATTCTTGAAATGTTTTCAATCAAATACATAGACAGTCATCTCGAATCAATAATAAAACCTGAAATAATAATTTTAGTGAGGTATATTAAAATTCTTTTTAGAAAAGTGTTTTTACAGATGAAACAAAAAATTCTGGTGCATGTAGGCAATTAAACCCCAAGGTGGTCATCTTGAATTTTAGATCCAGTTAAAAAAAACACAAACTTCCTTCCCATATAAGTTTGTTCAAATTATATGCAGAAGTTTCAAAGATGTGTAAGTAAATCACAGCCTGTGATAACCATCTTGGATCTTGTCGCGAGGACGGACAACGGACAGACTGCTACAGCTTCCCTTCGGTAAGGAATTCAATTCATCTATAGAGACTGTATAACTCTCCCGGGTACCTGGTCCCACCTCTAGCTAGCTAGCGGTCCGTCGATGCTTAATTATGTGCTCTATTGTGAGTGCTGTTGAGATTATCGTCATGATCTTCTTTAACTCACTTCTATAGAAACTGTACATAGAGGAGTATATGATGAAAATAACTAATAATGAATTATAACCAGGCAAACTGCTGTATGACTTCCCAGATTCCCTCTTTTGCCAACCAGCATCAAAGGACGCAGTGACACGATTATCTCCCTCTGTCCTTCAAATCATGATATTCTTGATAACTTGTCTGTTCTAAAAATGATTTATGAAACAAAATCATGAGTAGGGATTAGATGTTACTGTATTCATATTCAAATGTCGAAAGGTTCCAACCCTATACCTTCTTGGAGAAAATTCCAAACTACCACTAGAAAAAGTGTGAATCTCGATATATTGCGATACTTGATTAGCTGTATTGCAATATATTGTTTCTTTCATTTTTATCATTTCTTATGTAAAATCATGTTCCTCTTCGTATGTTTTTCCTGTTCATATTTTCTGATTGGATTTAACTTTGTCAATGTCATTTTGATTGCTTTTGTCATTATTCATTTCAACTATGAGCGATGTGGACCATAGATCGCTTATTTTCAATTATTTATTCATATATTACAAGGGTGCGATATAATTCGATAGGCTTTTTGTTTATGATACCATACAAAATTGAATATCCGACGCAATACATTCATTTATCGATATATTGTTACACTCCTAATAGATGCATGCATGGGAGCTGATTGGTATTGACTAAAGACACATACCGCTCTTTCTCGTTACTTGCTGCTTCCTTGCAACTTCTTCAATTATACTTCCTACAGCACTTTCACATTTTCTTCAATGTTGTGGAAGAAGGGAAGGGGATATTCAAAATACTGAACATTTCACTAGTCTTTTCATATCCAAGTCCAGTATGGTCCACTCCTACAAAAGGTAATATCATTACAAATATGAATCATGAATTTACAGTTATATAAAATATTTTCATTACTTTAAAAATGGTTAGGTATTGGTGGATAACCTTGCACGGGGATGGACATTTTGCCATGAAACATCCTTATTATTATGCAGCACAACACATGAAACAAGATACGGTCTGTAGTCGCTGCTTAGACCTATGGTTGCCCATTGGTCTCGTTGGTTTATGTGTAGTCCTTTGTGTTTGATGTTTCTGTGTTGTGCGTTGACGTTCCTTTTCCATATTGCGTCTCTTCCTGTGCTTGTCATCTCTGTGTTTTTGCATTTGGTGTTTTTGGGTTTTGCTGTGGGTGCTGTGACCTGGTGTAGTTGTTGGAGATCTCCTCCTTTGTTTTGACTCATTGCATTTATTTATTTATTATTCATCCCGATATTCATGAAATGATTGTGTAAATGTTGCAAAGCAATATTCTAATTCATTTCATATGAACCATTCAGTTTCATTCAGTGATACTTTCAATAGACTTATAGAATCTATCACCGTGTTTCATCATTGACAAGGAAATCGAACCTGAGTGTGGGATTTGCTTATATTATGACGACATTCGTCGAGTTAAGGACAAAAGCAATAATGTCGAAGGGTTCCAACTCTCTACCTTCTTGAAGAAAATTCCAAATCAATTTACATGCACCAGACACGTGTTTCGAATATTAAATTCTCATCAGTGATGCTTTCAGCGGCGCCACCATAAATAGTTTCAGTAGCGCCCTCTTTAATATTTTGAAGTTAGATTTTTACATTTACTTTACAGAGAGCGCGTGGCTCCAAATTTCCTGTCATACTATACATAATGTCAGTATCTAGTTATTCCCATTATAATTGCCTGACCTCGTGAGGTCAGGCACACCTAGATTTGAAATGCATGAAACAAAACAAGAAGTCTATTCGGCGTTTGCATGTAATAATAATGAAAGCGCCGTTTACAAACATTCACAAGATCAGACAAAAACAAAAGAGTAATCGCTCCTTTAACAAGTACGCTTATACGTGAAGATAAGGGACACCGAAATACAACTTCGCCATGGAGATTGAGATGGAAGAGTGGACAAGGAGTTAACCTCTCATACAGACGACCAGACTTTGAGTCCCGGAGCGGTCATATGAGGGGAGATATTTGCTACATTCTATTTCTTTTACATTTCACGCGGTCACTTGTTAATTTTAATTTTCAGCTTAAAATCGTGAGAGTACATGTACAAAACCGCGGCATGTTGCAAACATGAGAAAGTATGTTAATTGCACACGATAGCGGACCCACTTGACAAATCACGTGTTTTTGGTTTTTTTTTTATTGGGGGGACTTCTATACATTACTACCGACGGAATTATCAGAAATGTATACTATACTAAGTTATAGATTCATTTCAACGTGTTCCTGTTTGTTTTATTTTCCACAGGGTTCATCAAGTCAAGACTACGGGGTGAAGAGGGTCGTTTATGTTAAGGTAAGGCAAGCTTTTTTGAAAAGCTTATACTTGTGCAATCTATACTTTTGCGAACATGTGGTGAAATGTGACGTCAGCAACATCAAATTTTAGTATATTATTGTGTAACAGCACGATAACTATGGCAAGGAGAGAGTAACCAATTGACATTATACTAGTATAAAGTCATTATACATCATGTATTATGCAACAGAATTTCCAATCACCATAACAAAGTTGGCATTTTATATACCCAAGAAAAAACAAACATTCTACTGTTACGGTAGCGTCTACATAACACTAAAAAGATGACCTATAAAAGTACTGTTACCCAATGCTAGTTTACTATTCACATCCCATGCTGCAGATCTTGTTGATGGTTCTCTGCACTGTCTTTTACCCGTTTAGTTGGAATGATGTTCAAATTGCCTTTGGGGCTTTTCACAAAAAGCAGCGACCCAATATCGTATCTTTTTTATGTGCTGTGCTGCATAATGATAAGGGGGTTTCATGGCAAAATGTGCATCCCCGTGCAAGGTTATCCACCAATACCCCTAACTCCCACCACACGTCTGTCATCTCTCCATGTTTCATGTATTTTACTTTCAGTACTGCATCTTTCAGATTCAGACTCTGAATTGTCTGATGAAAGGCCAGATGTATTTTTCTCTCATACCCGCGTATGTGTTACAGAGTAGGCCCATGAAATACAGCGTGGGCTACTTCTGTATCACATATCACGTGACAGCTGTATCACATATCACGTGACGCTATTGTTTCGATTGTTTACGCTATTGTGACGTCATGATTTCAGCCCGCAAAACAAACAAGCTAGCGGCGACGTCGCCATAAAACTTCGATTTTAAAATCGTTTTTCAATGTACTCTTGCGTTTTATTTTGAAAAGCCTATTATTCGTAGTTTATTCTTATAGAATAGAATAAACCATTTTCGGGGGCGCTGAATTCGAATATCGCAAAATTTTTGCGATTAGATCAACTTGACATTTTTCAAATTTCGTCACCTTTCTTTCAGTTTTGTTTTGACCCTTAAATATCAGAGAAAAATACTCTTTCATGTTCTTCTATGAAAGATACATCGTTTCCACCCTCGGGGTCTCAAAATTTTGCAAAACCCTCGGCAAGCCTCGGGTTTTACATGATTTTGAGACCCCTCGGGTGGAACCGATGTATCTTTCATAGAAGACCATGAAAGAGTCTTATAGTACCTATTGTTTGAGTTAACTCTTGTGATATACAATCTGTAACACTATCTCATAATGATGGATCCGGATGATCTGGATCACATTGTACAATTTGCTGTTCGTCGTCGAGAGTTTTTGTGTTATATTTACAATATGCATGTTCGATCTCTACTGTGATATCATTTTCAACTTTCCTTTTGATTTTTTCGAAGTTACTTATCACAATTTCTTCTTTGGATTTATTATTTTAACCTGCCCTTTTTTTGAGCGGTGCCTTACTGTCGTCATTACGCTAACCTCTCTCGACTTCTTTCAAAGAAGAGTTCCAAAGCAACCTAATAAAACTCCAACGGTAACGATCACCAAAGTCGCCTAAATGCGGAAATCGAAAATCTTCAGCGGGGAGATTTATTACAAACTCTCGTCTAAAGGAGGTTATTAGAACGCGTGTGATATTCTGAGTGGATTCCTATGAAAAATACAACATACACGACTGAAATAAACGATGTAAAGATATCTACTTCTAGACAGTGTGTATTTCGCGCCTGAAAGCTTACAATGTGGCTGATTAGTACAAAATAGAAAGGTTTTCAGTTTCCGGATTGCTTATTGTACCCATTACATAGACATACTGCTTTCAAATTGATTTTTTCTTTTTCATTTTTAAAATGAGAGAGGATCAAAACATAAAAACACTTAAAAGGGCTAGGGTCACGGAGCCCCTAAATCGGCCGTGTTTCTTAACATTTGAATTGATTAAATATTTTTTGTGATTTGATACTTTGTCAAGTCCTTTACTAAATTATGTGATGAGATTTTATAAATAATGCATTTATCAGTAGCTTTAAACCCTATAAAACCCTAGAAATCGGCTATTTTCCGTAAAATTGCTGTAAAACCTACATGTTTCTTTAAAATTAGCATTGGTCACATGTATCGAGAAACATGAAAGTTTTACAAATGAAAGATAATCATCATATCTTCTTGTCATAAAAGTTTTATGTTTCTCGACGCATGTGGCCACATCGAAATTCTCAAGTTAAGACACATTTTCGAGCATTTTTTACCATGATTTGCCAATTACGTCAAAATGACGTCATTTGGTGACGTCACAATACCTCCTACGGTGCTTCAGTAGGTGATATGCTCCTTTCATTAAAAGCGGGAAACATTCATTATATTTTACGTGATATATCAAGTACTTCCCATTAAATCTAATTTTAAGGAAAATTGCAGGGCCGTTATAGGGTGACAAATATGGATAATGACCATATCCCTGTATACAGCACAAAATCGATAATTCAGAAAATCAGAAACCGAAGGCATACAAAATCAGGATAAAACAGGAACCAAAGCAAACAAACAAAAACCTCCACCATATGAAAAGAAGCGAACTCCCGATATGGGAGTGAGACCAGGTGCCCAGGAAGAGTAAGAATCTCCTGCTTGCATGCAACACCCGCCGCTAGAATTCGGTAGAACTGTCGCATCCGGTTACTTCCATTTCGGAAGACATAGAGTACAATCTTTGGTTGGATGGTTCAAATGGTCTATGACAGAATATCATCCACCATTCTGGAGAGTGGGACATCATAGTGTATGACGAGTTCCCCATATCGACCGTAGAACTTCCTCAGTGACGATGTTAGTCCGTCACAAACATATCCCAGCTTATCTGAAAGACGCCTAGCTCTCAGAACAAAATCCGTATATTTGGTACTTGCTCTGGCATAGCGTATCAACTGAGATATGAACACGCCATAAGCTGGCGATGAAGGGATGTTGCTACTCAGAAAAGGAAAGTTTGTAATGCTGAAATTGAAGTCGTCACGTTTGTCATAGAGTGAGGTTTACATGTGACCATCAGTGTCGTAAGACAACATTATGTCCAAAGAGGATGCTGAATTATTTGTGTCTGTAGTTTCTTTGACTTCAAGCTCTGAAGGATATATACTGCTCAGGTAATCCGTGAATTTTGGATTATTGATGGAAAACACATCGTCTATGTATCTGTAAATGAAGTTGAAGTCAGAAGATAAGTGTCTTTTCCCATCAGAGACCAAAGATTAAATGAATTCAGCTTCGTACGAGTAAAGGAAAATGTCGGCAAGGAGTGGGGCACAATTGGTCCCCATTGGAATTCCGACAATTTGCTGGAAGACCTTTCCTCCAAACACCACAAAAATGTTGTCGATCAAAAAGTTTAACATCTGAATAATATCTGTTTCAGTGTACTTATTTTCAGAATCGGAATTTTCTTTTACAAAGTAGGTTTTGTCATATTTCACAACAATAAATTTGTATTTGCGATTGCCGTTCTTACTTGTAAACGCATTACTTATAATTTTTGAGAGTCTTTCTTTCAATTTAGAATGTGGGATTGTAGTGTAAAGTGTCGAAAAATCAAAGGCTTTGATCGAATGGACTCAAATGAGTGGATTTCAGATGTTCGAAAAGTTCCTTCGAGTTCTTTAAAATCCACATCTGGTTGATACCACTGCGAGAATATACCGTCGAACAATATTTTTGACGCCCGGATTTGATTTCAGATAAAACTTTGGTGAGTAAGATAAGATTCTTATGCATTTTAGGTATGCAGTATAAGTATGGTAAATCTAAATCTAAATTGTTAGTGTGGAAGCCAAAGGAAGCAAGGCCTTCGTGGCCCTACCCCTTTGGTCATAGCTGTAAATTTATCTGCTCTAGAATGATGCTAATGAATTTGAAGACGTTAAACATTTGTACCACTTGGTGAGTGTCACTGCTGGTGGACCAGGAGTCTCCGAGGGCACATGTAGCCAAGTTTGATTAATATCGGTTGGTCGTTTCTTCAAACGCATCTGACAATTTCTGTTTACAAAATTTTCTCAATTTTCTAAAACCTTGGTCCTGTGGCATCATATCCCACCCATCTTGCTACGTCTTACGGTATTTTTATGACATAATTTTCACAGATTTTGGCCATATAACATTGTTTAGATTGAGGATCACTAACGAGGGTTAAATATCCGAAACGTGCATGTCTGGTTCATGCTGTAAATTTAACTGCTCTAAAATGATGCTAATGAATTTGAAGACGTTAAACATTTGTACCACTTGGTGAGTGTCACTGCTGGTGGTCCAGGGGTCTGCGAGGGCACATGTAGCCAAGTTCAATTTATTTCGGTTGCAATTGGTCGTTTCTTCAAACGCATTTGAAAATTTCTGTTTACATTTTCTCAATTTTTTAAAACCTGGGTCCTGTATCATCATACCCCACCCATCTTGCTACGTCTTACGGTATTTTTAGGACATAATTTTCACAGATTCTGGCCATATTACATTGTTTACATTTAGGATCACTGACGATGGTTAAGTACCCGAAACGTGCATGACTGGTCCATGCTGTAAATTTATCTGCTCTAAAATGATGCTAATGAATTTGAAGACGTTTAACATTAACAACAATAAATTTATATTTGCGATTGCCGTTCTTGCTTGTAAACGCATGGTTTATAATTTTTCTTTCAAATATGGCATTGCTGTGTAAAGTGTCGAAAAATCAAGGGCTTTGATCGAATAGACTCTATTGAAATGAGTTGATTTCAGATGTTCTAAAAGTTCCTTGGAGTTCTTTAAAATAATGTCGAAGGGTTTAACTTGCTACCTTCTTGAAGAAAATTCGATTAATTTCGAATTAAACCCACCCACATCTGGTTTATACCGCTCCGAGAATATACTGTCGAACAATACTTTTGAAGTCCAGATTTGATTTCAGATAAAACTTTTAGGGAGTAAGATCGATACAGATTTGGTTGAACATTTTCAGGAACTAGCAATTAAACATTGTTTGTACGGATTGTTACGCATTTTAGGTATACAATATAAGTAACTATGGCAAATCTAAATTCTGTGTGTCAAAGCCGAAGGAAGCGAGAGCTTATTTGTGGTTATCTATTATTTCTGAGGCAGAAAGGTCTATTTTGGGTGTAAGAAGGGTTTCCAGGTGTCGAATTCAAACGTTATCCTTTCACAAGGCTGTCGAAATAGTACCTTTTGTAAGTAAATGTAAACGTCTTCAAATTGAATAGCATCATTTAAGAACAGATAAATTGGCAACGTGGACCAGACAATCACGTTTCGGGTACTTAACCCTCATCAGTGATCCTAAATCTAAACAATGTAATATGCCAAAAAGTATGAAAGTTACTATGTCGAAAAAGTGTACCTAAAGACGTAGCAGGATGGGTGGGATATGAAGCTACAGGACCCACTCTTTAGAAATTTCAAGAAATTTTTGATAACAGAAGTTAAGAATTCGTTGAAGAAGCGATCAACCGAAATTGATCGAACTTGGCTACATGTGCCCTCGGGGACTCCTGGTCCACCAGCAGTGACACTCACCAAGCGGTATAAATGTTAACGTCTTCAAATTGAATAGCATCATTTAGACAGAATTACTATCGAAAATGCGTCAGAATCATCAAACGCCTCTTATACCGTGGATATGATCCTAATGTCACCAGACGGACACTAGGCTTGGTACTTGACCAATCTACAGTCTTGTACCAGCGCATCCTTAATACTTGCACGCTGACTGACTGTGACGACGGGACTCCATGACGGGCCCTGTCCAAACCTCTTTAGAGAAGACAGGGCCCCGACCACTTGTCCTCTCTGAATGTCAGTCGGACTCCTCGGGTGATAACATACATTAGCTCGCTACAGCCGGCAGAGCACAGGTCGTATTACGCATGCCCTCTTTTTATATCAATTTACATATTCATCTGTGTTGCTTGGATCCTGCGTTTTGCGGTCTTGTTTGTGTCTGGTCATCTGACAGTGAGGAGGTTGTTTTACACCACAATTGTACGTTCTTCGAGACCTCTGGGTAATCGGAATAGTGTGAGGGTTGTGCGCACGTAATCCAGGATAACCACACCGTCTGCTACTGACGAGGCAGATGGCCGTCCTAAGTCGGCACCGTTTGCCCATTGGTCTCGTTGGTTTATGTGTAGTCATTTGTGTTTTATGTTTTTCTGTGATTTGACGTTCATTGTACTACTGCGTCTCTTTCTGTGCGTGTCATTTTTGTGTTTTACAGTGGGTGTTTTGGGAGGTTGCTGTTGATGCTGCAACTAGGTGTTGTTGGAGATCCCTTCCTTTCTTTTAAGAACAGATAAATTGGAAAGGTGGACCAGACATGCACGTTTCGGGTACTTAACCCTCATCAGTGATCCTAAATCTAAACAATGTCATATGCCAAAAAAGTATGAAAGTTACTATGTCGAAAAAGTGTACCTAAAGAAGTAGCAGGATGGGTGGGATATGATGCTACAGGACCCACTCTTTAGAAATTTCAAGTAATTTTGATAACAGAAGTTTAGAATGCGTTGAAGAAGCGATCAACCAAAATTGATCGAACTTGGCTACATGTGCCCTCGGGGACTCCTGGTCCACCAGCAGTGACACTCACCAAGTGGTATAAATGTAAACGTCTTCAAATTGAATAGCATAATTTAAGAACAGATAAATTGGCAACGTGGACCAGACATGCACGTATCGGGTACTTAACCCTCATCAGTGATCCTAAATCTAAACAATGTGTATTTATTAGAGGATTTATCTGCTGATGTGATGACATAATGCTCTTGAGGGTTGGTGATCTCTTTGAAAACATCAGGGTCATTAAAGACTTGAATCTCGTGTTCACAGTTGTTTGTAAGTTGTAAAGGTTAGATAAAAGAAACCCTCTGATGGATCTTATCCATTCGGAAAGGGAATCGAGCTGTACATCCTCTTTCTTTGCCCAACGTCTTGCATATTGTCCACAAGAGTCCATGATAATTTTGGTTACATGTGAAAGATTTACTTTTTTTTATTTGAGACCTTTTCCTAACGATTCTCTCAACTTGTCGTTCTTGACCAAAATAAGGTCACCAGTAACAACTTGTCCGAAAGGAGAGTAGTTGAAATCCGATGAAGAAATTTCGAAAGGAAATTGATGTAGTGAGGGATTACTTAAATCGATACACTGCTGGGATCGTTTGTAATTGTAAATCTTAGATGCAACTGTTTGTGTGTAGCTATAGGAAATACAAGGAGTTTCTTTCGTTCTGGGATATGGTGGACTCTTTTCTGTGACAGTTTTGTCATTTAAAATTTGGCCAAGATTTAATTTATCAATTCCTTTGTTCGCAAATCTTACTTTGATGAAAGTGCGGTTCATTTTCTCTTCTGATTTAAATCATCTTTATGTTTAAAATAAACAAAAATAAGATATGTCCATGGTGACACCTTATAGTCTTTATTCTGGGGAAATATTTATTGGTAAACATGAGATCCTTAGTATATTCTTAGATTTCGTGTAATTTGCGTAAAACAACAGAGTACAATTTGGTACGAATACGAGGCTTAGAGGCTCATTCTCAAATGGAACCAATTTATCAAAGGAAATACTATGTATCTCAGCCTTATTGCTGTATGTGTAATTATTTTAGCAAGATTCAGTTAGCACTTAGAAATTAAGGTAGATTGAGTGTCTGCTCGTTTAAATGACAGAAGAAATAAAAATCTTTAAAAAAAATTCAGTAATTTGTTATCATCTACTGAAAATATGAGTGATTTTGAAGCATTTGACAGTAATTTTGAATCACCTTTCCATCAATACTCCACCAGAAACTTGTGTTGAAGATGATGAGACAATGCACAAAATACGTACACCCAACATATATTTTTAAAAATCGTTGCTGCAGAATATTTTGGAGGAATGTAATTTATGTAATATTCATGTACTGAGACATAAAAGGAAGAAAAAAACATAAAACACTAAGGTATCCATCAATACTTTTATGCTATAGCTCGGCAAAACTGATCAGCTTCCAAGATCCAAATACAAAAGTTGCCAGAGTTATCTTTCCTGTATAATGTATTGCTGTTAAATGAAGACAATCATACGATATGTCAATTTCCTTTTCATCTTAAACCTATCCTTTGAGTAATTTAGTCTTTCTACACGGACCGATCTAGAATTATTTTCTCCCGGGTTGGGGGGTGGGTGAGGGGGTCCAATCAAATGAGGGGAGGGAGGTTGTCCAACCTATGGTTTTGTGAAATTATAAATTAGAACAGGAAAAATCAGCCAAAAATAAAAACAAGACAATTAAACATTAAGGAAGGGATCCTAACTCCTCCGTCCCCTCCGACTCCTCTCTCTAGATCTGTGCTTGTACTTACATATGTACATATTTAACGTCAAAGTTGATTTGAATTCTTTTTACAAATTATAACGAATTCTCAGTTAGCTGCCTCTACGGCAGATTATAGTGATTATGGAGATTGATTTAAAAAGCAAGCTTTAGGACACTAGCTTTATCGCCACTCCTTCTTCAGGCTCCCCCATAGCTTCAACCTACAAAATTATCGGCGCCAGAAACTCTTCCATTTGTTGTCAATTATAACATCAGACCGTGAGATGGGGGGGGGGGGTTACGACATAAAGTTCTGAGAAAATCATTTGGAAAAAAAATAAGTTCTGACGAATTCCAGGGATCGAGAGCACCCGACCTGATAAAAAATATGCTTTATCTGAAAAAAAGTAGCGCTAGTCTTATCATTGAAACATAAAATTTTCAGTGAATATTCCCATCATTTAGTGATTTTATTCTCAATATTTTAGAAGTGAAGCGTGTATTACAGTTGTAAAACGTTGTCAAATGTGAGTATACCCAGGACGAGTATTTCCAGTGCGAAAAGGTTTTGGTTCGTGTCATCCCGCAACCGTTTTATGTACCTTTTTCTCAAAGAGTTCCGATAATTTGTAAAATTTGACTCTGACTTAATGGGAAAACAGTTAAACACGGATTAAAATGAAGTAATTGACTGTGGGAGTTAGCTCGCTTACCAGCCACTCGTTACCCCTGAAGCAATCATTTGGTGTAAATTGATGCTCTTTTAGTTAATAGACGCCTTCAACCTTACATGGCTCTTTTCTACCATATCCATCCGCATATATATATATACCAAAACTGATAGTTGCTACTAACAACGAAAGTTTATCTCTAATATCATGTAAATTATTTCTAGGGACACCTAAATTACCTGTTACGTATGTGTCCGTAGACGCAACAGGTTAGGACCTTTTTATAGTGGGCGACGTCCCACTCATTTTGTGGGTATTCCGAGTATTATCCATCTTATCAAAAGACTGCCCGACGAGTGCCCTTGGGAACAAATTGTTCACCAGTAGTAACACATCGACAGTGGTAAAATGACAAATATGGATAATGACAACATCCCCATATACAGTACAAAATCTATAAGTCAGAAAATCATAAACCGAAGGTATACACAATCAGGATGAAACAGGAACAAAAGCAAACAAACAAAAAACCCCAACACCAAAAAAAAAAAAATAGAATGAATATAAAACTAGGTTCAACTTGGCTTCCTTTATCACAAACACGTTCAGTGGTAATCACATACACTAATACCTTGTTTTAGGCACGTTTCGAAACTTATTTTGTCAAGGAAAGCTCTGATTGAGAACACAGGTACACAGAAGACAACATCATCAAGATGCTGGAATTTTTGATACACACTATTTCCGTTGTTGTTGGAGGCCACATATTCCAATATACTGTTGGAATTCCAATCGGTTCAAATTGTGACCCTCTCCTTATTGACATATTCCTTTACTCGTTAAAGACAGAACTCATACAGTTTCTCCTTACGAACAGCAAAAAAGAAACTAGCAATGCAGTTAAACTGGACAAAGAAAATGTTAAACGTCTTCAAATTCAATAGTATACAGTTGTTGAAGGCCGAGGTCAACAGTTCTTCCAAGGGTCCAACAAATTAGCTGTTGACCGAGACCCCAGTCAACAACTGTTCTGTTATACTTTTTAGATCTAAAAAAGAATATTGAGACTCCTTTCTACAACTGTTTTGTAATACTTAGTCAATATCTCGGCTGTATAATCAGCGATCAGCGACAGATTGAGATTAATGGAGCATGAATGTAAACGTCTTCAAATTGAATAACATCATTTAAGAACAGATAAATTGGCAACATGGACCAGACATGCACGTTTCTGGTACTTAACCCTCGTCAGTGATCCTCTAATCTAAACAATGTAATATGCCAAAAAAGTATGAAAGTTACTATGTCGAAAAAGCGTTCCGAAAGACGTAGCAGGATGGGTGGGATATGATGCGACAGGACCCACGTTTTAGAAATTTCAAGAAATTTTTATAACAGATATTTTACAATGCGTTGATGAAACGATCAACCGAAATTGATAGAACTTGGCTACATGTGTCCTCGGGGACTCCTGGTCCACCAGCAGTGACACTCACCAAGTGGTATAAATGTAAACGTCTTCAAATTGAATAACATCATTTAATAACAGATAAATTGGCAACATGGACCAGACATGCACGTTTCTGGTACTTAACCCTCGTCAGTGATCCTCAAATCTAAACAATGTAATATGCCAAAAAAGTATGAAAGTTACTATGTCGAAAAAGCGTTCCGAAAGACGTAGCAGGATGGGTGGGATATGATGCTACAGGACCCACGTTTTAGAAATTTCAAGAAATTTTTATAACAGAAATTTTACAATGCGTTGAAGAAACGATCAACCGAAATTTATAGAACTTGGCTACATGTGTCTTCGGGGACTCATGGTCCACCAGCAGTGACACTCACCAAGTGGTATAATTGTAAACGTCTTCAAATTGAATAACATCATTTAAGAACAGATAAATTGGCAACATGGACCAGACATGCACGTTTCGGGTACTTAACCACATTCAACGTGCATTCATAGTGTTTTTACCATCTCTCTTCTCCAATATTTTTGTTATATCGTCCTCCGTCGCAGAGGCAACTCACTGCCATTTTGAAACGATGTAAACAGCTGATTAGGGAAGATAACTCTTATATTTGATCTATTCAAGGGGCTCCGCGTGGGGAACGTTCTTTTTTTTCAAACACAATTAATTACCGAAAATGATCAAATTAACATTATTCAGCGTCTTTAACTGAGGAAATAAATAAAATAACCGAAATAAACCAGAAGCTTGTTGTCATAACAACACTAAAATATCTTGTCGGTCAACATTTCGTCACGTGACCGGTCCAACAGTCGATTTTAACAGTTAGTTTGGACAGACTTTTTTTAACAGTCATTCTGTTGGAATTTTTCTTGTATAGACTATGAAGGGGAAAATAACTTAGGGTATAACAACATCATTTAAGACCAGATAAATTAACAGCATGGACCAGACATGCACGTTTCGGGTACTAAACCCTCGTCAGTGATCCTCAGTCTAAAAATGTAATATGGCCAAAAAGTGTGAACATTATAATGTCCAAAATGTACCAAAAGACGTAGCAGAGTGGGTGGGATATGATGCTACAGGACCCACGTTTTAAACATTTCAAGAAATTTTGTAACAGAAAATTTCAAATGCGCTGAAGAAACAGACGATCAACCGAAGTTGATTGAACTTGGCTAGGGGACTAAGGATACATGAGGTCTTGACTGCGACTTTTCAAATTGAATGTCTTTTACCTATTTGGACACTCGCGGATTTGACACGTTTCTATTTGGCATTCGCAGAGGGTTTTGCATGCAGTCAGAGGATGCTTACTCATCCCGGGCACCACATCCTGCTTCCATTTGGGTGTTCCCGGTTGCCTTTTACTCGAAACTTACACAATTAAGGCATACTCCCCTAGATCTTTTACTTATAAACTACGATGGGTAATGCTCCTCTTATATACTTCATTTTGTTCAGTATCGGTTATTCAACAATGTGCTTAAAGCTTGAAGAACTTTCTGAGCTAAGAATTTTGATATATCGAGGTCCGAACTTGATTGTATTAAGTCTTGCAGAGAAAAGAATAGACGTTGAGTTGACCACTTGTGTAGTATATTTTGATGGCATTATACTTCTTTTCTATTTTTTTTTTATCTATGTTCATGAAATCTTTATCTTTCATCATAACGAGACACTTGAAAATAAACGGAAAAAATACTTCGTCTACTTTATCATTTTATCTGTTGCCAACTCTCTTCTTAAAAATACATTTTCTAAAATATTTTCTGCATGTTGTCTAGTATAGCTCTGTTCTTAGTGGGCAGAAAGTTCATGTCAAGTTTACACTTTTGCTCTTCATAATTTCATATCATTAGGATTTCCTCTTTTTCGGCCTCGACCATCACTGTTGAGACATAACGTGTGGGGCACTAAAATTTCACAATACGCGTTTCTTCTTCAGTTTTGGTCGTACTCTGTGAGACAGCCTATGTGAGACACATAAGTTGTCTCAAAGGCTACATCATCTAATTATTAAACGGCATATACCAATCAGCTGTTCCAAACTAACAATCAGTGATCTCGTACTAAAGACGCTCGCGGCTTGTGAAAGTACTTCTGGTAAATGGCAATGAAATGTTGACGAAGCTAGAGTTTGACATCGGAGGGCTATCATGTCAATTTTGCAGACATGGGAAGAACTATTGTGAAATTCCATTTAAGAAAAGCACGATCGTTGTCTAGTCTACCACTATTTTCTACCGGTCAGCATTTTGTATCGACAATGCGTAGTAACCTTGTCAAGGAGTAACGACAAAAGCGTAGATACTTAGAAATGAAAAAGAAATATATTCTTTCACTCGTTACTGAAATTTGTCATCTTTTCCCTCGTTTCGCTATGCTCCACTCGGGAAAAGAAGGGAGGAGATCTCCAACAAGACCCCGTTGCAGCATCAACAGCAAAACACCAAAACACCCCGATGCAAAAACACAAAAGACGAGTACAGCACGAGACGGAAAAGAGACACACGACATGTAAACATCAAACACAAAAGACTACACATAAACCGACGAGACCAATGGGCAAACGGTGCCGACTTTGGACGGCTATTTGTCACGCAAGTAGCAAATGGTGTGGTTATCCTGGATTACGTGCGCACAACCCTCTCACTTCTCCAATTACCCAGAGGTCTCGAAGAACGTACAATTGTGGTGTAAAACAACCTCCTCACTGTAAGATGACATCACACAAACAAGACCGCGAAACACAGAGGCCCCAGAGACACAGATGAATATGTAAATGGATATATAAAGAGGGCATGCGTAAAACAGTCCGTGCTCTGCCGGCTGCAGTGAGCTCATGTATGTAATCACCCGAGGAGTTCGACTGACATTCGGGAAAAGATGAAATTTCCGTCACTCTTGTAAATTTTTATGTCTCACTCAGTAGATCGTGATAGAACCTTTTATCCTCCCGGGCACCTGATCCCACCGCTAGCATGCTAGGGGTTCGTCGATGTTCAATTTTGTGCTCTATTGTGAGTGTTGTTGAGGTCATCGTCAGGATCTTCTTCTCTATAATTCAATATTGACAATTTTAACCACTTGGTTGGTATCTCTGCAGGTGGATTGCTTAGTATCTGAGGATATCAGTTCGCTTTGTTTCACAGTGTTTCGGTAATTGGCTTAAATATATTTGTTGATTCTCCGCCACACAAACTGATTGAAAAATTTCCTAAAACTAAGGTGTCCCTCCCTGATTACAGTACTCTATTCTTTGCGGGTTCCTTGGCAAATGACTAAGCAATCTTAAGACTTTACAATTTCATATTATTTGGATTTCCTCCATTTCGGCCTCGAGTATCACTTATGAGACATAACTTGTTGAAATGCCCATATGGTGCACTGAAATTTTATCATCAATTATGTATTTCAATAATGGAAATACTTCTTTACTATCGCTTTAACACTATCCGGCTCGAAGCAGTGTCCGGTTTCTGCATTGTAAGTACACTTAGGTTTGACGTTATGAAAATGAAATATCAAAGATGTTGTATATGTACTTCTCATTTGATCCTCATCAAATGATAAAAAAATAATTTAATCGTTTACTGCTGTGACATGTCAATAAATGGCTGACGAGGATACGAAATACTTGTTTGGTATATTAAATTTGGTTGATATTTTTCAAGTTGGTAGCGAGTTGAAACAGTTACATTGGTCGTTTCTTCAACGCATTCTCAAATTTCCGCTATCAAAATTTCTTGAAATATCAAAAACGTGGGTACTATAGCATCATATCCCACCCATACTGCTACGTCTTTCGGTACATTTTTTTTACATAATAATTTTCATACCTTTTGGGCAATATTACATTGTTTAGACTGAGGATTACTGACGAGGATTAAGTACCCGAAACGTGCATGTCTGGTCCATGCTGCCAATTTATATGTTCTTAAATGATGCTATTCAATTTGAAGACGTTTAACATTTATATCACTTGGTGAGTGTCACTGCTGGTGGACCTGGAGTCCCCGAGGGCACATGTAGCCAAGGTCGATCAATTTCGGTTGATCGTTTCTTCAATGAGTTAAAGAAGATCCTGACGATAATCTCAACAGCACTCACAATAGAGCACAAAATTAAACATCGACGGACCCCTAGTAAGCTAGAGGTGGGACCAGGTGCCCGGGAGGAGTAAGCTTCCCCTGTTGGCTAGCCGCACCCGCCGTCGATGTTAACGTCAACGCATTCTTAAATTTCCGTTATCAAAATTTCTTGATATATCAAAAAAGTGGGTCCTTTAGCATCATATCCCACCCATACTGCTACGTCTTTCGGTACCTTTTTTTCGACATAGTAACTTTCACACATTTTTGGTATATTACATTGTTTAGATTTAAGGATCACTGGCGAGGGTTAAGTACCCGAAACGTGCATGTCTGGTCCATGCTGCCAATTTATCTGTTCTTAAATGATGCTATTCAATTTGAAGACGTTTAACTTCATCTATATAATACTTTAGAAAAAAGTATAGAATCACACTACCAATTCCGTGTATATGCAGCTAAGGGGTAAGCTGTTTCGATTCAAACATTATAACGAAAAAGAGATGTATGAAAGAACAAACTCACAAACTCAAACAATGCATAACAAAAGGTACAAAACACACCAATCGTATGAATACATTTGTTTGTAATTAAGGAATCGCGAAAAATTGTACTCGCGAAAATAAAGACACCCTTTTTTACCATAAAATAGCGAAATTCGATAGTCGCGAATATTTCTGGTTATACGGTAATGCCTTAGTTCCAAAAAGCATACTAGGATATCCGAGAGATTTTATCTGTTCTCTTTGGACGATATAAGGCGGTCCCGCGGATTACGAGAACTTACATTACATTTCTTGTTGTTGTCTTCTGACGATCTAAAGGCCCGCACATTTAGCTTATGGTTATGTCAATAGTAAAATATATGTTCTCTAATACCAATTTTATTGTACTAGACACGTGTTTGTGATATTGAATTCTCGTCATTAGTACTTCATGTCAAATAGTTAAATAAAGCAAAAGTGAATTTTCCAAGCGCCGTCTACAATATAGACTGTTCATTTCCTCTTGCCAAAATGAGCGAACCCAAATTTTGTGTGGGGTTTATTCAGAAGCGTATATAAGTGAAAAATATGGCCAAAAATCGTCGGAGGGTAGGCGCAAGGAGAGCTTAATTCTAAACATAACCGAAAAAACTATGCCGAACCCCCAGCTCAGGACAGCGCTATCGTAGATTAGGACTAACAAGATGATCTTCACTCGTAAAACGACTGTCGCACTTAATCAAGGAAGTCTGAAAGAATGTTGATTAGAGAGGTATGTTTAGTTGTTGAAGGATTTACGAATAACCTGGCAGTTTGATTGCGATCTATGTTCTGTTCTCTTTTAAAGCCGAACGATAATTCACAAGGCTGCTGTAAAAAGAGCAATTTATTTATAATAGCTTTTAAAAACAGTCATGATGTAAAAACAAAAGTATCCATGACATGACTATGTACAACACTGTGATAGATAGACGAAGTCAATGTGACTACAAAACATGAATGGTGTACTAAAACATATTCTACCGGATGGAGTAAGCTCAGACTTAATATATAAACTTTGGAATCCTATACTAATGAAGAGTGAAAGAATTCAAAATATATGCATGACAAAGTCTTCGCTAATGTTGTTTTGGCTATGATGTATCATGAATTTCTATCTTAATAATAAACATCAAAGAAGTACCTCACCGTTATTCAGTCCCAAAGTCGAGGAGGCAAAGCAAAATCGTGAGAATTCCCATCCAAACGGTTGGAATGAACAATATTCCGAAGTGAGACCAGGTGCCCGGGGATAGTCAGCGTCTCCTGATTGCATGCAACACCCGTCGCAACAGCTCCATGGAAACCTGTTCAAATTCGGTGATTGTCTCGATGTACATTTTGATGTACATATCAATGATATCTACTACATGTGCAGTTGTACGAAAATGGGAAGCTACAAAATTGAGTACAACTGATGACTACAAAATCATATTCACTGCATAATATTTAGGTGATCGAATGTTCTTTTGTATATTTAATGTTTATTTACGTTTCTATGTCTTACATTGAATACATTAAGCGAGGAATTAATTCTGAAGTATTGTTCGACTACTTATTCAAAATCTTTTTTAAACATTTACGGAATTTGTTGTCAAAATATGCATAGATGAAAGGGTTTGCTATATGATTAAACACGTACAATTTAGAAAAGAAGTCAACAACACCATATTTCACCGGGGAGGTGGACAATTTTTTCCAAAAGTCTTCAGTAAATGAATTGATTGTATTGACATATGCTGTCGGGATATATGATATGATATACACCAATATAATGATCAGAAACATCATGTTGAAGTTAACTCTTTTGTCTTTGTTCTCTTTTGTCGTAGAAGAAGACGGTTCCGAAGGATCTTGAACTTGATTTTCCGACGTGTGGAATTCCGATCGCACTTCTTGTCCATTGGTTCTCAAGGATAAGTTGCGTTTGTTCTTGTTGAATATGAATATGGCAATTGGAGTATACATTGCAGTAGTGACAATGATGTTCGCTGTCCCAATGAACGTGAGGAGTCCGTTATGGATTACTTGAAGCATTGGGTATTGATCATTTCCAATAAAACAGCTTGATCCATTTATATTAACTCCTTTGTACTCCAATTCGAATTCTGCCACGCCAGCTATAAATAGTGATGGAAATGCAAAAACTAATCCCGAAATTATAACTAAACACGCACTAATTCTTCTCCATATCAGCGTCATCTGTTTACCAAACGGACGACATATTTTTGTAAATCTCTGCACGGATATTGCCAGTAGAAACGAATTCGATGTCATCATCGTAAAGATTACCAGGAAAACTATCAATTTGCAGAGCAAATCTTGATGAAATGTCATCAGAACATACGTCTGCACTGCGAAGAATGTGAGTGACACTGTACACACAAGGATATCAAAGAATGAGAGAAAAGGAACGAAATATCGAGGTTTAATACAATCTCGAGGCATTTTCGTTAAATAAACTGCGAAAACTGCAATGTTACCAAGTATTCCGATTACAAGTATAGTTGAGTACATCACGATGTTGGGGAGCAGAGCTTTTTGGATAAACTCGTTAGTAAGTTTTTGGGTCACGTTATCCATTCTTTGCTATGATAATTCTCCACTATTTGTCAAAACAAAGTTGATGATAAGACGCAAAAACGTTATTATACGAGACAGCATGCGAAGGAAATAAGAGAAAAGGCGTTTATTGAGAAGAAAACCGGAAAAGGTACAAAAAATATAAAGTAGAAGCAATATTATTTTAGCTCACCTGAGCTTCAGCTCAGGTGAACTATTGTCATAGCGCACCGTCCGTCTGTCCGACGTAACTTTTGACATTTTCGACATATTTCGACATATCCTCAGTAACTGCTGCAGAGAATTTCACGAAACCTTACGGGAAGCAAGTACTCAAGGCCCTCTACCAAGCTCGTGTTTTTCGTGCCGCTCATTCAACAAATATGGCAACTGAGGGCTCTGATTGGCTGATGCATTTTCAACTTCTCCTTTGCAACGGCCACACAGAATTTCACGAAACTTTACTGGAAGCAAGTACTCAAGGTCCTCTACCAAATTTTTTTTTTTTTTATTCCGATCTGTCAACAAACATGGCTGCCGAGGGTTCTGATTAGCTGAAGCATTTTCGACTTCTCTTCTGCAACCGCTGCACAAAATTTCACGAAATCTTGTAGCTAGTAATCAAGGTCCTCTACCAAGTTTGTGTTTCTCGTGCCTATCGATCATTACATATGATCGCACAGGGCTCTGATTGGATGACAGCTTTTTGATTTCTGTCTGCAACGGCCGCACAGAATTCCATGAAACCTTATAGGAAGCAAGTACTCATAGTCCTCTACCGAGTTTAAGTTTTTCGTGTCGATCGGTCAACAAATATTGCCACCAAGAGCTCTGATTGGCTCAGGCATTTTGGACTTCTCCTCTGCAATGGCTGTTTTTGTTTTTCGTGCCGATTGGCCCACAGGGCCTACACCGACTATCATTCTTTTGTTTGCAACTCAGGTGAGCGATGTGGCCCCCTTTGGCCTCTTGTTTCCGTTCATTTTAAGTATACGCCTTGATTGCTTAAGATATGGCGTCCTTGTTGAAGATAAATTATGAGAGCGAATAAGTATATAGATGTCAATATATCATATATAAAGGACAGGGAAGAAATAAACAACAACCTTAAGTATTCAGATAATGTCGGATTAGCTCAAGTGCTAATTTATGTCTCTCGCAGAAAAAAAGATCTAAACAGCACAAAAATGGTGCGAGAGACTCACGACACAAAAAAAATTTAGATGTCAAATTTTCGAAGCTCAATCGCTTCTTCTTCGGGAGACAATCAGAACTTACATTCAGAAAAAATATTGATAAACGTCACAAAGTAGTTAAAGGCATGTTACAAAATCAGAAAAAAAACAAGGAGAAAAGTCACAATGTTTGGCAGACAAATAAAAAAGGGAACTTGGAAACGATCCATTATGCTCTTACATGATGGCTAGCAAAGGAATCATTGAGTAGAACGAGGAAATAATAGTCGAGAGAAAATGAATGAAATTAGACCGCATCTACCGGGTATTCGGTATTACTTCGAACATGGAAAATTCTAATATTCATATCATCTTGATTACTGTAAGAAACATAATGGACGCTAAAGAATGGACAAATAAAGAGTGAGACGAAAAGACAATATACACACAACACCTTTTGAACTTAGTAAAACAAACAAAACCAAACAACCTCCCAATAGTGATATTCGATTAAGCGACGGTTTTATGCGGCATTCTTTTGGGTATGGTCATTTTCTTATATTTACTCTATGTAAATCTTGTGCATGCAACTCCTCTGTCACATAAATGATGAGGACTTGAATCTTTTGCAATTTAATGGATCTGTAGTTTAGTTGTGCCATCTGTTTATAGTTTGTTTGAGCTCCGACACCTATATATAACTCTACGTAAATATTTTGCTCCCAAATCTTCTCTTACTATAGATGATGCAAATTAATTCTTTTTGCAAGACTCGTATGATGGGAGGTAGCCTTGTTGTACACCCGATATTTTGTTTGTGTCCTTGGACCCCAGTGTCTAAGAGAATGGGTGTTGTTATTATCTTCTACTATTACTCTATGCAGCCTTGTGCTCATTACTTCTCTGACACTTTAAATGATTTCATCTGAATTTTCTTTTTTTTTTAATGGATCTGTAGTCCAGTTATGCAAAATGTTGGTTTCAGTCCCTCGGTCCGATGGTCTTAAGAAAATTGTAGTCATTTCTATTGAACCCTTATGTAAATGGTTTGCTCGTTAATCCTCTGATACTATAAATGATAGAGAGTTAAATCTTTTAAATGAGGGGTATGTAGTTTAGTTGTCCACCTGGTATTTCAGTTGTTTGATCCCCTGATCCTGAGGGTATAAGAAAATGGGTATGATAATTTCACTCTTTGTTATATTTTTTGGTCGAAACTCCTTAAATACAATTAAATATATACATGTAGATTCAATTCTTCATGGTTTTCAATATGATCACTACAGTCTCGCAGGAGACTTCTGCTAAATTAATGGCATTGCTGAATCCAAAATTTATAAAATGCTTTGAACATTTCCAAAATAATAAGACTTAAGTTCCTACATTCTCTATCCAGGCTGTGGCTGCTACTTAACCTATAAGCAAAAACTCTGGAAATGGAATAGACTTCCTACTCTCATAAATGAAATATTTGAAACTGAATAACAGTTGTTAGGCCAAGTATATGTTATTTTTATATTGTTTCTGGTCGAGTAAATGTAGCTGCATGTTTGTTTGCTGATTTCAAATATCACACAATTTAGAAAAATATGTATAAGACGCTCAATCTAAAGAAAAATCCTGATGAAAATTTGTACTTTGAGGAAAAATTGCACCTTGTAGGGAAACTTTTCTATTTCTTTTTTTCAAAGAGTTAAGAGAATGGACACACGTTTTCATATCACTTAATAATGTCTCGGTAGAAAGACCATAATAGTTCATATTATATATTTTTTTTTGTTTCTTAATCACTTACATAGGCAGATACAAACTATGCAGGGTTCAAGCCCTTGACTGAATTGGCTTGTGATAAAAAGAAACCAAATTGCAAAAAACGGGAATTTCTGAAATATAGGAATCCTGACCGCATTTAGACCTGATCTTGTTTATACAAATACAAATATAAAGTTAACGGCACCTCATAAAAATGCCAAATTCTATAAAGTTAGATTGGATATTTGGCGTACTTTTGATACCAATCCTACTTTTCCTGCCGTTCGTCTCATTTCGTATATACGGTTAATGTAGCTCGACAACCATAGCTTAATCGAATAACTCTATTAAAACGACCCCTTTTTAACGTACGTGTTTGAACAGTATCTTTTTTATTCATGAATAAAGCACCGTTTGTTTTTAGTTTCTAGTCATCTTATGATCATTTCGTTTGTGTTAAAACATTGATACACCCATGAATTTGACCATTATAATTTTGGCGGATGGTTAAACGATCTGCCAACTTTAAAAGCGCCAACATTTCCAACGCTCAATTTGGACCAAATTCGCCAAAATTTCCCGACGCCAAAATTACCCGATATACGGTATGTTGATGATTTCTATTTCTGACATTTCGCCCTATCCATATGTGAAATTTCATGAAAATCAGAGAACACGCGTGGCCAAAACATTTTGGTGCGTACGGAAAAATAGGTGTTAAAATTCGAGTTATTGATGGACGACACGTAATCTATGTATCTTAAGGTAAAATTGAACTGAGAGGCGAGGTTCTTTGGCCCATTTGTCAGCAAGGTTTGGATGAAGTCAGCTATGTATGAATATAAAGATAAATCCGCAAGCAGTGGGGCGCAATGAGTATCCATGGGGATGCCAACCATCTGCTGGAATACCGTCCCACCAAACACCATAAAAATGTTGTCAATCAAAAACTCAAGCATCCGGATGATATCGTCTTCAGTATACTTTTTGTTTAAATAAGAGTGTTCCTTCAAGAAATAAGTATCCTCCCGCCCTATGACAAAGAAAAGTGTTGCGAATCATATAGGCCAGACTGTTTTTGAGCTTTTGGTGTGGAATGGTAGTGAAGAGTGTAGAGAAGTCGAAAGACTGTATGCTAGTAATATGATTGAAATTGGTGCTTTTCAAATTTTCCAAAATTTAATTAGAATTCTTTAGGATCCACATCTAATTGATTCCATTTCTGGAATATGTGTTCTCACAGTATGTTTGAAGACCTTGCTTGATGCGATATTTTCGTAAGCAAAATGGATAGAAGTTTTGTGGAGCACCAGCTGGGCGAACCGGCAATGAACCGGTGTTTGCAAGAATTTTTGTGCATTTTTGGAATCCAGTAGATAAAAGGTAGTTCAAGATCAGAGTCATCAGTATGAATGCCGAACGACACAAGAACAGATTTGTGGTTGTCAATTATTTTAGACACAGATAAATTTGAAAGCGTGTATGTTGGATTTCCAGGTGCTGAATGTAACCCCAGTTCCTCTCTCAGATATCGGAGATAGTATGACTTGCAAACGAAAGTAAAATTGTTTGCTGCTTTGTCAGCAGTAACAATAATATATTTTTCATGGAGGTCAGAAAGTTCTTTTGCAATAACAGGGTCATGAAAAATTGACTCGTGTCCTGTTGTTGACTGAGTGTCGAAGACGCCCTATTCTTCTTTTAAGTTATTCTCCGATGGTTGTGTCTAGTTCCACGTCCTCTTTTTTATTGCCGACCGTCTGGCGTACTCCTCACATTGCATTCATAATTATTTCAAAGTTGTCACGCCATGTGAAAGAACGGGGTTCCCTGTACTTTGGACCTTTTCTGAGAATATTCTTAAGTTTGATATCAAGGTTACCGGTAACACATGGCCACATGGATGGTAGATGAAATGATAATGTAGATATATAGGGAATATAGGCATGGGCGTACCCAGGATTTTTTCAGGGGGATCCTAAAGTCCGAATATTGTGAAGAGCAAAATAAAAAAGAGCACATACCCAGAAAATTACAGATGACTCATCAAACGTGATTTTATACCGTGGATATGATCCTAATGTCACCAGACGGACACTAGGCTAGGAACTTGACCAATCCACAATCTTGTACCAGCGCATTCTTAAAACTTGCACACTGACTGACTGTAACGACCGGACTCCATGACGGGCCCTGTCCAAACCTCTTTAGAGAAGACAGGGCCCCGACCACCTGTCCTCTCTGAATGTCAGTCGGTACTCCTCGGGTGATAACATACATGAGCTCGCGGCGGCAGAGCACGGATTGTATTACGTACGCCCCCTTTTTATATCCATTTACATATTTATTTGTGTTGCTTGGGCCCCTGCGTTTTGCGGTCTTGTTTGTGTGTGGTCATCTGACATTGAGGAGGTTTTTTTACACCACAATTGTACCTTCTTCGAGACCTCTTGGTAATCGGAAAAGTGGGAAGGTTGTGCGCACGTAATCCAGGATAGACACACCTTCTGCTATTTCCGTGGCAGAAGGCCGTCCTAAGTCGACATCGGTTGCCCATTGGTCTCGTTGGTTTATGTATAGTCCTTTGTGTTTTATGTTTCTGTGATGTGCGTTGACGTTCCTTGTCCCTTATGCGTCTCTTTCTGTACTTGTCTACACTGTGTTTTTGCATTGGATGTTTTGGTGTTTTGCTGTAGGTGCTGTTGTTGGAGATCCCCTCCTTTGTTTTGTGAGCAGTAGAGAGCAAGCAGAATAATATCTTTAATTTTAACACCATAGTACTTGGTTAATGATTGTTAATTCTACTGTGTAAATACAAAAATAAATGGCGAGCGATAGCTTGCCAGCGACATTTTTAATGTTTTTTTTTCAGAATTGGAATAAAAATTTTAGAGAATAATGCCATATAAATCCTTTTATCAAGTCGTTTTTTAGTTTAATTAGTGCCCTTGTTTATTGACCAAGGTATAATGTGTATGTACATGTATATGGGTTGTAGATATGAAAGCCGCATCATTTGATAATAACGCATCTAATGCATTTTTGAAATGATGACGGCAAAAAAATATTTCCTATACAAATTCATGTTATATTTTTCAAATATTTGACAACAAAAGGGGAATCGGTACTTAATCTTATGAAAAAAATCAAATTCAAGGAATTGTGGTCCCCCGCTTTTGGGTGTTTGTCTTTAAAGAAATGCTTACAGACATCCCCCATTCTTAAGTTTTAATAATATATCTCATATATTATCAACAATCTAAATATGAAAGATTAACTCCAAGAAAAGGTCAAAAGGTACAAACTTTTGTTTTGTTTCCAAGGGACAGGGCTTATGAAAAGGTATGCACATGTGAAATATTTAAGACCTATGATTTAAATTAAAATAAAAAAACTTATGGTCGAGGTTGAAGTTTTTAAATGTGAGTCAACCTCCATGGACAAGGTCACAAGGTCAGGTTGTTGTTACCAACAGAAAGGTCTCATCACAAGGAATACACATGTGAAATGTGAAAGCCCTATCATTTTCCATTAAAAAGTTATGGACAAGGTTAAAGTTTTTTGAAAAGTAGGTCGAACTCAAAGGTCAAGGTCACAAGGTCAAAAATTTTGGTATCCATGGAAAGGTCTTGTCACAAGGAATACACATGTGAAATATCAAAGCCCGATAACTTTCCATTCAAAAGTTATGGTCAAGGTTAAAGTTTTTAATAAGTAGGTCAAAGTCCAAGGTCAAGGTCACAAGGTCAAAAATTTTGGTATCCATGGAAAGGTCTTGTCACAAGGAATACACATGTGAAATATCAAAGCCCTATCACTTTCCATTCAAAAGTTATGGTCAAGGTTAAAGTTTTTAATAAGTAGGTCAAAGTCCAAGGTCAAGGTCACAAGGTAAAAAATTTTGGTATCCATGGAAAGGTCTTGTCACAAGGAATACACATGTGAAATATCAAAGCCCTATCACTCACCATTCAAAAGTTATGGTCAAGGTTAAAGTTTTTAATAAGTAGGTCAAAGTCCAAGGTCAAGGTCACAAGGTCAGAAATTTTGGTATCCATGGAAAGGTCTTGTCACAAGAAATACACATGTGAAATATCAAAGACCTATCACTTTCCATTCAAAAGTTATGGTCAAGGTTAAAGTTTTTAATAAGTAGGTCAAAGTCCAAGGTCAAGGTCACAAGGTCAAAAGGTTATGTTTTTTTTGAAAAGTAGGTCGAACTCAAAGGTCAAGGTCACAAGGTCAAAAATTTTGGTATCCATGGAAAGGTCTTGTCACAAGGAATACAAATGTGAAATATCAAAGCCCTATCACTTACCATTCAAAAGTTATGGTCATGGTTAAAGTTTTTAATAAGTAGGTCAAAGTCCAAGGTCAAGGTCACAAGGTAAAAAATTTTGGTATCCATGGAAAGGTCTTGTCACAAGGAATACACATGTGAAATATCAAAGCCCTATCACTTTCCATTCAAAAGTTATGGTCAAGGTTAAAGTTTTTAATAAGTAGGTTAAAGTCCAAGGTCAAGGTCACAAGGACAAAAATTTTGGTATCCATGGAAAGGTCTTGTTACAAGGAATACACATGTGAAATATTAAAGCCCTATCACTTACCATTCAAAAGTTATGCACAAGGTTAAAGTTTTTGTGACTGACGGACAGACGGACGGACGGACAGACGGACGGACGGACGAACCGGTTTTAATGTCCCCGCGCTTACGCGAAAGCGGGGGACAAAAAGTATATTTATAATTTTGTTTTACTATGCTTCGAAAATTCCAGGGGGCCCAGACCCCCCTCCTCTGGATACGCGCTTGATATAGGGAATATAAATGATAATGTAGATACATAGGGAAGCATTTAAGGGACATGATGAGAAAAAAATTAGTAAGTCGTGAGCACGAGTTACAAATTCGTGTGCACGAGTTACTAAGTCTTGAGCACGAGTTACAAGGTCATGCTCACGAGTTACATTTTTCATAGAAGATTATCTTATTATACGGAAGCATAGAAAGGACATGGAGTTTAAAATTTTTTTTAAATGTGCCTGACTTAGAAACTCATCCGCACGACTTTGTAACTCGTGCGCATGACTTAGTAACTCGTGCTCACGACTTAGTAACTTGTGCTTACGATCGACTTTTCAACTCGTGCGAAGGACTTTTGTAACTCGTGCACACGACTTGAAAATTCGTGCTCACGACTTTGCAACTCATGCTCACGACTTACTAATTTTTTTTCTCACCATGTCCCTTCTATGCTTCCGTAGATATAAGATAATCTTCTATGCAAAATGTTGGGGTTTTTTAATTGACGATGCGAAAAAAAAAATACCATTATATCCTTGTTAGACAACATATATTTTGAAACTCAGCCCAAATGTCTCTCCATCTCGTTTGGTTCATTTGTTCTGTTGTACAGCCGCGACAAGTTCTGGCTCTGATCAGGAACATGTTATATTGAGCCATCCAGTTCAAGTTGGTCCTGGATCAATCGGTACATTTTTGGACATAATAACTTTCACTCTCTTTGGTCATATAACATTGTTTAGATTGAGGATGACTGACGAGGGTTCAGTACCCGAAACGTGCATATCTGGTCCATGCTGCAAATTTATCTGTTCATAATTTAAACGTCTTCAAATTCAAATTCAATAAATGGTGCTATTGAATTTGAAGAGGTTTATTCCTTTAAGGCAGAGTTTATACAGTCTTTGCTTACGAACAGCAAAAAGAAACTAGCAATGTAGCTAAACTGGACAAAGAAGACTAAGGATAAATGTATTCTTGAATTCGACCACCTTTCCAATGGAATGTCTTTTGCCAATTTGGACACTACAGGATTTGACACGTTTCTATTTGGCATTTGTAGCGGGTATAGCATGCAGTAAGCGGATGCTTACTTCTCCCGGGCACCACATCCTGCTTCCTTTCGGATGTTCCCGATTGCCTTTTAATAGAGTCTTACTCATTTATGGCATATTCCCCTGGATCTTTTACTTCTTAACTACTATTGGAACTTCTCTGATATACTCGATTTCCTTCAATATCGGTGATTCAACAATGTGCTAAAGTCTTATATATATGATTGTCTTTTTCACTTTTAAATGTACCTTTGATCTTTATTCTTTTCTTCGGTCAATCATGTCAACGAAGAAAGGAAAATAACTTTCTCAGCTTAGAATTTTGATATATCGAGGTCCGACCCTGATTGCATTAAGTCTTATGGAGAATGGTGACCACTTGTGTAGTATGATATTTTGTTGTCATTATACTTCTTTTCTAATTGTTTATTTTTGCTCGTGAAATCTTTATCTTTTCATATGACGAGACACTTGAAAATAAACGGAAAAAATACTTCTTCTACTTTATCATTATATCTGTTTCCAGCTCTCTTCTTCGAAATGCCTTCTCTCAAATATCTTCCGCATGTTGTTTTAGTATAGCTCTGTTGTTATTAAGCAACCGTTTGATTTAAGGCCGGACAGGAAGACTTGCAAAACGAAATCCGGATGGCGATTTTAGGGATAAAAATTTTCTGGTCCGAAGGGCCGGCGAAAAAAAAATCAGGATCATGAAATTAGCTTATCTGCAGTTTGAAATAGTAGCAGAATCTATATACTTCTATATACATTGTATATAGCAATGGTCGCATGCATTAAATAACATGAAAGGTTTAGTATGATACCTCTAATTTCTAAAAGTTTAATTTTTTGTTAACGCATGTGGCAACATCAAATTCTTCCACTAAAGACAAATTTTGTAGCAATTGTATCAATTTCCTGTCAAGAATGCCAAAATGACGTCATTTGATGACGTCGTAATGACATTGCACCTCTTTAGGTGCATTGTTGGGTGATAAATTATTCTTTTTGTTAAAAGCGACAAAAATTTAAGTATCCATATGACCAATACAAAAAAACCTTTAAAATGTTACGATATTTTACTTTTTACCCTCTGATTGCAGTAGGGGTCACAGGAGTCTTTTTACTGATCGCTGCGTGTCTTCTGTAGTTTCGGTGTACAAATTCCTCTAACTTGTTTCTTGGAGGATTTTGACAAGTTTTGTATTTATGAAACCGGGAAAGAAAATTTAAGTTTAACGATTAAACGATATATTGGGTAAGATATATCAAAAGTTTGGTATCTTTAATTATCTTTGATTATAAGGATTTTTCTTCCTTTTCCTTTTAATTTTCCTACTTTGCAGCGAAATGTTAATCATATCAAACAAAATATCTTTATTTGGAAACTTTGAGCGAGTTAATTTTAGTTTCAACCCTGCTTTGTTCAAAGATGTATCCATTATATAGAATACTTCATACGTTATCGAGAACGAGCAAGTTGAATGACGTTCATTTATGGAACTGGAACGTCAAAATTTTAAACGCCTCCGTTTACGGAATGAATCCTCCCCATAGGGAATTACGTTTATATCATAAATTACAATAAACACATAAAGTCAAAAAATGTTGGCCTCTCGGTTTTTAAACACGCTGTTTACGTTTTTCTTTCCCTCTGATTTTTATCAACGAACATGGAACTAGAAATGAATATTTGCGTAAAAGCACAATATATTGGGGGGGGGGGGGGGGGCAAAACTGTTACCAGTAAAGCATGACAGGTCAGTCTATATACTAGCAAGTATTGTTCAAGAACAGGTATGTTGCTTTTTGTATGTTTGATCCTAAATTAAGTTTAAACATGTTTTATTTTCCACAACATGAAAGTGGGATTGGGCAAAAAATATACCAACATTATAGACGCCCTCTCCCTCAGAACGTGAACTTGAACTTTAAAGTGACCTTGACCTTCATTGGATGCCGAGTTTCATCATGCTATACAATTCCTGCAAAATTCAAAAGATGCCTGATGTGTATCAAGTTTATTTGTTCTAGCAAAATACATGTATATGAAAGTATGACCTACAGACAGACGGACGCCGTGCAAAGTGATCTCTTTATGTCGCTCTTGCGTTTCAGGCGACATGAAAAGAAAAGGTCGATGAATAATGCTTGACCATTACACAATAATGTTACATTGTTGATTTTTTCAGCACATGATTTTATAAGCTTCTTTAATTTGATTTTATTTTGATGATTTCACAAGTGTGTAAGGAAAACAAATGAAAATAAATGAACCATGGGATTAATCTTCCTTGTCCAAAGTCGAATGCTGGGTGGAAAGAGGGTTTTTCGCTCGACTCGGAGTTACTAGTTTTAAGTGATAGGGCTATGATATTTCACATGTGTATTTCTTGTGAAAAAACCTTACTATACATGCCATAATTATTTACCCAGTGACCTTGACCTAGATATTTGACCTACTTTTCCAAAAGATTAAGGTATCCGTTGTACAAATAAATATCAAGTGTATTATATAGTTAGAATCATGGCATATTTTTACCTAAATATACCTAATACAACATAAATAATGGTTTCTAACATCAGAGGTCAGCATGCCGACCGTCGCTCAAGCCACGGAAACTATCGAGACACTGCCGAAGATTACCGAGATCATTTTAACACTGTTTAAATGGACGAGACGTCCGCGATATCTTCATTTGTACATTGGATACGTTAAGATTATATCTTTTGATTGGTAAGTGATAGGGATTTTATATTTCACATGTGTATTCCTTGTCATGAGACCTTGCTACACATACCATATTTTTTTTACCTAGTGACCTTGACCTAGGTATTTGACCTACATTTAAAAAAATTAAGATTGGCTATATCTTTTGATTGATAAGTGATATGGCTTTGATATTTCAAACATGTAATTCTTATGACGAGACCTCTCTTTTATCCCAAATATTTGTACCAACTGACTTTCACCTAGACGATTGACCTTTTCTGAAAGTAATAGGTTGACCATATCTTTTAATTGGTAAGTTAGAGGTTTAATATTTCTCATGAGACTTCATTTGACAAGACTTACCCACTAATACATGTACAAATATCAAACCAAGTTACCTTGACCTACATATTTGATCAACTTTTTAAAAATAGGCCATTTTGCAGGCGACACAAGCATTCCTTGGATTGTTATTTTTCATATCTTTTATTTATTTATTTATCTATTTATTTATTTATTCATTTATTTATTTATTTATCTATTGATTTATTTAGTTATTTGTTTATTTATTTATTTTTTTGTTTGTTTGTTTTGGGTTTTTTGTTTCAAGCTCCTATTAAACTTATTTCCTGTTTGCTTTCGTTGAGAATATATCCATGTAGACATGAAATTCAGAATTTAATAGTGAGAAGTGAGGACAGTTAAAGGTCATGATAAATAAAGGATATATACATGTACTTTCCGATCACAGAGTAACTTACTTCGGTAACCGACAACAAAAAGACGAAATTCAAACTAAATATGCTTGTCACTGACAAATATTATAGTTGTTCATACCGACACTTTAAGCCAGGTGTACATTTGTACGCAAAAACGTCCACATTTAAAAAGAAGGGAGAAGAGATAAATAGACCCCGCCATTCCCCCAAAAATGTGGGGTCTACTTAAAGGACGTAATAAATGATAAAAGTGATATCAGTTATATAGCCAAAAAACACTCAATAATGATCGTTTTGAATTTTTTACTCAATTTTCTCAGGCGTAGAAATTCGCGCTAACAATTTGCGCACATTCGATTGGGACAGATGTAGTGCTGCACATAAGCGTGCGTGAATTTAAAAAAAGAATACAGCATTAATTTTATGTTCATATCGGCATATCGGATATTTCCTTTATCTTAAATACGTTTCGTGCTCTTGATCCCTTTTAAATGCGGCTCAAATACGCTCAAGAGCCACCAATTTTCTTCACTTTCTCAAAATTTTCTCTGACCGATCCCCTATCCCCCCAACAATAAAAGAGGGAAACTTTCTTCTATATTGTCCCTTACTTGGACTTTACAAGTCATCCTCATAAAAAAGAATGTGTCCCTAGGTCCGCTCCTGTTGTTGGCGACTAGGCATTGACATCGAAAACACCCTAGCTACATGTACGTCCATTATGTTTTAAGATGGGTGTAAATGAGGTAAAAGGAGGAAGAGGATTTGAGACTTTTTTTTAATAAGGGCATTATATTTCGAATTTGAACGAAAAAGATGCATATGGAATAATTCTTATGTGATGGATCTCTATCCCTCTCGCTCAACTTCCTGTGAAACCCTCTCGGCGAAAAAAATCACGATCACAGTCCCTTACAGCTTGCCCTTTCTCCCTTTTTTTTCAAAATTTAGTCACACGAATGCGTAATGAACCTTACCCTCTCCTTTGTCCTAAATTACATTGTTTTGAATTTTTCAGATAATTATTGCTTTTTTTTTAAATAGTGTAAGAGCAGTCTATTCAAAAACATTGATGATATAAGTTCCCGTCCGGACTCTCAGCCCTTCTGCATTGTGTTGCAATTCATAAAAAGGTGCATGAGTTTCTGGATCCGCTCCTGAATCTGATTTGGACATGTAACCTGATCTCATTAAAGTCAGAGAAAATTCTAACTCGCTTATTCTGAAACGTATATAATGACCCCCCCCCCCCCTCCTCATAAGCTGGAAGCTGGCGAAGAGTCACCACCTACTGTGAGAAAAGCCGTCGCCAACTTTCTCTTGTACACGTGTAAAGGCATTAAAATGTCATAATCAAGAATTTTCTTTCTCTATGTATCTTCCTTCAGAGTATCTACCTACTTTAAAGTTTATCGAGATCCCTGCCCCTTCCCCTACAAAAAAAGTGCATGTGTCAAATGTGTCAAACCGCTTTCCATAAGAATCTAGATTTCAAAGATGAATAATTTGACGCGACGTCATTTGAGAGTAAAGGTACAGTTTCATTGCGATTCAGATGCTTCTGATATCTCTCGGAGATCTTTTCCCGATTTATTTAACACTGAAATCCAAATATATTCTTTAAAAACATTATATGTATCAACTTTATCCTCTAAATTAATTTGACTTCAACAATACTTTTAGTGTACAGTTTTAGGTTAAATCTGTTGTTGCAAAATTATCGTTTTACGTCATGACGTCATGGTGAAAGAAAGCACATTTTGACGTTTCACAATGCCAACTTCGCCGGGTCATGAAACGCTTACCTTTTGTCAGATTTTCATAAAACTTTCATTTTTAGAAACTAGAAATGCAGTATTATATATATGTAAATTTTCTTAAAAAACGGCAAGAGGGCCGACTTTAATGGTTAGTGGCCCTTCTCCTTTGCAGCATTGACCAGACATGCACATTACGGGTACTTAACCCTCGTCAGTGATCCTCAAATCTAAACAATGTAATATGCCAAAAAGTTACTAAGTCGAAAAAGCGTACCGAAAGAGGTAGCACTGAAAGATGTAGCAGGATGTGATATGATAGATTCGTGATTCAGATGAGAATGTTTCAAAATGTCAAATCACAGTTAAAAATTCTATGATGTACATTGTTCAATATCGGGCTTCGTGGCCCTACCCCTTTAATAGCATCATTTAAGGACAGATAAATTTGCAGCATGGACCAGACATGCACGTTTCGAGTACTAAACCCTCGTCAGTGACCCTCAATCCAATCAATGCAGTTTAAAAATTTTTAAAATGTATCGAAAGACGTAGCAGGATAGATGGGATATGATGCTACAGGACCACGCCAAAATAATCCTGAAATTGCTGAAAAAATCGTTTGGCAGAAGTCTTCCTACCCCCCCCCCCCTCCCCCTAAAATAATCCCTTAGTTAGTTCTTTGGCAGAAAGTGTATGTCATGTTTAGACTTTTGCTTTTCATAAATTCATATTATTAAGATTTCCTCTTTTTCGGCCTTGCCGGGCGTCACTGATGAGACAAAATGGGTTGAAATTGCATATAGTGCATTGAAATTTTACACTAGAATCTTTAATTCAATACTGACAATTTCAATCACTTGGCTGGTATCTCTGTAGGTGGAATGTTTATTCTTCTTGAGTTTTGCTCGTACCCTGTGAGACAGCATTTTCGAGACACATCAGTTGTCTCAAAGGCTCAAATTGACCAATGATAAAAGAGAATCTTTATTTTCACAGTAACGTCGTCAGAAAACATGGCTTTGGATGGCATGAGACATTCTTTAAATCATGTTTTCTTATGTTTCATTGAAGAAGAAATATATTCTTCCACTTTCTACTGAGTGAGACATCAAAATTTACACTCTTGTCGGAAATTTTTCATCTTTTCCCTCGTTCCGCTACATTCCAATCGGGAAAAGACGAAATTTCCGTCACTCGTGTAAATTCCAATGTCTCACTCAGTAGATCGTGATAGAACCTATTAGTCTCTGAGGATATCGTTCGCTTTGTTTCATAGTTTTTGGCTATTGACTTGAAATATCTTTGTAAATTCTCCGCCACAAAAATTTAATAAAAACTTCCTTAAACTAAGGAGTATTTCTTTGATGACAGTGCCCGGTTCTTAATAGGTTCTTTCGCAGAAAGTTGAAGCCGTTTTAGACTATAATTTTGATTTCCTCTTTTTCGGCCTCGGGCATAACTGATGAGACACTGAAATTTTTACATTTTAACAGTATGCGGCTAGATCAAGTGTCCGCTTCCTGCATGATAAGCACCTTTATGATTGACGTTATGAAATAAACATTACAGAAGTACCCATCAGCTATTCAGTCTCATAGTCGAGAAGGCAAGGTAAAATCATTAGATTTTCCAAAGCAACAGTTGCGAACCTCGGAATGAACACATTCCGAAGTGAGACCAGGTGCCCGGGGAGAGTCAGCGTCTCCTGATTGCATGCAACACCCGTCGCAAAGGCTCCATGGAAACCTGTCAAACTCGGTGGTTGTCTCGATGTACATTTTGATGTACATATCAGGTAGGTATGTCTTGTTTGGTGATGGTGACAGCCATTCAGTCACAATGTAGAATGTCACTGATCATTCTGGAAAAGGGGGGGGGTCTCATATGCTTTTATTACATCCCGTAGCGACCGAAGAACTTCCTCAATGATGATTTCAGCCGTTGCGTAACATAACCCTGAACAAATAGCTTACTTGCAAGCCGTCTGGCTCTAATGATGAAATCTTCATATTTGGAACATGCCCTTGTGTACCGTATCAGTTGAGAAACAAAAAACACCATAAGCAGGAGAAGACGGAATGTTGCTACTCATGAAAGGGAAGTTAGTAATGTGGAAGCTGAAATCGTCATGCTTATCATATAGTGAGGTGTTGAAATGGCCGTTTGCGTCGAAAGATAGGAGTATATTCAAGTACGAAGCGGATCTGTCACTCTCTGTGTCGTTTCCTTGATCTCTAGTTCATGAGAATAGATTTCATGTAGATGATCCACAAAGTTCGGATTATTGATGGACAACACGTCATCTATGTGAGATGAGAGGTGCTTTCGCCCAGTCGAGATCAAGGTCTGGATGAAGTCAGCTTCGTATGAATATAAAAATAAGTCCGCAAGCGATGGGGCGCAATTGGTACCCATAGGGATGCCGACTGTAGGAATACGGTTCATCCAAACAAAACAAAAATGTTGTCAATCAAAAACTCAAGCATCCGGATGATATCGTCTTCGGTATACTTTTTGTTTGAATCAGAGTGATCCTTCATGAAATAAATATCCTCCCGCCCAATTACGAGGTATTTATAACTTCTATTGCCATTTTTTGAAAGAAGGGTTTTGCGAATAATATTGGCCAGTCTGTTTTGAGCTTTTGGTGTGGAATGGTAGTGTAGAGCGTAGAAAAATTGTATGTTGGGTATATGATTGAAGTTGGTGGCTTTTAAAATTTTTCAAAAGTTCCTTAGAATTCTTTAGGATCCACATCTGATTGAATCCATTTCTGGAATATGATGTCTTGCAGTATGTTTGAAGACCTTGCTTGATCATAATGATGTGAGTTAATATTTTCGTAAGCAAAATGGAAAGAGGTTTTGTTGAGCACCTGGACGAACCGGCAATGAATCGGTGTTTGTAAGGATTTTGTGCATTTTTGGAATCCAGTAGATATAAGACAGTTCAAGATCAGAGTCATCAGTATGAATACCGAAGGACTCAATAACAGATTTGTGGTTGTCAAGTATTGCAGATAATGATAAGTTTATAAGTGTGTATGTTGGATTTCCAGGTGCTGAATGTAGTCCTAGTTCCTCTCTCAAGCATATGAAATAGTATGACTTGCTAACGAAAGTAAAATTGTTTGCCGCTTTGTCAGCAGGAACAATGATATATTTTTCATGGAGGTCAGAGAGTTCTTTGGCAACAACAGGGTCATTGACTCGTGAAAAGAAAATGAAATGTCAGACGTATTGTATTTGTACTCATTATTTGATGCTCATTAAATGGGGGAAAAAGATTTGATCGTTTACTGTTGTTACATGTGAATAATTGACTGATGAAAATCCTAAAACACGTCTTTGGTGAATTAATTTTGGCTTGAAAATTTTCCAAGCAGGTAGCGAGTCGGAGCACTTACCTCTTCTAATAAAATCAAAGATTTTAGAAAAGATGGGGGTATTCAACTGGTTTCAAATCTTAAGAATAGATATGATTTTTCAATATTGAAAGTTTGGGAAATCATCCATATTTCGATGTTAGGGAAGTGTTACAAAATACCTATTTAGAAAAATAAGAGAAATTTATCTGGAAAAGGTAAAGTACTTTTACAAAAGTTGACATTTATTCGATCTACTTTTTTTAAATTAATAAATATATGTATATTATCATTACTATTCAACTTTCTGGATACAATGACAAATATTGATGATGACCATATCCCAATTCACAGCACAAAATCATCGATAATTCAGAAAATCATAAACCGAACGAAATCAAAATCAGAATAAAACAGGAACCAAAGGAAACAAAGAAAAACCTCCATCATATGAAAGAAGCGAACTCCCAATATGGGAGTTTGACCAGTTACCCAGGAAAATTTCGCATATCCTGCTTGCATGCAACACCCGTCGCTTCAATTCGGTAGAATTGTCACATCCGGTTACTTCCATTTCGGAACATACAAGTATATTCGGAGGTTGGATGGTTGAAATAGTCTAAAACAGAATATCATCCACCATTCTGGAGAGTGGGACATCATAGTGTATAGCGAATTCCCCATGTCGACCGTAGACCTGTCTTAGTGTATATGTTTACTATATATTCAGATAGGAGACAATCATTGACCATGCGAAGTTTCAAGGATGAAATATCTTTTAAAATACAAGTTTTACCTGCATAAATAATGCGGAAGGGTTCCAACTCTATACCATCTTGAAGAAAATTTCGAACCATTTTATTATGCACCAGACACGTGTTTCGAAAAATAAATTCTCATCAGTGATGCTTCAGGCCAAAGTGTTTTTCATAAGCCACCAAAATTCCTTTCACTAGCGCCCTCTGGTTTTATTTTAAAAATTTAAATTTGTGTACTAGTATTAACTTTACAGAGAGTCCGCGGTTCCAAATTTCCTATATGGTCAATTCAGTAGCATATCCAAATAAAAACATAAAATTAGCAGGCTATCGATACATCACCAGTAGTGTTCTATATCATCATATCTTAAAGATATTTGGCAATATTTCCATTGCAGAAGAATTCCCACGTAAAGGGCCCGTTGGGCAAAGGGATTTATAAACTATAATTCTGGTTGCCTACTTTGACGTCACGCTTTAGCTTTCAAAGTACGGAGAATTAAGCAATGTTCCGATACTTTTGACGTCATAACATTCAATACGTTCATTATTAATGCAAAACGGTGTGTCTGATATTTAGTACGAATGGAAATTCAAACGCATTCGAAATTTTCTGTTATGAAAAATTCTTGAAATTTCTAAAACGCGGGTCCCGTAGCATCATATCCCACCTATCCTGCTACGTGTTGTTTGTTGTTTTGGTGTTGGTGTGTAATCAATTTTTATCTTAAATGATTTCTACTACATAAGCAATTGTAAGAAAATTGGAAGCTACAATTTAGTACATCTAAAATCATATTCACTGCATAATATTTAGGTGATCGATTGTTCTTATGTAAATTTGATGTTGATCTACCTTTTTATGTCTGACATTACTCATTTTAGCAAAAGGAAATTAAAGCTCTGTATTGGCGCCAGGAAAATTCAATTTGGCATTATTTTACTGTTTGACACGAAGTACTGCTAACGAGGATTAAAGTATCAAAAACACGTGTCTAGTACAACAAAATTGGTACTATAGAACATATATTTCAAGATTGACTATTTCAACCACTAGGCTGGTTTCACTGCTGGTGGACTGTAATTCCGCGAGGATATCGCTCTCCTAGTTTTAGTGTTTACGCACTGCATTGAAATATATTCTAAATTTCCTGTCATCAAATTAGACCTAAATTTGGGTATCTCCCTCATTGCATAGCTCTGTCCTTAGCTGGGTTTCGGGCATAATCTTTTCGTTATGTTTAGAATTAAGCTCCTTGCGCCTACCCTCCAACGATTTTTGGTCATATTTTGCACTTAAATATGCTTCTAAAACCCTACACAAAATTTGGAGCCGCTCATTTGGCTAAAGGAAATTAAAGCTCTCTCTTGTAGATGGTGCCAGGAAAATTCACTTTGGCATTATTTAACTGTTTGACACGAAGTACTGACGAGGATTAAAATATCCGAAACACGTGTCTCGTACAACAACATTTTTTGGTACTTTATAACATATATTTCAATATAGATAATTGATAAAGCAAGGAATTGAATTTTTATTCTACAGTATTATCCGACTACTTATTCAAAATCTTTTTGAAACATGTGCGGAATTCGTTGTCAAAATATGCATAGATGAAAGGGTTTGCTATATGATTACACACGTAAAATTTAGAAAAGAAGTCAACCACACCGTATTTTATCGGGGAGATGGACAAATTTTTCCAAAAGTCTTCAGTAAATGTTCTGATGGTACTGACACATGATGTCGGGATATATGATATGATATACACCAATATAATGATCAGAAACATCATGTTGAAGTTAACTCGATTGTCTTTGTTCTCTTTTGACGTGGAAGAAGAAGGCTCAGAATGATCTTGAACTTGATTTTCCGACCTGTTGGATTCCGATCGCACTTCTTGTCCATTGGTTCTAAAGGATAAGTTGCGTTTGTTCTTGTTGAATATGAGTATGGCAATAGGAGTATACATTGCAGTAGTGACGATGATGTTCGCTGTTCCAATGAAAGTGAGGAGTCCGTTATGGATTATTTGAAGCATTGGGTATTGATCATTTCCAATAAAACAGCTTGGTCCACTTTTATTAACTCCTTTGTACTCCAATTCGAATTCTGCCACGCCAGCTATAAATAGTGACGGAAATGCAAAAAATAATCCCGAAATTATAACTAAACAAGCACTAATTCTTCTCCATATCAGCGTCATCTGTTTACCAAACGGACGACATATTATTGTAAATCTCTGCACGGATATTGCCAGTAGAAACGAATTCGATGTCATCATCGTAAAGATTATCAGGAACACTAGCAATTTGCAGAGCAAATCTTGATGAAATGTCATTAGAACATACGTCTGCACTGCGAAGTACGTGAGTGACACTGTACAAACAAGGATGTCGAAGAATGAAAGAAAAGGAACGAAATATCGAGGTTTAATACAATCTCGAGGCATTTTCGTTAGATAAACTACGAAAACTGCAATGTTACCAAGTATTCCGATTACAAGTATAGTTGAATATAGTACGATGTTGGGGAGCAGAGCTTTTTGGATAAACTCGTTAGTGAGTAACTCGTTAGTGAGTTTTTGAGTCGCGTTATCCATTCTTTCTTATGATAATTCTCCACTATTTGTCAAAACAAAGTTGATGAAATGACACACAAACGTCAAATACGAGACAATATGAAAAGGAAAGGAGAGAAGATGTGTTTACAGAGAAGAAGACCGGAAAACGTACAAAAAATCTAAAGTAGAAGCAATATTGTTTTTTCTGTTCATTTTTAGTAAACTCTTTGATTGTTAAAGATAAAGCGTCCTTGATAAAGATAAACTATAAGAGCGAATGAGTATATAGATATCAATATATCATATATAGAGCACAGGGAAGAAATAAACAACAACTTTATGTATTCAGAGAGTGTCGTATCGGCCTATGAGATAATACATGTCTTTCGCATCAAAAAATATAAACAGAACAAAAATGGTGTGAATGACTCTCGACACTAAAATAGATTGAGGACATAAATTTTCGAAGAGAGACAATCAGAACTTTTATTCAGAAAAAATGAATAAAAAATATTACAATGCAGTATATATTAAAGGCATGTTACAAAATCAGAGAAGCCAAAACAAGGAAGAAAGCCACAATGCTTGGCAGACAAATAAAACAGGGGACCCATTACGATTTTGATTTTACATGATGGCTTGCAAAGGAGTCATTGAGTAGAACGAATAAATGACTATCGAGAGAAAATAAATGAAATTAGACCACATCTACCGGGTATTCGGTATTACTTCGAAGATGTAATATTTTAATACTGATATTATCTTGATTACTGTAAGAAAAATAACGGACGCTAAAGAAAAATGGACAAATAAAAAGTGAGATGAAAAGAAAATATACACACAACACCTAGTAAGTAAAACAAAACAAACACTCCCCCACATACACAATAAAACATACGTCCATACCGTAGGAAAGTGACCGGTGAACTGTATGTCAATATATCATCGTCTACAATTTCGCCATAGGACTTGAACACGCCATGCATATTTTGGAACTCGTCTTTCGGTACCCTTTTTAGACATAGTAAATTTCATACTTTTTTGGCATATTACATTGTTTAGATTTAAGGATCACTGACGAGGGTTGAGTATCCGAAACGTGCATGTCTGGTCTGTGCTGCCAATTCATCTGTTCTTAAATGATGCTATTCAATTTGAAGACGTTAAACATTTATACCACTTGGTGAGTGTCACTGCTGGTGGACCAGGAGTCCCCGAGGGCACATGTAGCCAAGTTCGAACAATTTCGGTTGATCGTTTCTTCAACGCATTCTAAAATTTCTGTTATCAAAATTTCTTGAAATTTCTCAAAAGTGGGTCCTGCAGCATCATATCCCACCCATCCTGCTACGTCTTTCGGTACCCTTTTTCGACATAGTAAATTTCATACTTTTTTGGCATATTACATTGTTTAGATTTAAGGATCACTGACGAGGGTTGAGTACCCGAAACGTGCATGTCTGGTCCATGCTGCCAATTCATCTGTTCTTAAATGATGCTATTCAATTTGAAGACGTTAAACATCCATGCAAAACGGAGAGCAGAGAAATTCAGACAAAATCGTGATTCAAAAAAGATTATTTTGGCTTCGTCACATACCAAATTAATTTCCCTTGATTTTATTTTCCGATGTCATAAGACTGCCTTCAATGGCCTTTATATATTTCTTCACTAATAAGACACACTAGAGCAAGCTCGATATCATTGTTCGAACTCACAGGATCTGCTCACTCTTCCTGGGCACCTGATCTCACTCCTTCGCAAGGAGTTCACTTCTCTTCATATGGTAGTTTTTTTAATTTCTGTTCCTTTGCCTTAGTTCTGGTTTTATCCTGGTTTTGTATGGCCTTGGTTAGATGATTTTTCGATTAACGATTTTTACTTCTTGATAGGGATATATTTTTTTTTCCATATTTGACATTCCATGTAGAAAAGAATATATAAATGAACAGTTCTGAATATTTCCAGTAGAAATTGATCCGATGTAGTCTCTGTTAATATCATAAGGAATACAGTGTGTGCAAGTTTCTTTTATGGTAATTATTGGTCTCAACTCATGCATGACTAACATTAAGTCATAAAGACAATTCTAGTTAAATAATTAAATGCCTAATCTTATCTAAACTCTGAGAGTCCCAGAGAGACCATTTCTTCAAACGCATTCACAAATTTCTGCCAAAGAGCTTTTCTCGAAATTTCTTAAAAGTTAGTCCGGTAACATCATGTCACACCTATCCTAATATGTCTTTCGGTACGTTTTTTGGACATAATTTTCAGTCATTGGCTTTATTTCATTGTTCAGTCATATTACATTGTTAAGATTGAGGATCACTGACGAGGGTTAAAAGAAAGGACGGTATCTCCAAGAACACTCGATTTCAGCACTCACAGCAAAACTCCAAATCACCCAATGAAAAAACATAGAACAGACACCCACAGAAAGAGACGCATAAGGGACGAGGAACATCAACTCACACGATGGAAACATGAAGCACAAAAGACTGCACATAAGCCAACGAATCCAACTCACACCAAAGAAACATGAAACACAAAAGACCACACTTAAACCAACGAGACAAATTGGCAACCGGTGCCTACCTAGGACGGTCATCTGCCATGTAAACAGCAGACGTTGTGGTTATCCTGGATTATATGCTGACAACCCTCCACTTTTCCACTTTTTAAGAATGCGCTGGTAAAATTGTAAACGTCTTCAAATTGAATAGCATCATTTAAGAACAGATAAATTGGCAACGTGGACCAGACATGCACGTTTCGGGTACTTAAACCTCATCAGTGATCCTAAAATCTAAACAATGTAATTTGCCAAAAAAGTATGAAAGTTACTATGTCGAAAAAGCGTACCGAAAGACGTAGCAGGATTGGTGGGATATGATGCTACAGGACCCACTTTTTAGAAATTTCAAGAAATTTTGATAACAGAAATTTAGAATGCGTTGAAGAAACGATCAACCGAAATTGATCGAACTTGGCTACATTTGCCCTCGGGGACTCCTGATCCACCATCAGTGACACTCACCAAATGATATAAATGTAAACGTCTTCAAATTGAATAGCATCATTTAAGAACAGATAAATTGGCAACGTGGACCAGACATGCATAGTCTAGTTGCCAAATGGCTATTTTGGGGTGAACCCCAAAAAATGTTACGCACAAAATGTTTTTGCATGAAAGTGATGTTAATACCCTCTACTTTGATAATCCGGCGGATGCCACTCTGGCATCCTTGGGCATTTCGACATTTTGGGGAAAAAAGGTCATTTTTCAACGAAAACCGTTGAAAATTGGAAAAACGCAATTACTTTGTCCATGTTGTAGCTAGAACAACAAATTTGGTATCAAAAGAACAGCAATGCCATTGCCTTTAAGTCCCAAGCTCATTTTATCAATTTACTCGTCCATAAATTGGGGAAAACTATGGATTTTCGATGAAAAACCGTTGAAAATTGGGAATATATCATATCTTTTTTTATACCGTAGATAAAACAACATTTTTTGTACCAAACGCACAATAAATGTATAGCCTTTCGTTTTAAATATCAGATTAGCAATTTGCAAGTACGAAAATGGGGGAAAGAATGAAATTTGAATGAAAAATCGCTGAAAATTGGGATATTGCAATGTTTTTTCCATGCTGTAGTTAGAAAAACTTACTTCAAATTCAGAATTCCACTCAAGCAAATTGAATCTTCTTGTTTTATTTTGTTTTTGCTGAAAACAGGTTTTAAATTTAAAAAAAAATCGGTTTAAAGAAATTCTAAAACAACAATTTTCGTATCAAAATGATTGCATATTAATAGTTTTAGATTTGCACTCTCTTATTACCCTTTATTCTACTCTAGATATATCATTCCAAATAGTATAAATGTCCTAGCATCATCTTACAATATCACACATCATTTCACGAAAAGAATGTTCCATTTTAATTGCATAATTCATACATTGCTTATTTGATGTTTGATGTCGTGTTTGCTGTTCCCTGCCTGTTTGGTTTCTCTTTCTGTGTTTGTCTTCTCTGTATTTTTACTTGAGGTGTTTTGATGTGTAACCCAGTTTTGTTGGAGATTACCTCTTTTCTTATTGCCTTGTTTTTGTCATCAACATGCAATTGTAATTCTTGTGTGCAACTACTTCTAACAACAAAGAACCCCTCTTACATGGTTGATCAAAATGCCTCCTTTGCATCGTACTCTGACAATTTTCTACTCCAAAACATTTTCAGAATTAAAGAAAATTGAGCACAGAATTTGTCACATCTGTTTGTTACACAGCTCAGATTTCATGTGCGACTACAACAAATCAACAGGATACATGTAACAGATAGAGGTTCAGACGCATTTGGCAAAATATTATCACAATAGGTCTCAACATTTATTTTAAATTTAGTTCTTTCAGCAGATCCAGGTTTGATTGAACTGCATCTTAAGAATGTTTCCTTATGCATGGCTAAAATATTTCGTTTTTCTTGACATTTTATCGAAATTCTTCAATTAATAAAGTTGGTGGTAATGGTCATCCATGAGTTTTGAACTCTGTGAGGAGGTTGTTTTACACCATAATTGTGCGTTCTTCGAGACCTCTGGGAAATCGGAATAGCGGGAGGGTTGTGCGCACGTAATCCACACCGTCTGCTATTTACGTGGCAGATGGCCGTCCGAAGTCGGCACCGGTTGTCCATTGGTATCGTTTATGTTTAGTCTTTTATGTTTCATGTTTCTATGATCTGAGTTGGTGTTCCTTGTCCCTTTTTGCGTCTCTTTCTGTGGGTGTCTGCTCTGTTTTTTTGCATGGGTGTTTTGGGATTTTGCTGTGGGTGCTGCAACCTAGTGTTGTTGGAGATCCCCTCCTTTCTCTTATAGCCCATTTCATTCAATCGTACACTGGACCTGACCTCTAAACCATGAACCATATGAATACCATGGCCTCAGTCACCATCTTTTCAATATCTGAATTAACTTCTCTCAAATTTGACACGGAACACCACTTCAAAAGATTTCCCACAGAACAACCTTTGTCTCTCCTATACCATCATATGTTGATGGTATCCATCACCATGATCTGTTCGCAATACCTACATCTTTAGAATAATGTGTAGAATGCGAGTTCTTAATAGATCAGATTGCTTTCTCGATCAAATAATTGCAAGTACATGTAATATCAATCAATTGCACTTCATTTCATGAGATGTAGCTTTCTTGACTGAATCTTTTATCATGTCATTGTGATCGTAAGAAGGAGTCAATTGAATATCATTTAAATTTGCTCTCTGCAAAGTAATAGCAATTTCAAGTTCAGAAAATAGGGCCAGGGGAGCTGCTGGAGAGGATTTTGGCTGTGCCATGAAGTCACTTTAATTGAAAGCATCACAAATGAGGATTTTTCTATCCGAAACACGTGTCTGGTGCATTAAAATTGGTTTAAAACTTTCTTCAAGAAGGTAGATAACTGGAACACTTATCATTGAACATCTGAAGTATTTAGTTATTTTTAGAATTATATGACCAGAAACAATCAAGGTATTAATTCTGCCATTTAATGGTCAGTTGATACACCAGAGCCCTGCATACATCAATCGATCATCAGCTCCTAGGCAATCTTGTCGAATAGATAACCTGGAGCTTATTTTAAGAACATATTTCGAAGTTGCAAAACTGAAGTAATCTTTTTAACATTGAACAATGTCACCTCTAAGCAGGTCTTTAAGATCCACTTCAATGATTGAAAACAACTTCACAACCCTGGCAGAAATCATCTATGTTAAACATCTTCAAATTCATTAGCATCACTTAAAAGCAGATTAATTAACAGCGTGGACTAGACATGCACGTTTCGGATATTTAACCCTCGTCATTGATCCTCAATCCAAACAATGAAATATGGCCAAAATGTGTGATAACTATGTCCAAAATATAAGACGTAGCAAGATGACTAGGATATGATGCTACAGGACCCAGGTTTCAGAAATTTGTGACAATTTTGTAAACAGAAATTTTCGAATGCGTTTGAGACAAAGGAGGGGATTTCCAACAACAGCAGGTTGCAGCACCCTTAGCAAAACCCCCAATGCAAAAACACAAAGCAGACAAGCACAGAAAGAGATGCATAAGGGACAAGGAACGTCAACGCACAACACAGAAACATCAAACACAAAGGACTACACATAAACCAACGAGCAAGCGGTGCCGACTTAGGACGGCCATCTGCCACGGAAATAGCAGAAGGTGTAGTTATCCTGGATTACGATTTGAAGAAACGACCAACCGAAATTGATCAAACTTGGCTACATGTATCCTCGGGGACTCCTGGTCCACCGGCAGTGACACTCACCGAGTGGTACAAATGTTAAACGTCTTCAAATTCATTAGCATCATTTAAAAGCAGATTTATTAACAGAGTGGACAAGACATGCACGTTATGTATCATAGACAGTAACCGCTTCCTTTTGAACAATGCGTCTAATTTCACCCACATCTTTCAAAAGCTTGCTACAAGACTCCATGTACTAGTAAATTGGGTTTTTTTAACTGTTGAATTGAATACTTATATCTTTGTTCTAGATTTTCTCTAAACGTTTTGCATTTTTCAAAGTCCCAACTTTGTATGGAAAAAAAAAACTTCAAAAATCAAAGTTTTCTCCCTCATTGTTCTTCACCCATTTTATTTATGAGCAAGTTGCTGAATATTTATTCAGATTAAAAGACAATAACAAAAACCTTTAATTTGGTACCATAATTGCAGAACCTCATACTAACTACAGTTTGAAAAAGTCATTGCATTTTGCAAATTTTCAGCGATTTTTCATCAAAGAGTAGTTGTTTTTCCCAATTTTTCGTACCAGCATATTGCAAATCTGACTTCTGTATTAATTAAAATGAAAGGCAATAAATTTATTTTGCGTTTGGTACCAAAATTGTTTATTTAGCTACAGAATAAAAAAAGATATGGTGTTTTCCCAATTTTCAACGATTTTTCATCGAAAATCCATAGTTTTCCCCATTTTATGGACAAGTGAATTGGTAAATTAAGCTTGAGACTTAAAGACAATAAAATTGTCGTTCTTTTGGTACCAGTTTTGTTGATCTAGCTGCAGCATGGAAAAAGTAGTTGAATTTTTCCTTTTTTCAACGGTTTTTCTTCGAAAAATTCCATTTTACCCCAAAATTTCGAAATGCCCAAGGATGCCAGAGTGGCATCAGCTGGATTATCAAATAAGAGGGTATTGACAACACTTTCATGCAAAAACATTTTGTGCGTAACAAATTTTGGGTTTCGTGAATGGCACCTAGACTAGCACGTTTCGAGTACTTAACCCTCATCAGTGATCCTAAAATCTAAACAATGTAATATACCCAAAAAGTATGAAAGTTACTATGTCGAAAAAGCGTACCGAAAGACGTAACAGGATGGGTGGGATATGATGCTACAGGACCCACTTTTTAAAAATTTCAAGAAAGTTTGATAACATAAATTTAGAATGACAAGGCTGTATATTGGTCCAGTACCAAGCCAAGTGTCCGTCTGGTGACAGAATATCACACGGTATAAAAAGCGTTTGATGATTTTAACACAATTTAGATGGAAATTCTGTTTACCTTTTTCCTCCTTATCTTGTTTATTATGTCACCATAAAATGCAGGTTGTGAAATACCCAAAGTAATATACTCTGTTGCTTGAATGTACGAAGTTCAAAAGAAGTTGACGATAATTTTTTGAAAAATTCCGGAAAGTCTTTACTTAAGGAGGTATTGTACACTTTGATGCCAAATTCAATTTTTCTCAAAATTTCGAAATTAATCTTTTCTTGCCTGTCCTTCATCATAAAAACTTACATCTGATTCTATCCACAGGAAAAAATTATATGAAACTTTGAAATATGCATTTTTCAACGTATCCGTGAATTTCTTGATGACGTCATAATATTAAAAGTGTTTAAAGCTATTGGAAATTGATTTTAATTTAACTTCCAAAATATTCATAAATGTATTGCTCTTACATATGGAAAAGATAAGCTGAAATGTGTTATAAACAAAGGCAGGATACTTGAATAAAAGATGACACCGTCGCTCAAAAATGGCAAATTCGAGCCAATTGACTGTAGTTTATAGGTGATTATTAGGAATCCTGTAGATCAATTCTTCTCAAAAACTAACAAAATTATTAACGGTGTCAATATATGATTCCAAATTCGTCCATTTTCATTGAAGTGACATCCGCTTCCTTGTTATGTAAATTTATCAACGACTACACTAAGATAAATATTGAATTTTCTATTTTATACATGTAAAGTTTCAATGCGATACGTTTTGTATTAATGTTTTAATTGCATTTTGAATGCGATAGTTTGTGACACCTTTCCCCCCGAAAGCGTCGAAATGACGTCGTGGTTAGCTTATGGATAAAACTCCTAAAGTCCACAATTTTTAAAATCGCTATAATTCCTTCAAATTACGTCGGAAATTATTCAAACTTCATCAGGATGCTAAAATTTGTATATCAATCAGGGTATCAAATGTTTTAAGGAAGTAGGGACTGTACATTTCCTAGGAAGCGAGAAAGCAAATAATGCCACCGCCATCTTGGTGTTGAAACCTTCCTTAAGTTTGTGAAAGCAAAAACCTTGATCTAAAAGTTTCTTCGTAATTTGTAAATTTCTACTATGAAAAACTAAAACATCAGTACATGCTCTAACATACCGGATAAGCTGTGAAATGTAGCTACCTAAAACGTGCATGTCCGGTCCATGCTGCAAATTTATCTGTTCTTAAATAATGCTATTGAAGTTGAAGACGGGTAAATGACAAATATGGATAATGACCATATCCCTGTATACAGCACAAAATCGATAATTCAGAAAATCAGAAACCGAATGCATACAAAATCAGGATAAAACAGAAACCAAAGCAAACAAACAAAAATCCTCCACCACATGAAAAGAAGCGGACTCTCGATATGAGGGTGAGACCAGGTACCTAGGAAGAGTAAGCATCTCCTGCTTGCATGCAACACCCACCGCTTCAATTCGGTAGAACTGTCACATCCGGAAACTTCCATTTTGGATGACATAGAGTACAATTTTTGGATGGATGGTTCAAATGGTCTATGACAGAATATCATCCACCCTTCTAGAGAGTGGGACATCATAGTGTATGACGAGTTCCCCATATCGACCGTAGAACTTCCTCAGTGACGATGTTAGTCGGTCACAAACATATCCCTAACTGAGAAGCTTATCTGAAAGACGCCTAGCTCTCAGAACAAAATCCGTATATTTGGTACTTGCTCTGGCATAGCGTATCAACTGAAATTTGAACATGCCATATAATCAGGCGATGAAGGGATGTTGCTACTGAGATAAGGGAAGTTTGTAGTGCTGAAATTGAAGTCGTCACGTTTGTCATGCTGAAATTGAAGTCGTCACGTTTGTCATAGAGTGAGGTGTTCATGTGACCATCAGTGTCGTAGGACAACATTACGTCCAAATAGGATGCTGAATTATTTGTCTGTAGTTTCTTTGACTTCAAGCTCCGAAGGATAGATACTGCTCAGGTAATCCGCGAAATTTGGATTATTGATGGACAACACATTGTCTATGCATCTGTAAGTGAAGTTGAAGTCAGAAGCGAGGTATCCTTCAGAGACCAAAGATTGAATGAATTCAGCTTCGTACGAGTAAAGGAAAATGTCGGCAAGGAGTGGGGCACAATTGATCCCTATTGGAATTCCGACAATTTGCTGGAAAACATTTCCTCCAAACACCACAAAAATGTTGTCGATCAGAAAGTTTAACATCTGCATAATATCAGTTTCAGTGTAAGTGTACTTATTTTAAGAATCGGACTTTTCTTTTACACAGTAGGTTTTGTCATAGTTAACAACAATAAATTTGTATTTGCGATTACCGTTCTAACTTGTAAAGGCATTACTTATAATTTTTGCGAGTCTCTCTTTCAATTTAGAATGTGGAATTGCAGTGTAAAGTGTCGAAAAATCAAAGGCTTTGATCGAATTGACACTACCAAAATGAGTGGATTTCAGATGTTCTAAAAGTTCCTTCGAATTCTTTAAAATCCACATCTGGTTGATACCACTGCGAGAATATACTGTCGAACAATATTTTTGAATCCCAGATTTGATTTCAGATAAAACTTTGGTGAGTAAGTTCGATACAGATTTGGTCGAACATTTTGAGAAACCAGCTATGAAACGTTGTTTGTACGGATTCTTATGGATTTTAGGTATGCAGTATAAGTATGGCAAATCAAAATCTAAATTGTTAGTGTCGCAGCCAAAGGAAGCAAGAGCTGATTTGTGGTTATCTATTATTTCAGAGGCAGAAAGGTTTGTTTGGGGTGTAAGTGGGATATCCAGGTGTCGAATTTAGACCCAACTCTTTAACTAGACTGTCGAAATAGTACTTTTTGCAAGTAAATGTGTAATTATTTGAGGCTTTGTCCGCTGGTGTGATGACATCATGTTCTTGGAGGTAGGTAAGCTCTGTGATAACATTAGGGTCTTTAAATATAGACTCGAATCTGGTGTTCACAGTTGATTTTAATTGGTTAATTCTAGATAAAAGTAGCCCTTTGATGGATTATATCCATTAGGAAAGGGTGTCGAACTGTACATCTTCTTTCTTTGCCCAAAGTATTGCATATTCCTCACCAGAGTCCATGATAATTTTGACATTTTGGTTCCATGTCAAGGACATACTTACTCTGTATTTGGGACCCTTTTTAACAATGCTCTCAACTTGTCGTTCTTGACTATACTAAGGTCAACAGTAATAACGTGTCCACAAGGAGAGTAGTTGAAATCCGATGACGAACATTCGCAAGGAAGTGGATGTAGTGAGGGATTACATAAATTAATACACTGCAAGAATCGTTTGTAATTGTAAATTTTAGATGCAACTGTTGGTGTGTAGCTCTGGTAAATACAAGGAGTTTCTTTTCTTTTGAAATATTGTGGGATTTCTTCTGTGACAGTTTTGTGATTCAAAATTTGATCAAGATTCAATTTATCGATACCTTTGTTTGCAAATCTTACTTTAATGAAAGGACGGTTTGTTTTCTCCTCTGATTTATCTGATCTAACTGCTTGAAATAAACGAAAAGTAGAAATGTCCGAGATGACTCCTTGTTGTCTGTAAGTTTTGCAGTTATTCGTGTCGCACTTAGAAACTGAGCAATCGCTTGGTGAAAATTGGTGCTCTTTTAGTATATCGACCACTTAAATCTTACAGGGCTTGATTTTAATATACCCATCTGCATGCTTGTACCAAAACTCATGGTTTCTACTTACTACAAATGTTTCGTCTCTAATGTCATGTAAACTAATTCTAGGGACACCTAAATTACCTGTTGCGTATGTGTCCGTAGACGCAACAGGTTGGGGCCTTTTTATAGTGTGCGACACCCCAGCCACTTTGTAGGTCTCCCGAGTACTATCCATTGAAGCAAAAGACTGCCCTCAGGGACAAATTGTCCACCAGCAGTGACACATGGACAGTGGTAAAAATGAGCCGTTCTGGATAAGCTTAGTTAAACATCAAGAACAGCTGCGAACCTTCCAATGCTATTTTGGACATAGATTTTATTTAGATATGCTACTGAATCGACCCTACAGGGATTTTGGAGCCGCGCACTCTGTAAAGTAAATGCAGAAAGTTAAATTCTAAAAATAACGCACTAGGGTGCTAGTAGAATTTTAGCTGGAAGCATCACTGATGAGAATTTAACATTCGAAACACGTGTCTGGTGCATGAAAATTGGTTTGAAATTTTCTTCAAGAAGGTATAGAGTTGGGACCCTTCCGCATTATTTCATATATCACATGGATCATGTTACATTTCTAATGCAAGTATAGTGAGTGTCAATGGTGGTGGACCAGGAGTCCTGAGGGCACATGTAGCCAAGTCGAAGTATGAATTTGAAGACGTGTAACACAGTATTGTGATCACAATTTCTTAAAATTTCTAAAATTTGGGTCCTGTAGCATCATATCCCACCCATCCTGCTACGTCTTTTGGTATATGTTTGGATATAATGACTTTCTCACTCTTTGGCCATATTACTCTGTTTAGATTGAGAATCACTGACGAGGGTTACGTAACCGAAACGTGCATGTCTGGTCCATGCTGCAAATTTATTTGATCTTAATAAATGATGCTATTGATTTGAAGACGTTTAACATTCAAGTACGTAGGACAAAAGCCCAAAGCCCATCCTAATTTTAGTCATAGTGTTATCCACAGTTTTACTTATTGGCCATAGAATGACAAAAAATAATTTCAAGAAGCGCCACCCTGAATAAATTCGATAAAGAAATAGAAGTACACAAAAAAACTGATAAAACAAATCCATTGAACTTCGAACTTGTCAAACATGATAATTTCTGCCATAACAAAATAGAAACACAGTGAATTTTAAAATAATACAACAATCAACTTTAACATTCTATTTTTGAATACTTTTAAACTAATACATAGTTTCAAACTAACCAGAATTAACATGTGTGCAACGCCGCGCAAATTGACTACTAAAACGGATAATGCCTGAGTATCCAAAAAGCATAATAGGATATCTGAGAGACTTTATCTTTCCTCTTTGGACGATATAAGGCTGTCGCGCGGATTACAAGAACTTACATTACGTTTCATGTCGTGGTCTTTCTGACGATAAAAAGGCCCGCACAGTCAGCTTATTGTAATGTCAATATTGAAATTTATGTTCTCTAATACCAATTTTATTGTACTAGACACGTGTTTCGAATATTGAATCCTCGTCAGTAGTACTTCATATCAAACAGTTTAAATAAAGCCAAAATGAATTTTCCAGGCGCCGTCTACAATACAGACTAGTCTTGTAATTTCCTCTTGCCAAAATGAGCGGCTCAAAATTTTGTGTAGGGTTTATTCAGAAGCGTATTTAAGTGAAAAATATGGCCAAAAATCGTTGGAGGGTAGGCGCAAGGAGAGCTTAATTCGAAACATAACCGAAATAAAACACCACTAAAGACGGTATGGCCGGATTGCAAAGTAAGTTTTTGTCACTAACTGGGTTAAGGTGAAGAGGTCAAATAATACAGCATTAATTGAAAGGTTTTGTCAGAGGCAACCTACATGTATGAAATAAAGTTTCTACTGCATACAGTTCCATAGATTTTGCTTAAACCAGGAACTTTAACAAAAATCTTTGAGTAGGTCAAAGTCCAAGGTCAAGGTCACTAGGTCAAATGTAACAGCATAAATTGAAAGGTCTTGTGATGGGCAAGCTTCATGTACAATATAAAGTTCCTACTGCATATAGTTACTTAAATTTTGCCTCAACCAGAAACTTTAACCAAAATCTTTAACTAGGTCAAAGTCCAAGGTCAAGGTCACTAGGTCAAATGTTATGGCCTAAATTGAAAGGTCTTGTCATTGGCAAGCTTCCTGTATAATTTAAAGTTTCTACTGCATATAGTTCCTTAGATTTTGCCTCAACCAGAAACTTTAACCAAAATCTTGAACTAGGTCAAAGTCCAAGGTCAAGGTCACTAGGTCAAATGTTATGGCATAAATTTAAAGGTCTTGTGATGGGCAAACTTCATGTATAATATAAAGTTTCTACTGCATATAGTTCCTTAGATTTTGCCTCAACCAGAAACTTTAACCAAAATCTTGAACTAGGTCAAAGTCCAAGGTCAAGGTCACTAGGTCAAATGTTATGGCATAAATTGAAAGGTCTTGTGATGGGCAAGCTTCATGTATGATATAAAGTTTCTACTGCATATAGTTCCTTAGATTTTGCCTCAACCAGAAACTTTAACCAAAATCTTTAACTAGGTCAAAGTCCAAGGTCAAGGTCACTAGGTCAAATGTTATGGCATAAATTGAAAGGTCTTGTGATGGGCAAACTTCATGTATAATATAAAGTTTCTACTGCATATAGTTCCTTAGATTTTGCCTCAACCAGAAACTTTAACCAAAATCTTGAACTAGGTCAAAGTCCAAGGTCAAGGTCACTAGGTCAAATGTTATGGCATAAATTGAAAGGTCTTGTGATGGGCAAGCTTCATGTATAATATAAAGTTTCTACTGCATATAGTTCCTTAGATTTTGCCTCAACCATAAACCTTAACCAAAATGTTGACGACGGACGGACGGACAGACAGACGGACGGACGGACGGACATCGTCAATCTATAGACCGGAATTGCTTTGCAATCCGGCCAAAAACTATGCCGAACCCCCAGCTCAGGACAGAGCTATCGTAGATGAGGACTAACAGGATGATCTCTATCCTCGAACCACTCGCAAAACGATTCCTAGACTGTCGCACTTAATCAAGGAAGTCTGAAAGAATGTTGATTAGAGAGGTATGTGTCGTTGTTGAAGGATTTCACGACTAACTTGGCAGTTTGATTGCGATCTATGTTATGTTCTCTTTTAAAGCCGAACGATAATTCACAAGGCTGCTGTAAAAAGAGCAATTTATTTATAATAGCTTTTTAAAACAGTATCATGATGTAAAAAAATATCCATGACTATGTACAGCACTGTGATAGATAGGCGAAGTCAATGTGACTACAAAAACATGAATGGTGTACTGAAACATACTCTACCGGATGGAGTAAGCTCAGACTTAATATATAAATTTTGGAATCCTATACTAATAAAGAGTGAAAGAATTCAAAATATATGCATGACAAAGTCTTCGCTAATGATGTTTTGGCGATGATGTATCATGAATTTCTATCTTAATTAAATGATTTCTACTACATTTGCAATTGTAAGAAAATGGGCAGCTACAAATTTGAGTATATCTGATGACTACAAAACCATATTCACTGCATAAAATTTAGGTGATCGATGTTTATTTACGTTTTTATGTCTGACATTGAATAAATTAAGCAAGAATTTATTCTGCAGTATTGACCGACTACTTATTCAAAATCTTTTTGAAACATGTGCGGAATTCGTTGTCAAAATATGCATAGATGAAAGGGTTTGCTACATGATTAAACACGTAAAATTTCGCAAAGAAGTCAATCACACCGTATTTCATCGGGGAGGAGGACAAATTTTTCCAAAAGTCTTCAGTAAGTGATCTGATGGTACTGACACATGCTGTCGGGATTAATGATATGATATACACCAATATAATGATCAGAAACATCATGTTGAAGTTAACTCTATTGTCTTTGCTCTCTTTTGTCGTAGAAGAACAAGGTTCCGAAGGATCTTGAACTTGATTTTCCGACGTGTGGAATTCCGATCGCACTTCTTGTCCATTGGTTCTCAAGTTGCGTTTGCTCCGTTTGAATATGAGTATGGCAATTGGAGCATACATTGCAGCAGTGACGAGTGACGATGATGTTCGCTGTCCCAATGAATGTGAGGAGTCCGTTATGGATCATTTGAAGCATTGGGTATTGATCACTTCCAATGAAACAGCTTGGTCCACTTATATTAACCCCTTTGTACTCCAATGCCAATTCTGCCACGCCAGCTATAAATAGTGATGGAATTGCAAAAAATAATCCCGAAATTATAACTAAACAAACACTTATTCTTCTCCATTTTAGCGTCATTTGTTTGCCAAAAGGACGGCATATTTTTGTAAACCTCTGCACGGATATTGCCAGTAGAAACGAATTCGATGTCAACATCGTAAAAATTACAAGGAAAACGAGCAATTTGCAAAGCAAATCTTGATGAAATGTAATCAGAACATACGTTTGCACTGCAAAGAACGTAAGAGACACAATACATAAAAGGGTATCGACGAATGAGAGAAAAGGAACGAAATATCGAGGTTTGATGGAGTCACGAGGCATTTTCGTTAAATAAACTATGAAGACGGTAATTTTCCCAACTATTCCAATAAAAAGTAGCATTGAGTATGTCACGATTCCAGGGAGCAGAGCTTTATATATAAACTCGTTAAAGAGTTTTTGAGTCACTTTATCCATTTTTGCTATGATAATCTTCCACTATTTGTCAAACAAAGTTGATGATATGACACAAAAACGTTATTATACGAGACAACATGCGCAGGGAATTGAGAAGAGGTGTTTATTTAGAAGAAAACCGGGAAAACGTACATAACATGTATAGTAGAAGAAATATAGTTTTATCCGTCTACTTTTTTTAAGTATACTCTTTGATTGCTAAAGATAATTATAACGTCCTTGAGAGCGAATAAGTATATAGATGTCAATATATTATGTCAATATAATATCATAGTATAGTATACATATGGTTACCAATTTTGCCTCAGGACTTGAATACACCATGCATTTTTGGAAATTCCTGCATCAAATTGAGAGCAGAGAAATTTAGACAAAGGTGTGATTATAAAAAAATTTTGGCTTCGACACAAAGCAAATGAATTTTAATGTTTATATCATAAGGCACGGTCCATTTGATATTCTGGGGGGGGGCTTGGGTTTTTTACGAAAAAAATAATTTTGCTCTGAATTTTGATGAAAAAAATAAATTTGCTTATGGTGTGACAGAAAAAAATAATCTTGCTCTTACATATAATCTGAATTTAAAGAATTACCATAAAATCTTGCTGAAATTCTTGAAATTTTTCTGGCTCGCTTCGCTCGCCACAGTTTTCAGTCTGTCAAGAAAATTTTGGCTCGCTTCGCTCGCCATTAGGAGTTTTCTTTCAAACATTATTTAATAATGTCAAAGTTCATATATTTGAAGATATTAAAAGTGTTAGCAATATATATGTATTACTATTAATACATGTTGAATGTATCCCATAGAGTCTAATTTTATGTTCTTGTAAGCTTGGAGGGAGAACTTCAATTATTCACCAATTTACAATTCAACATTTAAAAATTTGTCTAGAAGACCTTCCCCACAGACCCTCTTATATTCATGTACCTTACATAAATTTTGTTTATTAAGAATTGTATTGTAAAAATCTAGTTTTATCTCTCTATTTAGAATTGAATTGAATACTTGCATAAAAATAAAGTATATGTTAATATTTAGAGTTTTGAGTAAATAAATATAAATCATTTCTATTGATAAAACACAAACATTCTTAATTTATTTGCACATCATTTTTTAAAAAAAAAAATCCTTGCTCCGACTTAGCAAGAAAAAAATAAATTTGCCCCGGTCTGAGATGAAAAAAATAATCTTGCTCCGACAAAAAACCCAAGCCCCCCCCCAGAATATCAAATGGACCGTGCCTAAGGGATACAGCATGCGCAAGAAAGGGAGGGGATTTCCAACAACACTAGGTTGCAGCACCCACAGCAAAACCCCAATACACCCAATGCAAAAAACACAGAACAGACACCCACAGAAAGAGACACAAAAGGGACAAGGAACACCAACTCACACCAAAGAAACATTAAACGTAAAAGACCACACAAAAACCAACGAGACCAATGGGCAACCGGTGCCACGTAAGTAGCAGACGGTGTGGTTATCCTGGATTACGATTTCCCAGAGGTCTCGAAGAACGCACAATTATGGTGTAAATCAACATCCTCACTGTTAGATGATCACACAAAAAGAAGACCGTAAAACGCAGGGGTCCAAGCAACACAGATGAATATGTAAATGGATATAAAAAGAGGACGTGCGTAATATAGACCGTGCTCTGCCGGCTGTAGCGAGCTCATATATGTTATCACCCGAGGAGTCCGACTGACCGTCTCGTTGGTTTATGTGTAGTCTTTTATGTTTCTATGATGTGAGTTGGTGTTCCTTGTCCCTTTTGCGTCTCTTTCTGTGGGTATCTGTTCTGTGTTTTTTGCATGGGTGTTTTGGGATTTTGCTGTGGGTGCTGCAACCTAGTGTTGTTGGAGATCCCCTCCTTTCTTTCAGAGAGCACAGGTGGTCGGGGCCCTGTCTTCTCTGAAGAGGTTTGGACAGGGTCCGTCATGGAGTCCCGCGCGGGTATGTTAAGGCGTCCCATGGAAATACCATCACCTTTATCGCACCTTTGTAATGGACACCTCTTTCCCTCAATAAAATATACTTTAATCAAAAGTATGATTATGTACTTTACAGAAGGAAAGTCAAGGGTCATTGGCGAGTTCTGCAGGTGTGATGAAAGTCACGTGATCGCTATTTATAGCACATGTACATAGTACGAAAAAGAAGCATCGAGCGCAAGTTGTTCCACTAATTTCTCAGTGAACTGATATTTTATGATGTGTAGAGAAATGTTCAAATTTCATATATCTTGCTACGACAAGTCGTGAATTCCATATATTTATGGATTAAATTAAGGAATTCTACGGCGCACCCTGGTTTTTGCGTTACACCTTCAATGACTACGTCCCTGTATAGGTTTAATATGAAAAAAATCAAGTTGTCGTAGCAAGAACTATATAGATAAATCATGGAAGATTCGATTTACACCAAACTTCTTTCAATTTATTTTGAGGAACAACTTGCGCTAATCTATTTTCTATGAGTACCCCTCAAAGTTCTCATCCCGAGAACCATTTCAAACGTTCTTGAAAGTGATGCGCGATTGACAGGGGGAGATACTTTCTCAATAACGTTTCAGTACAGGTACATTTCAACGAAAATTCATATTCTTCTGTCTCAAAATCGGCCAGACTTTAATTTTTCTTGAAGAATTTGAAGTGTAGAGTGTCAATATTTATTATTACAAACCTTCAAATGTGATTCTTTTGTTATTCATCGGTCATTTTATTTCATAAAGACCGTGGACGATTCTAAATATACTAGGTTTTATGAACGTTCAGTGAAGTGTGGAGGTCAATAAAAAACAATGAGGGGCGGAGAAAAGAAAATTATTTCAGTCGCGGGTGTGAATTGTTTTGATTATTAAGAGTATTCGGCCATAGTATAGATAATATTGTGTTTCAAGTCCGCGAAAGAATCCTTTAATGAGAAATGTGAGCAGGTTCTTCTACCCATAAAAGCTCAAAATGCCATCTCAAATCAATCTAGATCCCCATAGCGATTCTTGAAGACCAATTATTCTATATGCTCTCCAAATAAATGTATATTGAGGAACTTGACTGACAAAATAAAGAAATATTGTCCATACTCGATTAGAAAACCTTTCCTTAAATTTAATTACCTATTCAAAAACCTTAATGGAAAAAGAACTCATTGTTTATCTGTTATTTTCTTCTCTGACCAAATACAGGGTAGTGAGGGTACCTTTCAGAAAATTTCAGAAAAATTATCGGGATGTACAACAAACTATTTTTCTACTATGGCCTGATAATCGTTACCGTCCACCCGATAATTTGCATGGTCAGTTTCATTTTTAAAACCAGGGGTGTCTTAAATTTTTGGATTTTTATTTTTCTGAAAATTTAAGAAAATCTGCGGTTTGTAAGTCGGATAAAGACCTCGTTGAGGTCTGTATGAAGGTTAGATGCCCTCGGAGAGAACTGGGTGGTGTTTAAAGACCTCGGCCTTCGGCCTCGGTCTTTAAACACCACCCTGTTCTTTCCTTGGGCATCTAACTTCATACAGACCTCAACTCGGTCTTTATCCTATACTAATATGTTGGTGAAGACTTAAAGTAATGTGCAAATCCAATGGAAGTCATGGTCCATTGCAGTAGATTCTACTCTTCATTAAAGAACCCTTTGTGCGCCTCTCTGCTTTTCTATATTGCAATATTTATCTGTGACATTGTTTTCAAGTTTCTATTGATTTTCATACAAATTCAATATTAAAGGTGCGGTGTCCCTGAAAATTAATTAATTTTACTAAATTTTATTATGCAAAATCTTTCTTTTCAATCAAAGTTTGTAACATTCTCATTTGTATACAAAACAAATTCATAATTTGATTAAGCATCATTATAATTAAAGGTATGGTGTCCCTGAAAATTAATTAATTTTACAAAATTTTATTATGCAAAATCTTTCTTTTCAAATAAAAAAAAATTTGTAACATTCTCATTTGTATACATAGATTCAAATTTTCATGCGATTCTTACGCATACATTCGCAGTTATAACCGTTTGAAAACGTCATTTTTAATTTTGGGTGCGCAACCCTAATTTTTTTCACTAGCGCCACCTACAATATATTGCGTTTTTACAACAAAGGTATATATGGAGATTTAATTTTACAAAATCGACAATATTATGGTCGTTTCTGCATATTTTTTAAATGAAACTTTCTATGGCTTCTTTTTTCCTCAATCTAGACCCTTCGAAATAAATTTTACGTTTTCAATGAAAAAAAAAAATTCAGGGACACTGTATCTTTAACGGTTCTATTATTTTATCACTATATAGCCACGTCTTTCTGATACATTTGTACTATCCATTGATTTCAATTTTTTTTCTTTCTGCTAGTCAGAATGCTTGGAGGAGGGGTCAGATGAAGCGTCGAGTCTTCTGAAATTATTATTCGTCACCCAGGAAACCTTTTTTTTTTTATTTCCACTTTTAAATTATGCTGTTGATAATACAGGTCCGTAATTGTTCACGTGAGAGAGGGAGAGGGAGGGGGGTATTACTAGCTTACATATTTGTAGGTGGCGGGGGCGGTGCTGATAGCAAATATACGTTTTTTAACAAGCTTTAAGAGGAGCATATTCATTTCGTAATACCTTCATTTAATTACATGTTACATACGATAGAAATACAACAAGGGTTGGAAGGATTCTTATCGGGAAGAGGGGGGGGGGGGGGGGGGGGTTCAAGCCTGCCCATGCAGGGTGATCACGTATGTTTAAGTTCAAGCCTACAAGTTCAATCTTATCTAATTTTCCCTCCGGAAGAAAAGATTAACACACACACACACACACACACACACACAGAGAGAGAGAGATTCGAGGAAAAAGATATGATCAGTACTTATATGTACCAATCTCGCATAATCATGACCGGCCATGCCCTTGACAATGGATGTTAGTGACGCGAAACTGCGATTACCTCTCCTCTCAGGAAAAAGCCGAAAAATACAATTTTATGCAAATGTGCAATGTTCAACGTCAGGGGCACCGAAAGGAGAAACCTCCACTCTGTCGAGATAAATCTATATTTACATGTATACTTAATTGAATCCTGTATCTCGCCATCATCGACAAAATTTTAACTTTGTCTGCTTATAATATTCTTTATTTTCTCACCATGTTTTTCGAATTCGTGAGAGGAGGAGGGGGGTCCATCTTTCAGCTTTGTATAAAATCATTCGGTCATTGTTTTTCCTCATTTTAAGATGAAATCCATGGTCATATTTAGACCAACAACCCAGTATTATATACATGTATTATAGGCTATATCACCCTGCATGTGCAGGCTTGAACCCCCCCCCCCCCCCCCCCTTCATAACTCCTTATTATTTAAATTTAGATCTGTACAATATTTAGATACAAAGGTCGGAAGATTTGCTATGATCATTTTCAATAAATTTTAAAATTAATAAATAAACAAAATAAATAAATAACTCAGCAGCTCTGTATTTATCAGGTGATAGACGTGAACTCCTTTGTACATGTACATTTAGAATGGCATCCTTTATCATCTCTGTGAAACCCATAATGCGTTAGAACTGTAACTTTGTGAGAGTAACATGTCAGTCTTGTATAACAAAGTATCTTTGAGTAGACAGTGGCGTAGCTACAATGTATGCTAAAGCATCCAATTTTCCTCGAAAATTCCTCTATTCAGTAAAAATTTTCCTCCCTCTGGAGGTTTTTTTTTTTTTTGTAAGCTGCTGGAGGTAAATCTTTATTTGCATTCGACCTCCTTCATTGCCATTCGAATGTCCTCAGCTTCTGAACTCATTTTCCTTGTATCATGAAAGGATTCACTTAGATTTGCCCAAGCTACGCCACTGATAGAGCGGCTAGAGCCCATGTTTAAAATAAAACACCATGACATCCATATGTCTATAGACATCAGAAAGACTCAAAATGTAGGCTTTTATAGTTTAGGATTAAATATATCACAAATACATATATACTTCTTTACAATAAAAGATCTTTATTGACACATTTTTTAACATTTGACAGACACTTGACGTGACATCTTCTTGCTGGCATTCGGGTAAAGTTATATTTTCTTCCAAAGGCAAATTTCTGAAAATAGAAGAAAATTCAAATTTAGGTGAATAAATAAGGTTTTTTTTGTATTAAAATGTAATTTCTTACAGAACCTTTTAGGCATGGTCCATTTGATATTCAGGGGGGGGGGGGCTTGGGTTTTTTGTCGGAGCAAGATTATTTTTTTCGCCCCGGACCGGAGCAAAATTACTTTTTTCTGGCAAAGTTGGAGCAAGGAAATTTTTTTAAGTGATGCGCATACATGTATAAAGAATGTTTGTGTTTTATCAATAGAAATTATTTATATTTTTACTCAAAACTCTAAATATTAATATATTAGTTTATTTTTATGCAAGTATTCAATTCACTTTTAAACAGAGAGATAAAAGATTTTTACAATACAATTCTCAATATTTTATATAAGGTACATGTATATAACATGTCCTAGACAATTTTTTAAATGTTACTAAGAATTGTAAATTGGTGAATAACTGAAGTTCTCCTTCCAAGCTTACAAGAACATGACTCTATGGGATATATACAACATGTATTAACAGCAATACATAAATATTGATAATATATTCAAGCTTTTAAGGAACTGCCCTTTTTCATTCACATACATGTATAACTTTTGATATCTTCAAATATCTGAACTTAAAATGCTATTAGTGAATAATGTTTTGATAGAAAACTATGGCGAGCGAAGCGAGCCAAAAATTGTTGATACAATTTTGAAAACTGCGGCGAGCGAAGCGAGCCGGAAAATTTTCAAGAATTTTAGCGAAATTTTATGGTAATTCTTCACATTCAGATTATTTGTAAGAGCAAGATTATTTTTTTCTGTCACACCATAAGCAAATTTATTTTTTCATCAAAATTGAGAGCAAAATTATTTTTTTCGAAAAAAAACCCAAGCCCCACCCCCCAGAATATCAAATGGACCGTGCCTTAGAGTTTGTCATTTGTTATTGTACTGTTAATTTAACTCCTTCACAAGTCAATTATTAGAACTTTAAAGAAAAGAAAATGGCACAAATAATGTAAACAGTTATAGATTTGTTCTGACAATATTCATAGATAATCAGGGGTCTAGAAATTTTTTCAAAACCTACTTGCCACGGGCAACTCATGATGTAAAATATACTTGCCCGATCAATAAAATCACTTGCCCATGTTGAAATGAAGCATAATCTAGCTAAAAATTGAGTGCTTAATTCTTAAGAAATCAGAATAAATGATAACCCTGTCTTACCAGTACATGCAGTAGAAGTAGGAGATAAAAAAGAAATTTGAATAAAGAGGGAAAAATGTTCAAGAAAAAAAAAACGGAATTAGTTCTCAGACCCCGCCGCATACGTGTTTTAACCCCCCCCCCCCCCCCCTTCAATTTTTTCAACCTCAAAAAAAAAGACAAAAAAAAAAAAAAAAGAATGTCCGACTTGAGAGATGGAAGTACTGGGCTAACATATCGAATTCAAGAGAATAATATAACGGAATAAGGACGCCGATGTATGACGGAGCAGGCACTCCATTGAAGGTGAAAACATAGCTAGCGTTTCTCCGATGAGTCCGATCACATCTCCTATGCAGACAAGACGGGAATACATTTTATAGCATTATCAGACAGACCAAGACCTTCAACACGGACATCAGTGGCGGATCCAATGAGTTCAAGAAGAAGGTGACGGTACCAGCAACGCGTAGATGACAGCTTACATGGCCAGGCAGATGAACAAAATTCTTACGTTTCTTGACAATTGCTCAGCTCACCCGAAGGGTTCAATAAAGTGTTCTATTTCATTCAGATAAAATATTGATTTTCTGTATGACATTATTTTGTATTCTTGTTCTGCGCCTGAGATTTAAATCTCTAACGTCCACTAACATCTTATCTTATCTAACATGTCTAAATGTACATGTACTTACGTTTGCGTTTGTCCGTAAAATTTTCATTCCTAGCGGTCATTCAATGGGAATAAAACTGGACATAATTGTCAATCACACGCTGAGGAAACAAATTACTAGCATAAAAGATGTCACCACATTCCAATTTGTAGTTGTTCTGAAAATGTTTAATGAAAAAAAAACCTGCCTGCTGCATATGATTTGAAAAAAATTAGCCTGCGAACCAACTTTTTATTTTTGCTTGGCCTAATCAACTTGCCCACGGGCAAGCGAACACCTGCTTTCCACTTTCCCTACCCAACTTTTCACTTGCCCCGGGCAACGGGAAATGGGAATTCTAGACCCCTGAGATAGATCTAGATTTATATCAAATTTCAACTATGTATATTATTAGTTATACAGTGTTTTACAGGGGGGATACAGAAATATATTGGGTCGATGAAAAAAGTTGTATTGGGCGAGGCGAAGCCGAGCCCAATACAACTTTTTTCATCGACCCAATATATTTTTGTATCCCCCCTGTAAAACACTGTATAACGAATTTATCCCACCGATGGCTTTTGGCTTGCGTATGTAACGTCAACATATTTTAAAGCATTTCGGTGACGTCAATATCGTAAAGCGTCTTAGTACAAGCGGGATATCAAAATAATATCCTGTCAGTAAAATGATACAACATAATATTCGGTTCTTCTCGACCAATCAGATTGCAAGAAATTTGCCAGAGGTGGGATAAATATATATATGGGAAGATATTTTTACACTCAAGTCTCTAAGAAAATTATATATCATATATATACCTGGTCATTGAAAAGATTCTGGGCTGATGCAGCATTCAACACTGATCCAGTGCCAAAACATTTCTATTTTTTTTTTTTTTTTTTTTTTTTTTTTGAGATGATTAAATATGTAATTTTCATCAGTCTGAAATACAAATGAATAAAAAATAAGTGTTATGAATTGTATAATACAAAGTAGTTTCATTGTTACATACTAAAATAGTAAACATGCATGTCCCACATCCACCCCACCCCACCCCCTTCCCCATATTTTTTCTACTCGTAAGTTTATCTTTGTCATGAATATGCTTGTATCTAAATTATATAATATATCGTAGCAGACACTGATGATATGGAAAATAAAGTAATAACAATAGTGCTACAACCATACTTTTTTCACAGCATTGCTGCAACAATTCGTACACGACACATGCATCATATGACACACGTGTACTCCGCCAGTACTGTAAACAAGGTACATAAAAAGAATGATTTCGTACCTTTTTAAATAGTTTTGTCTTTGATTTCATATATGATTGAGTATATTAGGATATTTTCTTTGTGCAGCATCTCTGTTTTCATGTAATTTTAACAAATACATACCGTTTTCTCAATTTTTCTTATCACCCGCCTTGTAAACTGTCGGTTCGTACCTTCCATCGCTTCTCAGTAACGCAGAGGTCCTTAACAACGCAAGGGGGTCACAAAGTGCACTCAATAGATTGGGGGTCTTCTCAAAGGCATATTGAATAGACGGAGTGTCAGCGATTGAGTAAGTACATGACTTTTTATATCTGATAACTTTCATCCTTTGAATTTACAAAATATCATAAAAATTTATTGAAATACTGTGTTGCTACCGTACTTGACGACACGGAGTCTATGACGTCAAATGACGTTACGTTATTTCGCGGCAAATTTTTAACGTAATATTCCATGGGACGCCTTAACATACCTGCGCGTCGTCACAGTCAGTCAGAGTGCAAGTCTTAAGAATGCGCTCGTACAAGACTGTAGATTGGTCAAGTACCAAGCTTAGTGTCCGTCTGGTGACATTAGGAACGTATCCACGGTATAAAAGGGTTAATCATGTCACCATAAAATGCAAGTTGTGAAATACCTAAAGTAATATACTCTAATTGCTTGTATTGGTCCGAATTTCAAAAGAAGTTGATCATAATTTTTGTAAAATTTCCAGAATGACTTTACTAGTTAGTGAAAGAGAAAACCTTGACCTAAAAGTTTCTTTGTAATTTGTAAATTTCTATTATGAAAATCCAAAACATCAGTACATGCTCTAGCATACCAGATGAGCTGTGAAATGTAGATACCGTATGACGGTAATCTAGGGACATCACAGTCAAGCCAGGGGAAATTAACTATGTTGAATCCAAAATCATCTCGTTTGTCATACACACTTGTATGAATTTCTCCATTGACAATTTTGATATTTAAGTCAAAAAATGGTGTTTCTGTGTCTGTAACGTTTGCCTTGTTTAGAGTAAATTCTTGTGGATAAATAACATCTTTATACTTTTCAAAAACAGGATTATCGATAGGAAGAATATCATCCAGGTACCTAGAAGTACCAATGAAACATTTCACATCATCATGTTGTCCTTCCTTTTGAAGATTTTGAATTAATTCTTTTTCATATGTGTATAAAAATAAATATGCAACAAGAGGCGCACAATTTGTATCCGTAGGAATCCCTACAACCTGCTTGTAGAGATTCTCACCAAATCTTACATCAATGGTGTCCAAGAGGAAGGACGAGGCACTACACAGGTCGCTACATGTCCATGACCCAGAGGTCTCGAAGAACGTACAATTGTGGTGTAAAACAACCTCCTCACTGTCAGATGACCACACACACACAAACATTTTTTCTTTGCTTTTGAAGATTTTGGATAAATTCCTTTTCATACGTGTATAAAAATAAATCTGCAACAAGAGGCGCACAATTAGTACCCATTGGAATCCCTACAACCTGCTTGTATGATTTGTAATCTGTGGTGGAAAAGAAACCTTTCGATTAAGAAGTACAAATATAAGTTTTCTCCTCTCGATCAAAACACCATTTAATGAGTTTGGACAGTCGAGCAATTATTTTGTCGTGAGGAAGCGTGGTGTACATATTAGAAAAGTCGTATGAAGATATCGTATTTGCTTCAAAATTTCTTGATTTCATTTTGTCAATCACATCCCCTGAATTTTTAATAGACCAAAAGAAGTTTACGCCATTCCTGTTCATGACTGTTTTACAGTATTTTGCCTCGTGTTCCTTTATAGCCGTGAGTGCTGACGTCAGATTTCTAGACAAAATTGTTGTCGAGCAGTTGCTAGAATTAGCAATGTATCGAAACTTGTAAGGAAACTTGTGAAGTTTTGGTATACAGTATATTATAGGGAGATCCAATTTAGAAATAGGGATGTTAAAAGAAGAAATTTCACTGTTATGTTTGTTCAAAATATTGGGAACACTTTCGTTGCCTTCGATATAAGTATTAGTAGAGGAAAGTTCCGAAACTAAAGTTGATATGTAGTAGCGTTTTCAAATAATTATGGTGTGCTTGGCTGCTTTGTCTGCAGGAGCGAAGACATATTTTTCATGTAAATTACGTAACTTGGATTTGAAACATCTTTCAGATTTAGAAATTGGATTTTCAAAAAGATGAGGATCTTTGTGGTAGTTATCTATTCGAATATTGGTAATATCCAAATGAGTTTTTCCAGTCATTCAGAGCATGAGATTCAACTCCTTCCGATTTACACCATCGTTTGGTATAGTTATCTAAAGCCTCCTTTAGCACATCGCGACATTTAATAAAATCTATCTTGGATGGGATTCTATATTTAGGTCCTTTTTTGAGAAGACCACGGAGCTGCCTGTCTTTGATAATTGAAAAGTCACCTGTAATAATATGACCAGCTGGTTTATATAGATATTCAGAATTTGCACATTCTCAAGAAGCAGGACATGATTCAAGTATTTTAGGATCTTGTGTAACTTTGTTGTAGTTAAAAACGAAATTTCGAATAGGTCTCTTATATTTGTAACAAATAAAAGGAGGTTCTAAATTTTCAAAATATTCAGGAATGGCACTTTGTACGCGATGATCCCGAAAAATATTAGAGATGTTTAGAAGATCAAATCCTTTCTTAATATATGGAATTTTTATGAATCGTCTTTTAGGGGAGGTGTTTTTAACCAAAGGATATAGTTTATTTCGTGCAAATGCAACAGTGATGTTTACCCTGAAGCAATCAGTGTTTCTTAAGAATGCAACCAGTGCTTCATCCAAGATAGATTTTAATTGAACTGCTGGAACTGAAGAAAGAGCATGTAACAGTTAATGTCTGCCGCCGTTGCGTGCATTGATCAGTAGATCTTTGAGGGTACGATGTACTCTAGCTCTTTTTCTGAGTTTTTTGTTTCGCCTTTTACCGTGAGACCTATGCTTCCTTTTAGTGTAAGGGCGGATTGAAAAAAACATTAATATTTGAAGAGGTCGAAGAAATGTCTCCTTGTCCATAAATCTGATCGTTTAGACCAAGGGGTACGCAGTTTGCAGTTAACGTCAGACAGTGCATGCATTTTATATATTTTCATTTCCATGCTTCATTAACACCGACGGCGGGTGCGGCTAGCCAACAGGGGATGCTTACTCCTCCCGGGCACCTGATCCCACCTCTAGCTTGCTAGGGGTCCGTCGATGTTTAATTTTGTGTTCTATTGTGAGTGCTGTTGAGATTATCGTCAGGATCTTCTTTAACTCTTTTGGTTATCCAGGCAAGTTCAGCTTGTAAGCGGCGTTTTTTAATTTCAGTTTTACTTTGATTTTTAAGTTTTGGGAATGACTGAACTGTAGTAATTGTCATATCCGAAATTGAATGATTGTATTTAACGAAGTGATTATATAGAAAATTTCTTTGTTTTTTTTTCTGACGCGAGTTTCTTATCTGATACGAATGACTTCGAAAACGAGATTTTAAGGCCTGGCCTGTTTCCCCTACATATTGGGCGCCATATCCCTTGGCGTGTCATGTAATGACATAGATGACATCTTGATACGATCAATCAATGTCCTTATCAATCTCGATTTTAAAGGTCTGCTCATTAACACTAGATTTAATTGTGGAATTGCAATTGATGAGCGGACACATACCGCATCTTTTCCCATTGCACCTGCAAATTGTTGAGAACCCTCTATGTTTGTTGTTAAATGTAGAGCCTGCAGATGGAGAAGTGGGTGCAATACGTCTACGGGGTTTTAATTTAAGAGGTGATAGAAGTACCTTTGTTGAGGAAAAAAGCAGAACTTGATTCGAGTATTTCAGGATCTGATGTTACTTTATTGTAGTTAAATACGAAATTTCTAATAGGTTTCTTATACCTTTAACAAAAAGAAGAGGTTCTAATTTCTCAAAATATTGAGGAATAGTACTTCGTACACGATGATCCCGAAAAATATAAGAGATGTTTAGAAGATCGAAACCTTTGTTAATATATGGAATTTTCATGAATCGTTTTGTAGGGGGGGATGTTTTTAACAACTGGATAAAGATTATTCTGTGCGAATGCGACAATGATATTTAGTCTGAATCAATCAGTATTTCTTAAGAATGCAACAAGTGCTTCATCCAAGATGGATTTCAATCATGAAGCAGTTCATGTCTGCCGCTGTTGTGTGCAATGATCAGAAGATGGTTGAGGGTACGGTGTTATCTAGATCTTTTTCTGAGTTTTCGGTTTCGTCTTCCGTGAGACCTATGCTTCGGTTTAGTGTTTGGGCGGATTCAAAATACATTAATATTAGTTGACGTCGAGGAAATGTTTCCTTGGCCATAAATTTGATCGTTTAAACCAAGGGGACCGGTACGCAGTTTGGAGTTTCGTGATCCAGGCAGATTCAGCTTGTAGTCGGCGTTTTTTAATTCCCGTTTTACTTAGATTTTTAAGGTTAGGAAAAGACTGAACCGGTGTAATAATTATATCCGAAATGGAATGGTTGTACTTAACGAAGTGCTTATAAAGGAAATTAGATTCTTTTTGTTTTTTGTGACGTGAGTTTCTTAGCTGATACGAATGACTTCTAAAACGAGATTTTAAGGCCTTAGCTGTTTCTCCAACATATTGGGCGCCACATCCCCTAGCGTTTCATGTTATAAGATAAATGATATCTTGATACGATCAGTCGATCGATGTCGTTTTAAATCTCAATCTCGTTTAATTTTTTTTTTCTATTTTTTTTCAAAATTTTCAAATTTTCGATTTTAGAAGTCTGCCATTAACACTAGATTTAATTTTGGAATTGCAATTGATGAGCGGAAACATACCGCATTTTTCCCATTACACGTAAAAATTCTTGAGAACCCTCTATGTTTGTTGTTAAATGTAGAGCCTGTAGATGGAGAACTAGGTGTAATACGTCTACGGGATTTAAATTTAATATGTGAAAGAAGTACCCTAGGTGAGGAAAAAAGCTTCTTACTGTTAAAAGTCGATGATCAGAAATTTACTGTAGTGATAGAGGGTAATCTCAAATTTTAATTTTCATACGAGGCGACCTTAAAAATGCCATAATGAAATGATCAAAAAAGGATGAATAGAGATCCTGCATGGAAGACACTACAACATAGTCAAGTTAGAGAACGAAATAGAATTAAAATACTTCAAACATTTGGTCACGGGAATTGTATCACCGAATCCATACTGCAACACGAAATAAGTGTAGATATAAAGAAAGGAGGGGATCTCCAACAACACTAGGTTGAAGCACCCACAGCAAAACCCCAAAACACCCAATGCAAAAAACACAGAACAGACACCCAAAGAAAGAGACGCAAAAAGGACAAGGAACACCAACTCACACCATAGAAACATGAAACATTAAAGACCACACATAAACCAACGAGACCAATGGTCAACCGATGCCGCAAGTTTCGTTTTCATGGTGTCTAACCCCCATACTAAAAATTCCAGAAGTTGTTGTAATTCTGCGTCGTAAATCGAATGAAAATCAGCTTCCCGTCAACAAAACTACGCCAGTATGTAGATAGCTTTGATTTTTATTCTTAATTAGACACATATCTAAACAGAGTAGACATTATTATAGTAAAAGTCACCAGGAAGAGAGAGCTCCCAAAAACTTTGTTTAATTTCTATATTTTGAAAAACGCAGCATGATAAAGCTCCTAGAGGTCAATTTGTCTTTGAATATGAGGCTGGTATCGCGTTGTTTCTCAAGGATGATTTACAGAAGTATGTTGTGTACATACTTATAGATGAATACATAAACATTGCCGACGTGCTTTTGGTGATAAGCATTTCCGTTTTCGAAAATTTGAGAATTTAAGAAAAAGCACCACTGTATTCGTCGTTGACGAATCACTGTACGAGTCGCTGGACGAATCACTGTATGAGTTGCTGTACGTTTCAACGCAAATTTTCAAAACACCTTTGACTACTTCAGATGAACAATATGACGGTAAAATTGATCTCATTTTAGCTCATTTGAGGACTGATTGATATGTTGTGTGCCACTCGTATTAATTGATTTGAATTTTATAAGACATTTTGTGTTATTTTTCTACATAATCCACTTCAGTATCTATACACTTTTGCTACCGGTTGTTAAGGGCCTCAATATCACTTGTAGAGAACTCCTTACCTTGATAATTCAGAAAGTCATCTACAGCATGTATGCCGTCATCATAGGACTAAAAGTGGGTGCCAGAAATAGCTACTTTCCGTTTTGGAGATAGATGAAGGCTTCATGAAGCAAAATCTGGTGAATAAGGCGGATGATCAATCAAATTAAAGCCACAATCATAGTATGCGCCATTGATTATTTGTCCTTTTTGGAGATAATCTATCAGCAGAATACCCTCTGCATCCCAGAAAAACGAGGCTCGCAACATATCAATCAGCCCTCGTAGCTGAAGTGAGCTATAGTCTTAGCACGACATCTGTCGTCCGGTATCATACCTGTGTAATGTGGTTTATCCCCTAGCCATACCCCCGGAAAATGGCTTAATCTAAAAAGTGGGAGGGTTACGCACGTAATCCAGGATAACCGCAACTTCTGCTATTTTCGTGGCAAATGACCGTCCTAAGTCGGCACAGGTTGCCCATAGGTCTCGTTCGTTCATGTGTAGTCCTTTTTATTTGATGTTTCTGTGTTTTGCGTTGACGTTTCTTGCCCCTTTACGTCTCTTTCTGTGCGTGTCTGCTGTGTGTTTGCACTGGGTGTTTTGGGGTTTTGCTGTGGGTGCTGCAACCTGGTGTTGTTGGAGATCCCCTCCTTTGTCTACTAGACAGATACAAAGACAAACAATAAGAAAACGTTTTGGATAAAGATCATAATTCATTATAGCAATTTCGAATCGAAGAGTACATTCTTTTTCTATATATTCAACTTGGAAAATATAAAAGGTTAGATCTAGATATACCGGAGTTGTTGGAATTCTTAAAGAAAATGTCAATGAGCAATTATTTCTTATAACTTTTTACAACAGTATCATGATGTAGAAATAAAATTATCCATGACTATGTACAGCACTGTGATAGATAGACGAAGTCAATGTGACTACAAGAACATGAATACTGTACTGAAACATACTCTACCGAATGGAGTACGCTCAGACTTAATATATAAACTTTGGAATCCTACACTAATGAAGAGTGAAAGAATTTGAAATATATGCATGACAAAGTCTTCGCTTATGTTGTTTTGGCGATGATGTATCATGAATTTCTATCTTAATAATAAACATCAAAGAAGTACCTAACCGTCATTCAGTCTCAAAGTCGAGAAGGCAAAGCAAAATCGTGAGAATTCCTACGAAACGGTTGCGAACCCCGGAATGAACAACATTCCGAAGTGAGACCAGGTGCCCGGGGAGAGTCAGCGTCTCCTGATTGACTGCAACACCCGTCGCAACAGCTCCATGGAAACCTGTCAAATTCGGTGATTGTCTCGATGTACATTTTGATGTACATATCAATGATTTCTTCTACATGTGCAGTTGTACGAAAATGGATGGCTACAAAATTGAGTACATCTGATGACTACAAAATTATATTCACTGCATAATATTTAGGTGTTAGAATGTTCTTTTGTATATTTAATCTTTATTTACGTTTTTATGTCTGACATTGAATACATTAAGCGAGGAATTTATTCTGCAGTATTGTCCGACTACTTATTCAAAATCTTTTTTAAACATATACGGAATTTGTTGTCAAAATATGCATAGATGACAAATATGGATAATGACCATATCCCTGTATACAGCACAAAATCGATAATTCAGAAAATCAGAAACCGAAGGCATACAAAATCAGGACAAAACAGGAACCAAAGCAAACAAACAAAAACCTCCACCACATGAAAAGAAGCGAACTCCCGATATGGGAGTGAGATCAGGTGCCCAGGAAGAGTAAGCATCTCCTGCTTGCATGCAACACCCGCCGCTTCAATTCGGTAGAACTGTCACATCCGGTAACTTCCATTTCGGAAGACATAGAGTACAATCTTGGCTTGGATGGTTCAAATGGTCTATGACAGAATATCACCCACCATTCTGGAGAGTGGGACATCATAGCGTATGACGAGTTCCCCATATCGACCGTAGAACTTCCTCAGTGACGATGTTTGTCGGTCACAAACATATCCCTGACTGAGAAGCTTATCTGAAAGACGCCTAGCTCTCAGAACAAAATCCGTATATTTCGTACTTGCTCTGGCATAGCGTATCAACTGAGATATGAACACGCCATAAGCAGGCGATGAAGGGATGTTGCTACTCAGAAAAGGAAAGTTTGTAATGCTGAAATTGAAGTCGTCACGTTTGTCATAGAGTGAGGTGTTCATGTGACCATCAGTGTCGTAGGACAACATTATGTCCAAATAGGATGCTGAATTATTTGTCTCTGTAGTTTCTTTGACTTCAAGCTCTGAAGGATAGATTCTGCTCAGGTAATCTGCGAATTTCGGATTATTGATGGACAAAACATCGTCTATGTATCTATAAGTGAAGTTGAAGTCAGAAGCTAAGTATCTTTTCCCTTCAGAGACCAAAGATTGAATGAATTCAGCTTCGTACGAGTAAAGGAAAATGTCGGCAAGGAGTGGGGCACAATTGGTCCCCATTGGAATTCCGACAATTTGCTGAAAGACCTTTCCTCCAAACACCACAAAAATGTTGTCGATCAAAAAGTTTAACATCTGAATAATATCTGTTTCATTGTACTTATTTTCAGAATCGGACTTTTCTTTTACAAAGTAGGTTTTGTCATAGTTCACAACAATAAATTTGTATTTGCGATTACCGTTCTTACTTGTAAACGCATTACTTATAATTTTTGCGAGTCTTTCTTTCAATTTAGAATGTGGAATTGTAGTGTAAAGTGTCGAAAAATCAAAGGCTTTGATCGAATGAACTTTACTAAAATGAGTGGATTTCAGATGTTCTAAAAGTTCCTTCGAATTCTTTAAAATCCACATCTGGTTGATACCACTGTGAGAATATACTGTCGAACAATATTTTTGAAGCCCAGATTTGATTTCAGATAAAACTTTGGTGAGTAAGATCGATACAGATTTGGTAGAACATTTTGAGGAACCAGCGATGAAACGTTGTTTGTACGGATTCTTATGCATTTTAGGTATGCAGTATAAGTATGGTAAATCTAAATCTAAATTGTTAGTTTGGAAGCCAAAGGAAGAAAGAGCTGATTTGTGGTTATCTATTATTTCAGAGGCAGAAAGGTTTGTTGGGGTGTAATTGGGATTTCCAGGTGTCGAATTTAAACCCAACTCTTTAACTAGACTTTCGAAATAGAACTTTTTGCAAGTAAATGTGTAATTATTTGAGGCTTTGTCCGCTGGTGTGATGACATAATGTTCTTGGAGGTAGGTAAGCTCTGTGATAACATCAGGGTCTTTAAATATAGACTCGAATCTGGTGCTCACGGTTGATTTTAATCGGTTAATTTTAGATAAAAGTAACCCTCTGATGGATTTTATCCATTCGGATAGTGTGTCGAGCTGTACATCCTCTTTCTTTGCCCAACGTCTTGCATATTCCTCACAAGAGTCCATGATAATTTTGAAATTTTGGTCCCATGTAAAGGACATACTTTCTCTGTATTTGGGACCCTTTTTTAACAAATCTCTCAACTTGTCGTTCTTGACTATACTAAGGTCACCTGTAATAACGTGTCCACAAGGAGAATAGTTAAAATCCGATGAAGAACATTCGCAAGGAAGTGGATGTGGTGAGGGATTACTTAAATCAATGCACTGCAAGAATCGTTTGTAATTGTAAATTTTAGATGCAACTGTTGGTGTGTAGCTATAGGAAATACAAGGAGTTTCTTGTCTTTTGAAATATGGTGGGATTTTTTCTGTGTCAGTTTTGTGATTCAAAATTTGACCAAGATTCAATTTATCAATACCTTTGTTTTGCTATATGATTAAACACGTAAAATTTAGAAAAGAAGTCAACCACAACATATTTCACTGGGGAGATGGACAAATTTCTCCAAAAGTCTTCAGTAAATGAACTGATGATATTGAGATATGCTGTCGGGATATATGATATTGTTACGGAGTCGTCCTTATTCCATAAAACTGGAAAATCACTCTAGTAAATGTAGTTTAAATACGATCATAAAATCGGGAATGTGCATCGACGATGTAAGACGAAGGTCGAGTGTAGACAAGTTACAGGTGTTTGATTAAACTGATAATAACGATTTTCCCGAGATATTTCGGTAATAATTAGATACACAAGTTTGTATTATAACCAATTTAAGTAATCCTTTTACATGATAAAGCCTTTAAGACACGAAATTCCTGTATTTTCTCCTCTGCAGTTTGAAACTTAGCGCCGTGCCGACATTGCTCTGGTACGGGCTTACGAATTTGGCGCATTCTGATTGGCTGATGCTTGATGCAATTAGTATATAAGGGAGCACTGCCAGTGCTCAGCGTGGCATTCGACTTGTCCCAGAGCTGGTGTCAACATCGACTTGATTAGTATCAGATGGTTAGGAATTAAAACCGATTTGGGTTTCGGAGTTTGAGAACTTGACTTTGAATTGTAATTTCCCCTAATTGGGTGAAATTAACTTTGACTAGTAATTGAAAGTATGGACACCCATACGGGTGATACCTCAGCCTTGAGAGCACCCATTTGGGTGATAGTTTGTGATAACCAATTTGGGTGATAACACACAAGTGTTCATAATTCATAGGTAATTTGGTAACATATATCTTTTACAACCTAAATGGGTGGTGCCCTGTGGCTTGCACCCAACTAGGTGATGTAAGTATAACTCATATTTCTTAAATAGTTTTAACTGCTGTAGTCATTCTGTTTCTCTAATAATTAATTATAAATAGCTAAATACTTTTCTCTATTGCATGTAATAATAATCACTTTGCTTTTCAGTTGCTTGCTCCTCACTTAGTATACTCATACTCTGCACCCATTCGGGTGATAAAAGCATAGCACCTACCTAGGTGAAACACAGATTTGTATTTGAATTGATTACCATTGCTTTGACTAGATACTTGCTGATGAACTTGGGCCTTGGGCTAGTTTAGGTTCATAGCAGGTGCTCCAAGGACACACTGGGTGAGAGTTAGCCAAAAGGGGCAGACAACTCTGGACTCAGTGTATTGGAAATCATTAATTACCGGTATCTCATCTTTGCTTGCTCGTTTTTCTCTTTTACAGTTGATTATTAAATTAATAAATTATTAAACTTATATCAAATTGTTCCTCATCTATCAGGGTGCAACGAAGCTTAAAAGTCGGACAGCAGACGGATCCCAATTTGTAAGTGTATCTGGCAAGGTAGCTGCGGCAACTTGGTCGGGTACGGTTACATTTTGGTGGCAGCGGTGGGATTGTTTTGATAGATTGTGTCAATTGATTGTTAATCTGGTGTTCAGATTATGATTCCTGAAACCAGGTATTGAACAGCACCCTGAGATTTGAGTAACATAATTTATCAAAAATCTGTTGTTTGAGAAAAAGCTTCCAAAATGGACGATTCAGGAACAATTACTTTCAAAATTCAGAATGAGAAACATGAGCATAGCGAAGATGGTAGTTCTGTCGCAGATGAAAATGAAAGAAATGAAAATGTAAATGAAGATCAAGAGTATGAGGAGAGTGATGAGCGGGCAGCTGAAGCTTCCCATATGCATGGTGACGGTGTACTTAGATCAGTCTCAAGAGTGGTTAACAATGCAATGTCCACTATCAGTGAACAAATGTTTAGGCTCAAAGAAGAATTAAATGATGTCGAAAGAACTATAAATGGAAGTAGAAGTGTAGATTGCAATCAGAATAGGTTTCAGACTAGAAGATCTAGAGTAGATAATATGAGTGACCTTGAGCAACCCCAATTTGACAGTACCCCACAAATAGATGTGAGAAACCCTTTAAGACCTAGTGCGAGTGCTAGTGATGGTCAATCTGAAGATCACAGAGAGCGTCTAAGTAAAATGAAGCCTCAGCAGTATGACGGTGTTGAAGACTTGAATGAGTATCTTACACATTTTAATATTGTGGCAGAGATTAATGATTGGTCCTATCAGTCAAAGTCCCTGCATTTAGCAGGCAGTTTGAGTAGAGGAGCAAGGGCTCTCCTGAATTACCTTGAACCAGCAAAATAGAGAGATTTTGGTAGTGTTGTTGAAGCATTGAATAATAGGTATGGTACTATCAATAGGGCAGAAGTTTACAAAACTGAGTTGCAAACCAGAGTAAGACGTAAGGGGGAGACAATTCCCGAGTTGGCTCAAACAATCATTAAGTTTGCTAAGAATTAAGGCATATCCTAACACCAACAAAGAATTAATAGAAATGTTAGCACTGGATTATTTCACTGATGCTTTGACAAATTCAGATATTAGGTTAAGATTGAAGGAAGTTGGTCCTAAAAGCATTTCAGAGGCTGAGAAAATAGCTGTCAGACTAGAAGCGTATCGCTTGACGAATAAGCAATGGGGAAAATGGTTAGAGTGCTAAGCACTGAGAGAGAGATAGGGAGAGAAATCCCCTGAAGTTGGCATTGATTTGAATAAGATAAATTCTCAGCTTGAAAATTTAGCAGAGGAAGTTAAGATCTTACAAGGTCAGATAGGAAATGGCCCACAAAGATACTGACAACAGTATAGAGGATTTGGTAGAGGACGTAGAAATTATCAAGGTCAGGGATCCTCTGGGACAAGTCGAAGTACCCCAGCACGCCCTCTCAACTTAAATTAGTGAGATAAGGAAACAATGAAAAGATCTGGAACAAATATATTTTGTGAAAACTGTTTTGAATAAATTAGATACCTCTGGCTATTTTGGGAGATGCAGCGTTATGATTGCAAGAAAATATATATTTGACAAATTACCATCTAAAATTCTTATGAGACACTGATAGATAGATCTGAATGTACTAGAGGGTATTTTTAAAATCTCAGAGCATAGATTGCTGAATAATTATGATTCTACAAATGGGATGCTGTGATTGAAAGTATTGTATGATTTGTATATAGTTTTGATTTGTATTATGTACTTAATAATTGATGGACGTGTGAATTATGATAATTTTTATTACGCTATTGCACATCGTTAGTTGTAAGTTTGAAGTAAGTTGCTTTGAGTTGGAGTATAAAATGAAATTTGACTTGAACTACAAAGAGGATATAACTCTCTTCAAGAAAAAAAAGAAAGATCTTTGTTTTGTTTGACAGAAGTAGTGATTATCTTGACCTTGAACAAGTTGAAGGCTTTTGATTGAAGAAAGGAGAACATATTCGAAACGACACAAAGGAAACTCATCTTGTAAAGCACTGAATCGTAGTTGATGCTAGCAATGATAGAACTTCAAAGAGAAATATAGTGCTTGAAAACATTCAGAATTGTAAAGAAGTTTTATGGTTTGAGATAGTCACAATTTTGTTTATGGTCGTATGTAATTTTGCACGACCATTGGTCACAGAGATGGTTTGAAGCCAGAAGGGCAAATAGCCTGATGATGTCTTGTTATGGGTCAGAATACCCCAAAACGCCAGCAAAAATCAGACAAAGACAGAATATAAATTTACAAGTTTAATTATGTACAAAATATATATATTTACAATGATTACAACTTACAATACAATGTCCGGATCAAAGTGTCCGTGTCGGTCCACAAAGTCTATCGAATGTGTGGTTTCCGGTAATCACAAACGTTCTCGAAAGATCGGTGTCCAAACGTTGTTAAATGGATTAAAGTCTCAACAAATAAAGTATCCCAGTATATCAGAATAGATGAATGAATCGTGTCTACGAATGTGTACGAATGCCTCTCTTAACACAGTTCCTCAGAGGTATTTATACTTAATAACAATGAATTAACCAGAAGCTTCTAGAACAATGACTCATTACAAATGATTAACAATAGAGTAAATTCTAGAAATCACAGTCATGTGATGATAATGATGTAACAAAGAACATACTGGAATATTCTCTAATGAGATAAACATGACATGGTAAAATCTAGAAAGAATTATTATGAAATCATAATATAACCTGACTAAGTACATGTGTACCTACACATAAAGTAAAACTAAAATAATACATGACCCACAACACCTCCCCCCTTAAAAAAAGTTTGAATGTCAATGAAAACTTAGGTGGTAAATTCTGCAAAAATCACTCATGAAACTCTCGATAGTGCATCTGCAATCACATTGTCTTTGCCCTTGATATGGTTAATAATAATATTGTACTCTTGCAACAATAAACTCCACCTTGTAAGTCTTTGATTCTTGTTTGACATTTTGTGCAAAAATGTGAGAGGGTTGTGGTCAGTATATACAAGAATGGGATGTAAAGTAACATTCAAATAAACATCAAAATGTTGTAAAGCTAACAATAATGCAAGACACTCTTTTTCAATAGTAGAGTAATTCTTTTGACATTTTGTCAATTTCTTTGAAAAATAACAAACAACTCTATCTACACCATCATCATTTTCTTGAAACAAAGCAGCCCCGATTCCTACGTCACTGGCATCAACAGTAAGCTTAAATTGCTTATCAAAATTTGGAGCTGACAGGACAGGACTATTCATAAGAACACATTTGATTTTCTTAAAAGATTCGTCACAGTCATTGGTCCACGCAAAATTCACTCTCTTTTGTAACAGATTGGTAAGTGGACCAACAACTGACGAGAAATTTGGACAAAATTTTCTGTAAAATCCTGCCATTCCCAAGAATCTCATTATTTCTTTCTTATTGGTAGGAATCGGGAACTTTGAAATAGCTTCCACCTTGGCCATAATAGGAGTAACAAAACCTTGACCTACTTTGTGACCCAAATATTCTACAGTTGCATGACAAAATTCACTTTTCGCAAGGTTCACTGTGAGGTTTGCTTTCGCCAGTATGTCGAAGAAGGTACGCATGATTCGGAGATGATCATCCCAGGTGTCGCTGTAGATGATGACGTCATCGATGTACGCCTCGCATCCTTCGAGATGATTTAGGAGCGAATGAATCATCCTCTGGAATGTGGCTGGTGCGTTTTTCATACCAAAGGGCATTACTTTATATTGGTATAGCCCATCTGGAGTCGCAAATGCCGATATTTCTCTGGCTCTCTCGGTAAGCGGGACCTGCCAATAGCCTTTAAGCAAGTCAAATTTACTGACATATTTTGCACTGCCAATTTTATCTATACAGTCATCGATTCGTGGGATCGGATAAGAGTCAGTTTTGGTGACTGAATTGACTTTTCTAAAGTCTGTACACAATCGGTAAGTTCCGTCTGGCTTCGGAACCAGAATACATGGGGAACTCCAATCACTATTGCTGGGTTCAATAATGTCATTTTCGAGCATGTATTGAATTTCTTTCCGCATGTATTGAAGTTTTATCGGGTTTAACCGATAGGGATGCTGTTTGATAGGTGACGCATCACCAACAATGACGTCATGATGAGATGCATTCGTCTTTTTTGGAACGTCCGGAAAGATGGTCGTATATTCCCGCATTAATTGGTGCACTTCCTCTTTTTGATGCACGGTCAAATGTCCAAGTTTCACTTCCGGATTTGTTAGAATTTCAGAATTCTTCAAACGGACACTTTGAGCGAAGTCTTTTTCGACAGTCTCTTCATTACATTCAGATTCAACACAATTTTCTAATGTATTTGCATTGGCCAAAGTGGAAACTGGTTTTACAAAATTTCGGTCACCTCTATCAAAATACTCTTTCAACATGTTAACATGACACACTCTTTTTTCTTTTCGCCGACCTGGTGTCTTAACCACATAGTTAACATCACTAATTTTACTCTCAATCTCATAAGGACCGAAATATCTAGCTTGCAAAGGATGACCAGGGATAGGCAAAAATACAAGAACTTTATCGCCTGGTTTAAAAACTCTGTTTCTAGCATCTTTGTCATACCATGTTTTCATTTTCATTTGTGAGGTTTTGAGATTTTCTTGAGCCAATTTGCAAGCATTATATAATTTCTCTTTGAAATTAGACACATAGTCTAAGAGATTCAAATCGCTAGTCTCAGTCAACCATTTTTCCTTCAATAACTTCAATGGCCCCCTGACTGTATGCCCAAAAACTAACTCGAAGGGACTGAACCCCAGGGACTCCTGAACCGCTTCTCGTGCCGCAAACAACACGAGGTGAACCCCTTCATCCCAGTCTTTTCCATACTGGTGACAATATGTTTTCATCATAGTTTTAAGGGTCTGATGAAAGCGTTCAAGTGCCCCCTGGGACTCAGGATGGTACGCAGAAGACTTATACTGCCTGATACCTAGCTCATGCATAACCTGCTGAAACAATCCTGACATAAAATTCGAACCCTGATCTGACTGAATAGCCTTGGGAGCACCTACGAAACTGAAAAACTTTGTAAGGGCCTTAACGATGGTCTTTGCCTTAATATTCCTAAGAGGTATGGCCTCAGGAAACCTAGTCGAAGTACACATAATTGTCAGTAAGTACTGATTACCTGACCTAGTCCTAGGCAAAGGACCTACACAATCAACTAACACCCTACTAAAAGGTTCCTCAAAGGCTGGAATGGGTTGGAGGGGAGCAGGTGGTATAACTTGATTGGGTTTACCTACCATCTGACAACTATGACAAGACTTACAAAACTCAGACACATCTTTTCTCAACTTAGGCCAGTAGAAGTGACTTAAAATCCTATTATAAGTCTTATTGACACCTAAATGACCTGCCATGGGTGTGTCGTGAGCTAAACTCATGATGTCCCCGCGATACGCTACTGGAACCACTATCTGGTGAACGACCCGCCACACGTCATTAGGGGGTGCATCGGGTGGTCTCCATTTCCGCATAAGGATGCCATCTTGTATGTAGAAGCACTCTCCGACTTTGTCCGCTTCTTCTCGGGGAAGGGCCCTCTTGCTTAGTCGGATGATCTCCGGATCTTTAGTTTGCTCGGAGAGGAGCTGCTCATGGCTTAAGGCATCTGTATCACTGTCTAATTGCGGATGGGAATCATCACCAGGTACTGTCGGAGACTTGTCAACATGAAGTGGTACTGACGTCTCAGGTACGCTGTCATCAATGGTAGACATGAATGTGTCAGAAAGGTCTATACTTTTGGAGGGATGGTCCTCGTTAAGTGCAGAAGTACTCTCAGCCTTTTTTTGTCTGTTCCTGGCCATCGCCCTGGTAACTGCGCAGGCTGGGTACAAGTCGTCGTCTTCATCATCGGACACGACATCGGACGTGATTTTCTCACAAACAATCGGATCGGCTACAACTTTGCCGCCAGCTAAATCGTTGCCAAGCAACAAGGAAACGCCTTGAACGGGAAGAGTAGGTCGAACACCTACGATAACAGGTCCAGTAATTAAGTCTGACTTCAAATAAATTTTATGAAGGGGAACATCAATGACGCCTAGCTCCACACCCTGTAACAAAACTGACCTACCAGTAAAAGTGTGCTCAGACAAAGGCAATGAACCCTCTAACAATAAAGTCTGGGCAGCACCAGTATCTCTCAAAATCTGAACAGGCAACGCTTCGCTAGAATCACTGAGTGAAACAAATCCCTGTGACAAAAAGGGCTTATAATGATCCTCCACAAAATCATCAGAACTGGACTTAGAACCCTGAATCTCAGGAGTGTCAGAACAAATCGAATCTAAGGCTTTCCTATCATTTCTAACAGACGCACAGGCCTGTGACTTAAGTTCTTTTTTCTTCTTAAGCTTCAAACACTCACCAATAACATGACCTTTTTTCTTACAATAATTGCATGTAGGAAGCGACCCCACCCCTGGGGATGCCTCAGAACGCTCGGACCTAGGTCCGGACGTAGAACCACCTTGAGATGGTGACTGGGAACTAATGGACGACTGAGACTCTTGTAAATTTTTCTTTGGAAAATCTGACGTTTTTGCGCTATCGCTAGATTGAGTTTTTGACACAAAATTTTTCTTATGAGTGAGAGCATACGTATCAGACAAAACAGCGGCTTCTTCAAGAGTTTTAACATTTTTGTCTTCCAAATGAGTTCTTAAATCTTGATGTACACACTCTTTGAACTCTTCTATCAGAATTATTTGACGCAAATTGTCAAATGAATTGGGAATTTTCTTAGATCGAAACCACTGATCAAATAAATCTTCTTTTTCTCGAGCAAATTCAACATATGTTTGATTTTCAAACTTTTTGTACTTTCTAAACTTTTGTCTGTACGCCTCAGGTACTAACTGATATGCTCTCAAAATCGTGTCCTTGACCTTGTCATAGTCTGAACTCTCAGCAATACTGAGCGCCGAGTACACTTCAGCCGCTTTGCCAATAAGTACGCTTTGTAATAAAGTTGGCCAAAAATCACGTGGCCACTTCAGATTGGCCGCGATTTTCTCAAAATGTGGAAAATATTTGTCCACGGACTTTTCTTGAAATTTTGGTACTAATCTGATGTTTTTGGCGGCATCGAATTCAGACTTGACAGGCGAAGGAACAGGATTTTCCTTAGCGCCTTTCTCTAACTTTAATTTTTCTAACTCAAACTGGAGTTCTTTCTCGTGCATACGTTCCTGTTTCTCTCTTTCTTCCTTTTCTCTTTCAAATTGTCTTATTTTTTCTTCTTTTTCAAATTGTCTTTCTTTTTCTTCTCTTTCAATTTGAAATTGTCTTTCTTTTTCTTCTTTTTCAATTTGAAATTGTCTTTCTTTTTCTTCTTTTTCAATTTGAAATTGTCTTTCTTTTTCTTCTTTTTCAAATTGTAATTGTATTTTCATTTTCTCTAATTCAAACTCAAATTTTGACATTTTGGTTTCGCTTGAAACAGGTTCAACAGGAAAATCGTATGACGAAAAGATTTCCTTAGCTAAAAGCTCTTTAGCCACAATATTTCTAATTTCTTGTTTTCTCATAGAAGATTTTACATCTAACTTCAAGTGAAGACCTAAACCAATCAAATCATCTTTTTTCAATGATTCGAACTCATCTACAGTCGGCGATTTCAAAAATTCAGTGACCGAAAATACCATGATTGATTTCTGCTGGCAAAAGTTTGGAGAATTTTCCTTTTTTCAAAAAACGAACTTTTACGTAAAAATGCAAGTACGCAGAGATTACTATCCCGGACGAGCCCCCAATTCTGTTATGGGTCAGAATACCCCAAAACGCCAGCAAAAATCAGACAAAGACAGAATATAAATTTACAAGTTTAATTATGTACAAAATATATATATTTACAATGATTACAACTTACAATACAATGTCCGGATCAAAGTGTCCGTGTCGGTCCACAAAGTCTATCGAATGTGTGGTTTCCGGTAATCACAAACGTTCTCGAAAGATCGGTGTCCAAACGTTGTTAAATGGATTAAAGTCTCAACAAATAAAGTATCCCAGTATATCAGAATAGATGAATGAATCGTGTCTACGAATGTGTACGAATGCCTCTCTTAACACAGTTCCTCAGAGGTATTTATACTTAATAACAATGAATTAACCAGAAGCTTCTAGAACAATGACTCATTACAAATGATTAACAATAGAGTAAATTCTAGAAATCACAGTCATGTGATGATAATGATGTAACAAAGAACATACTGGAATATTCTCTAATGAGATAAACATGACATGGTAAAATCTAGAAAGAATTATTATGAAATCATAATATAACCTGACTAAGTACATGTGTACCTACACATAAAGTAAAACTAAAATAATACATGACCCACAACAGTCTAGAAACTCTAGCATCATGAATATTTGATAATGGGACATGTCCATCGGAATGCTTATAATTGCATTATGTAGAATTAATGCTTATAAATGCATCATGTAGAATTAAGGCCTTATTATATTGTTGCACTTGTGAGAGATATAGAAACTCTCACATAGAGCTCCCATATGTTGAGAGAATCTGGAAAGGATCTGCACCACCGGATGCAGTTGAAAACCAGGGTGAATGTGAGTGGCCCATGAGAGTGATGATGAGAGAGTGTATGAGGGGGACAAAAAAAGCCCCTAGCATGTGTTGAGTTATCCATAATATTGAATTCATAAATTGAATAGAAAAGTACCGGTACCTAATGAAAGTGCAAATTAATTGATAGTCAAGAATGACTATGGAGTAGTCGAAAGTGACTACCAATTATTGGCTTGAGCACCAATTCCGATCGCAGGGTCATTTGGTCCGCTGCACCAAAGCGGATAGCCCACTGGGCGTGGATGTGAAGGAGAATTGGGCTCCCATTGGACCACACAGTCAGTCTGGCCCGCTGCACCAAAGCGGGTGGCCCACGGGGCATGGTTGTGAATATGTGACCCTCAGTATGTGTTTGCATGAAGTGAGTAGTAATGACAACACACATGCAGTTGGATAGAGCTATGTTTCATCTTGCCTTCTTGGCTAGCAGCTTCTCATCTTGTGAATCGAAAACAAGGTCAAACTAAAACTTGAAACGGAATCATCCGAAGTATGCATAGGAAAGTAGATCTACTAAGGAAGAAATCACTTTAAGTAATTTGTTTGAGTTGAAAGTTGGTGAAACCTATATGGTTGAAATGTTCTGAGACGATTGTGCATAGGTTGAATAGAATTGAACAACACAACAACTGTATGATTTGGTAAATTCATTTATTTGATTGAATTGATTTGATTTGATGATGATGGTCAGATGAGTTGATTTTCAAACTGTCTGTCGCACCCATTTGGAGACCAAATCCTTTATCAAGGAGGGTGCTGTGTTACGGAGTCGTCCTTATTCCATAAAACTGGAAAATCACTCTAGTAAATGTAGTTTAAATACGATCATAAAATCGGGAATGTGCATCGACGATGTAAGACGAAGGTCCAGTGTAGACAAGTTACAGGTGTTTGATTAAACTGATAATAACGATTTTCCCGAGATATTTCGGTAATAATTAGATACACAAGTTTGTATTATAACCAATTTCTTTAAGTAATCCTTTAACATGATAAAGCCTTTAAGACACGAAATTCCTGTATTTTCTCCTCTGCAATTTGAAACTTAGCGCCGTGTCGACATTGCTCTGGTACGGGCTTACGAATTTGGCGCATTCTGATTGGCTGATGCTTGATGCAATTAGTATATAAGGGAGCACTGCCAGTGCTCAGCGTGGCATTCGACTTGTCCCAGAGCTGGTGTCAACATCGACTTGATTAGTATCAGATGGTTAGGAATTGAAACCGATTTGGGTTTCGGAGTTTGAGAACTTGACTTTGAATTGTAATTTCCCCTAATTGGGTGAAATTAACTTTGACTAGTAATTGAAAGTATGGACACCCATACGGGTGATACCTCAGCCTTGAGAGCACCCATTTGGGTGACAGTTTGTGATAATCAATTTGGGTGATAACACACAAGTGTTCATAATTCATAGGTAATTTGGTAACATATATCTTTTACAACCTAAATGGGTGGTGCCCTGTGGCTTGCACCCAACTAGGTGATGTAAGTATAACTCATATTTCTTAATTAGTTTTAACTGCTGTAGTCATTCTGTTTCTCTAATAATTAATTATAAATAGCTAAATACTTTTCTCTATTGCATGTAATAATAATCACTTTGCTTTTCAGTTGCTTGCTCCTCACTTAGTATACTCATACTCTGCACCCATTCGGGTGATAAAAGCATAGCACCTACCTAGGTGAAACAAAGATTTGTATTTGAATTGATTACCATTGCTTTGACTAGATACTTGCTGATGAACTTGGGCCTTGGGCTAGTTTAGGTTCATAGCAGGTGCTCCAAGGACACACTGGGTGAGAGTTAGCCAAAAGGGGCAGACAACTCTGGACTCAGTGTATTGGAAATCATTAATTACCGGTATCTCATCTTTGCTTGCTCGTTTTTCTCTTTTACAGTTGATTATTAAATTAATAAATTATTAAACTTATATCAAATTGTTCCTCATCTATCAGGGTGCAACGAAGCTTAAAAGTCGGACAGCAGACGGATCCCAATTTTGTAAGTGTATCTGGCTAGGTAGCTGCGGCAACTTGGTCGGGTACGGTCACAATATAATATACACCAATATAATGATCAGAAACATCATGTTGAAGTTAACTCTTTTGTCTTTGTTCTCTTTTGTCGTAGAAGACAGTTCCGAATGATCTTGAACTTGATTTTCCGACACTCTGGATTTCCAATCGCACTTCTTGTCCATTGGATCTCTCACTGTCGAATTCTCTTTAGAGAAGACAGGACCCCGACCACCTGTCCTCTCTGAATGTCAGTCGGACTCCTCGGGTGATTACATACATGAGCTCGCTACAGCCGGCAGAGCACGGACTGTATTACGCATGCCCTCTTTTTATATCCATTTACATATTCATCTGTGTTTCTGGGGCCTCTGCGTTTCGCGGTCTTGTTTGTGTGAGGTCATCTTACAGTGAGGAGGTTGTTTTACACCACAATTGTACGTTCTGCGAGACCTCGTGGTAATTGGAGAAGTGAGAGGGTTGTGCGCACGTAATCCAGGATAACCACACCATTTGCTACTTGCGTGACAAAGGTTATCCAAAGTCGGAACCGGTTGCCCATTGGTCTCGTCAGTTTATGTGTAGTCTTTTGTGTTTGATGTCCACATGTCGTGTGTCTCTTTTCCGTCTCGTGCTGTACTCGTCGCCGGGTGTTTTGGTGTTTTGCTGTTGATGCTGCAACGGGGTCTTGTTGGAGATCTCCTCCCTTCTCTTATAGAAAGCAAGTACTCAAAGTCCTCTACCGAGTTCAAGTTTTTCGTGTCGATCGGTCAACAACTTTTGCCACCAAGAGCTCTGATTGGCTGAGGCATTTTCGACTTCTCCTCTGCAATTGCTGCACAGTGTTTTGCAAAACCTTACAGGAAGTAAGTACTCATGATCCTCTACAATTATTTTGTTTTTCGTGCCGATTTGCCCACAAGGCCTACACCGACTTGTCCACTATCATTCTTTTGTTTGCAACTCAGGTGAGCGATGTGGCCCCCTTTGGCCTCTTGTTTCCGTTCATTTTAAGTATACGCTTTGATTGCTAAAGATATGACGTCCTTCTTGAAGATAAATTATGAGAGCGAATAAGTATATAGATGTCAATATATCATATATAAAGGAGAGGGAAGAAATAAACAACAACGTTAAGTATTCAGATAATCTCGGATCGGCTCAAGTGCTAATTTATGTCTCTCGCAGATAAAAGATCTCTTTGAAGCGGCGGGTGTTGCATGCAAGCAGGAGATGCTTACTCTTCCTGGGCACCTGGTCTCACTCCCATATCGGGAGTTCGCTTCTTTTCATATGGTGGAGGTTTTTGTTTGTTTGCTTTGGTTCCTGTTTTATCCTGATTTTGTATGCCTTCGGTTTCTGATTTTCTGAATTATCGATTTTGTGCTGTATACAGGGATATGGTCATTATCCATATTTGTCATCTAAACAGCACAAAAATGGTGCGAGAGACTCATGACACAAAAATAAATTTAGATGTCAAATTTTCGAAGCTCAATGGCTTCTTCTTCGGGAGACAATCAAATCTTACATTCAGAAAAAATATAGATAAATGTCACAATGCAGTTAAAGGCATGTTACAAAATCAGAGAAGTCAAAAACGAGGAGAATAGTCACAATGTTTGGCAGACAAATAAAAAAGGGGACGTGGAAACGATCTATTATGCTCTTACATGATGACTAGCAAAGGAATCATTGACAAAATGACTAGCGAATCATTTAATTTCCATTGTCATTCATAAGAAACGAAGGTTCTGATTAGCCGAGAAATTGTGTTGATACCTGCATCAACCAAAGCCGGAAATACGCCCTTAACAACGCGCACGATGCAGTTTCCCCTCAGTTTTTGGTGTTGATACCTCGATCAACCAAATAAATATTCCATTGATTCCTCAAGTCAATAATTCTCATTGTATACAAATTGTCAGCAGCACTTGAACACACCATGCACATTTTGGAACTCCATGCATCAAAATGGAGAGCGCAACAATGACAAATATGGATAATGACCATATCCCTGTTTACAGTACAAAATCGATAATTCAGAAAATCAGAAACCGAGGCATACGAAATCAGGATAAAACAGGAACAAAAGCAAACAAACAAAAACCTCCACCATATGAAAAGAAGCGAACTCCCGATATGAGAGTGAGACCAGGTGCCCAGGAAGAGTAAGCATCTCCTGCTTGCATGCAACACCCGCCGCTTCAATTCGGTAGAACTGTCACATTCGGTAACTTCCATTTCGGAAGACATAGAGTACAATCTTGGGTTGGATGGTTCAAATGGTCTACGACAGAATATCACCAATCATTCTGGAGAGTGGGACATCATAGTGTATGACGAGTTCCCCATATCGACCGTAGAACTTCCTCAGTGACGATGTTAGTCGGTCACAAGCATATCACATTCATACAAAGGATTGATTCACAAAAGATTAATTTGGCTTCGACACATGTACCAAATGAATTTCCCTTGATTTTATTTCACGATGTCTTTAGACTGCCTTCAAATGGCCTTTATATTTCTTCAATAATCAGATACGCTAGAACAAGCTCGATATCTTTGTTCGAACTTTTATGTAGAAAATAATTATATATAAATGAAACTAAATATTTCAAGTAGAAATTGACCCGATGTGTTCTCTGTTAATATCATAAGGAATACAATGTTAGCAAGTTTCGTTTAGTTTCGTTTTTGGTAATTATTGACCTCCACTCATGCATGACTAACATTGAGTCATAAAGGCCATCCTAGTTAGATAATCAAATGCCTAATTTTATTCAAACTCTGAGAGTCCCCGAGGGATCATTTCTTCAGTCGCATTCCAAAATTCTGCTTACGAACTTTTCTCGAAAGGGGCTGATAAGATAAGGCGTAAAATCTACCATGAAAAGTGGAATTTTTCTTAATGGGAACTAAATTTCTACATTCTTTCACAAAATTGAAGCCAGTACTTGGTTTCATCTTAATAAGCAGTTGGATAAGATATAGCCTGCGTCGTTTTCCTGAATTTGGGGGCAGAATATGTCTTTTTTTCTATAGAAATCAATGGAAAATATAAAAGTTTTTAAAAACATTTCCCCCAGCTACAGAACGTCACTTTTACAGAAGGTGTATATCACTAATCCATATCTTTTGGCAAAGTGGTGTTCTGTAGCTAGGACAAAACGATGTCCCAGAGACGAAAATCTGAAAAAGGGAGGGTGGGGGACTTTTTACGAATCTGTGTTTTAGGCCTAAATTTAAGCAGAGTTTTATTTTTTCCCTTTTAAAATCATTCATTTATTTTGATCCTCCTTATTTTGTTGGTTATGTCACCATAAAATGCAGGTTTTGAAACACCCAAAGTATTATACTCTGTTGCTAAAATGAGTCCGAATTTCAAAAGAAGTTGACGATAATATTTATAAAATTTCAAGAAAGTCTTTTCTAGTTTGTGAAAACGAAAACCTTGACCTAAAGGTTTTTTCGTAATTTGTAAATTTCTACTATGAAAAACCAAATCATCAGTACATGCTCTAGCATACCGGATAAGCTGTGAAATGTAGATACCCCAAACAAGCATGTCTGGTCCATGCTGCAAAATTATCTGTTTTGGAATTATGCTATTGCTATTAGATATTTTCATTTTTATGCGTGAGCATCGACGGCGGGTGTGGCTAGCCAAACAGGGGATGCTAACTCCTCCCGTGCACCTGATCCCACCTCTAGCTTGCTAGGGGTCCGTCGATGCTAAACTTTGTGCTCTATTGTGAGTGCTGTTGACATTATCGTCAGGATCTTCTTTAACTCATTGAAGACGGGTAAAATCAGCCGTTCCGGATAAGCTTAGTTTAACATCAAAGTATCCATCCATCATTCAGCCTCAAAGTAGAGAAGGTTAGGCAAAACCATCAGAATTTCAACTAGACGTCGGAATGAATAAAATTACGAGGTGAGACCAGGGGTTCGGGGAGAGTCAGCGTCTCCTGATTGCATGCAAAACCTATCGCAGCAGCTCCATTAAAACTAGTCAAATTCGGTACATTTGTAATTGGCTCGATGAACATGTTGATATCAGGTAAAAATGTCTTGTTTGGTGATAATGACAACCATTTAATCGCACTCCAGAATGTCAATTATCATTCTGGAAAGAGGGATTTGGTATAATTTTATTATATCCCCGTAGCGACCGAAGAACTTCCTCAATGATGATTTGAGCCGTTTGTAATGTAACCCTGAACAAGTAGCTTACTAGCAACCCGTATGGCTCTAACGATGAAATCATCATACTTGGGACATGCCCTGGCGTACCGTATTAGCTGAGAGACAAAAACGCCATAAGCAGGAGAAGACGGAATGTTGCTACCCTTAAAAGGGAAGTTAGTTATATGAAAGCTAAAAATCATCACGCTTGTCATACAGTGAGGTGTTCAAATGACCTTTTGCGTCGAAAGATAGAAGTATATCCAAGTACGAAGCGAATCTGTCGCTCCCTGTTGTTTCCTTTATCTCTAGTTCATGAGGATAGATTTCATGTAGATGATCCTTAACATCAATTCTCGGTAAGCACCAGAAAGGGGTAGGGCCGCGAGACCCCTAAATCGGCCCTTGATTTTTCTCTTAAAATAAATTTTATTAGGAATACTTGATATCTCTCATGAAAATGCACGAATGTTTACCGCTTTTCATGAAAAGAATAATATCACCAAACAATGTGCCATTTAACTGTAATGACGTCATGAAGTGACATCATTTTGACGTTATTGACAAAATATGGCGAAAATTGCTGGGAATGTTGTCTTTTGTCGTAGAATTCAATGTGGTTAACTGATATAAAACGTTTATGACAAAAGGATATTATGATAATCTTTCACATATAAATTTTCCATCATAGTTAATGCATGCGGCCATTGCTAATTTAATAGAAATATTGAGTTTTTGTATCAATTTCGCCGAATATGACCTATTTTGGTGTTTTCAAAGGGCCAAAAGGTGTTGATAAAAGCAATGTTTACAAAAAGTAGATTCGTGATTTAGTAGAGAGCGTTTCAAAATGTCAAATAACAGTTAAAAATTCTATGAAGTACAATGTTCAAAATTTATCAAAATTAGGGCCAATATCGCGCTTCGTGGCCCTACCCCTTTAGCATAGGGGCCCGGCACGCTATGTCACATATCCCTACGTTTTTTATGCAAATGATAGGCCATAAAGAGAATATTTGAAAATGACGAAAAAAAATCACATATTGATACTGGTTGCCATGGAAACGGGATGTAAAACCTGAAAAAGTGCAATTTTTAGCTTTTTTGAAGCCTCACAGGATCTAATAAACAAATTCTCTTCCGACATATGTGATTGAATCGTAATGTTTGATCCTAATTATTTGTGATAAAACCAAAAGTTAACTTGGAAAATAGAGATGTCATTTATGTTATAACATGAAACGCTAGGGGATGTGGCGCCCAATATGTTGGAGAAACAGGTCAGGCCTTAAAATCTCGTTTTAGAAGTCATTCGTATCAGATAAGAAACTCACATCACAAAAAAACAAAGAAATTTCCTTTATAATCACTTCGTTAAATACAATCATTCCATTTCGGATACAACTATTACACCGGTTCAGTCTTTTTCCAAACTTAAAAATCTTAGTATAACGGAAATTAAAAACCGCCGACTACAAGCTGAACTTGCCTGGATCACAAAACTCCAAACTGCGTACCCCCTTGGTTTAAACGATGAAATTTATGGACAAGGACACATTTCCTCGACGTCAACTAATATTAATGTATTTTCAATCCGCCCAAACACTAAACGGAAGCATAGGTCTCACGGGAGACGACGAAACCGAAAACTCAGAATAAGATCTAGATTACACCGTACCCTCAACGATCTTCTGATCATTGCACGCAACGGCGGCAGACATGAACTGCCTCATGCTCTCTCATCAGTTCCAGTAGTTCAATTGAAATCTATCTTGGATGAAGCACTGGTTGCATTCTTAAGAAATACTGATTGATTCAGACTTAATATCATTGTTGCATTCGCAAAGAATAAACTTTATCCAGTTGTTAAAAACATCCCACCTAAAAAACGATTCATAAAAATTTCATTTATTAACAAAGGATTCGATCTTCTTAACATCTCTAATATTTTTCGGGATCATCGTGTACAAAGTGCTATTCCTCAATATTTTGACAATTTAGAACCTCCTCTTATTTGTTACAAATATAAGAGACCTATTCGAAATTTCGTTTTTAACTACAACAAAGTTACATCAGATCCTAAAATACTTGAATCATGTCCTGCTTCTTGAGAATGTGCAACATCTGAATATCTATATAAACCAGCTGGTCATATTATTACAGGTGACTTTTCAATTATCCAAGCAGGCAGCTCCGTGGTCTTCTAAAAAAGGACCTAAGTATAGAATCCCATCCAAGATAGATTTTATTAAATGTCGCGAAGTACTAAAGGAAGCCTTAGATAACTATACCAAACGATGGTGTAAATCGGAAGGAGTCGAATCGCATTCTCTGAATGAATGGAAAAACCTCATTTTGGACATTACTGACATTCGAATAGACAACTTCCACAAAAATCCCCATCTTTTTGAAAATCCAAGTTCTAGATCTGAAAGATATTTTAAATCCAAATTACGTAATTTACATGAAAAATTTGTCTTCGGTCCTGCAGATAAAGCAGCCAACAACACCATAATCATATGAAAACTTTACTATATATCAACTTTAGTTTCGGAACTTCCGTCTACAAATACTTATATTAAAAGCAATGAAAGTGTCCCTAACATGTTGAGCAAACATAACAGTGAAATTTCTTCATTCAACATCCCTATTTCTAAATTGGATCTTCCTATAATATACTGCATACCAAAACTGCACAAATCTCCTTACAAATTTAGATACATTGCTAATTCTAGCAACTGCTCAACTACAAGTTTGTCTAGACATCTGACGTCAGCCCTCACGGCGGTAAAGGAACACGTTGCAAAATATTGTGAAACTGTTCTTAACAGGAATGATGTAAATTTATTTTGGTCTATAAAAATTCCGGGGATGTGATTGACAAAATGAAATCTAGAAATTTTCAAGCCAAAACGATTTCTTCATACGATTTTTCAAATATGTACACCACGCTTCCTCACGACAAGATCAATGATCAATTGTCCAAAATCATTAGATGGTGCTATAATCGAGAGGGGAAAACTTATATTTGTACATCTGAATCAAAGGGTTTCTTTTCCGCTACAGAATACAAATCATACAAATCATGGACATGTAGCGACCTGTGTAGTGTATTATCCTTCCTCTTGGACAACATTTATGTAAGATTTGGTGAGAATCTCTACAAGCAGGTTGTAGGGATTCCTATGGGTACAAATTGTGCGCCTCTTGTTGCAGATTTATTTTTATACACATATGAAAAAGATTTTATTCAAAATCTTCAAAAGCAAAGAAAACATGATGATGTGAAATGCTTCATTGGTACTTCTAGGTACCTGGATGATATTCTTACTATCGATAATCCTGTTTTTGAAAAGTATAAAGATGTTATTTATCCACAAGTATTGACTCTAAACAAGGCAAACTTAACAGACACAGAAACACCATTTTTGGACCTAAATATCAAAATTGTCAATGGAGAAATTCATACAAGTGTATATGACAAACGAGATGATTTTGGATTCAACATAGTAAATTTCCCCTGGCTTGACGGTGATGTCCCTAGATTACCGTCATACGGTATCTACATTTCACAGCTCATCCGGTATGCTAGAGCATGTACTGATGTTTTGGATTTTCATAATAGAAATCTACAAATTACAAAGAAACTTTTAGGTCAAGGTTTTCGCTTTCACAAACTAGTAAAGACTTTCTGGAAATTTTACAAAAATTATGATCAACTTCTTTTGAAATTTGGACCCATACAAGCAACGGAGTATATCACTTTAGGTATTTCACAACCTGCATTTTATGGTGACATAATTTACAAAATAAGAAGGATCAAAGGTAGACAGCATATGTATCGAAATTGCGTCAGAGTCATCAAACGCCTTTTATACCGTGGATATGATCTTAATGTCACCAGACGGACACCAAGCAATTTATTCAGCCAGAGATCCGCCACTGTAAAAGATATTGCCCATTTTCGATCGGGTAATGACTTTAATTGCGTAATATATTCGCCTATACTGACCATGTCGCATTTACTGGTATAATTGTTTACCTCCAAACAATCAATTAAGGTCCAAACAATTGACGTAAAACCCTTTGTTAATCCAGTTATCTTATTTGCAATAAATGCAAAAGGTACCATAATGAACACGCACGCTTTCGATAGATTTCACACGGGATCCGTTTGTTAAAGGGTAAACAGGGTGCAATATTTTGGACTTTGGGCGATAGGACTACGTGTTTTGTGACCGTAAATAGTCGAACATATTAATCCCAAAAAATCCGAAAAATAAACTGCATGATCATCACCAAGTTAATTTTCTTTTAAAATGCAGTGTCAATAATTGTTATATTAGTGTTATTCGATTAAGCGACGGTTTAATGCGACATTCTTTTGTACCTACGAAATACAACGAAATATCGATCAAAATAATGTAATCGAGAAAAGCAGTCAAAAATTAAAATTTTTAGCTCTTCTGGTCTCAGATCAGTCGAGCAAATGCCATAACCCGTCGTCCGGCTTCCATCCGTCCGTGAATAATTATTGTGCTTGTAACTCCTCTTATATCATTGGTGATCGAAAGATACTTCATTTTGCATTCTTTCATTTTTTGTACTTTGTATGTGGTCTAGATCTGACCTGATATTTCGTTTCAGCTCCTGACCCCCCACAGACTAGGACATTGGGCGTTGTCAATACAATTCTTTGTAATTTGAAGCTCACAACTCCTCTGACACTATAAATGACGGAGATTTAATCTCATTTGCAATACTATGAGTCTGAAGTTTAGTTGCGCACCTGAAATTTTGTTTCAGCCCCTGACCCCCAGAGTCGTTGAACATTGGTGTGGTCATTTTCTCCTATTTGACTCTATGTAAATGTTGTGCTCGCAACTCCTCTGACACTATAAATGATAATGACTTGATTTTTTTTTTTTTGCGAAATGACGGTTCTGTGGTCTAGTTATGCATTATAATTTTTAGCCCCTGACCCCAGGCTCTTAAACAATGAGCGTGGTCATTTGCCCCTGTATAACTCATTTGCTTTTCAGCTCTTGACCCCAGGGTCCTACAAAATGTGTATGGCCAATTTCTTATATTTAACTCTATGTGAATCTTGTGCACGCAACTCCTCTGTCACATAAATGATGGGGACTTGAATCTTTTTGCAATTTAATGGATCTGTAGTTTAAGTGTGCCAGTTATAGTTTGTTTGAGCCCTGACACCTATATATAACTCTACGTAAATATTTTGCTCCCAAATCTTCTCTTACTATAGATGATGCAAATTCAATTCTTTTTGAAAGACTCGTATGATGGAAGGTAGCCTTGTTGTACACCCGATATTTTGTTTGTGTCCTTTGCCCCCAGTGTCTAAGAGAATGGGTGTTGTTGTTATCTTCTATATTACTCTTAGCAGCCTTGTGCTCATTACTTCTCTGACACTTTAAATGATTTCATCTGAATTTTCTTTTTTATCTAATGGATCTGTAGTCCGGTTATGCAAAATGTTGGTTTCAGTCCCTCGGTCCGATGGTCTAAGAAAATTGATGTAGTTATTTTCTTTTATTGAACCCTAATGTAAATGGTTTGCTAGTTAATCCTCTGATACTTTAAATGATAGATAGTTAAATCTTTTAAATGATGGGTATGTAGTATAGTTGTCCACCTGGTATTTCAGTTGTTTGATCCCCTGATCCTGAGGGTATGAGAAAATTGGTATGGTCATTTTCTCCCAATTCACTCTTTGTATTTTTTGGTCGAAACTCCTTAAATACAATTAAATATATACATGTAGACTCAATTCTTCTTTGTTTTCAATATGATCACTACAGTCTCGCAGGAGACTTCTGCTAAATTAATGGCATTGCTGAATCCAAAGTTTATAAAATGCTTGAACATTTCCAAAATAATAAGACTTAAGTTCCTACATTCTCTATCCAGGCTGTGGCTGCTACTTAACGTATAAGCAAAAACTCTGGAAATGGAATAAACTTCCTAGTCTCATAAATTAAATATTTGAAACTGAATAACAGTTGTTAGGCCAAATATATGTTATTTGTATATTGTTTCTGGTCGAGTAAATGTAGCTGCATGTTTGTTTGCTGATTTCAAATATCACACAATTTAGAAAAATATGTATAAGACACTCAATCTAAAAAAATTCTTATGAAAATTTGTACTTTGAAGAAAAATTGCACCTTGTAGGGAAACTTTTCTATTTATTTTTTTTTTTCAAAGAGTTAAGAGAATGGACACACGTTTTCATATTACTTAATAATGTATTGGTAGAAAGACATAACAGCTCATATTATATTTCTCTTTGTTTCTTAATCACTTACATAGGCGGATCCAAACTTTGCAGGGTTCAAGCCCTTGACTGAATTGGCATGTGATAAAAAGAAAGCAAATTGCAAAAAACGGGAATTTCTGAAACATAGGAATCCTGACCGCATTTAGACCTGATCTTGTTTATACAAATATAACGTTAACGGCACTTCATAGAAATGCCAAATTCTATAAAGTTAGATTGGATATTTGGCGTACTTTTGATACCACCCCTACTTTTCATGCCGTTCGTCTCATTTCGTATATACGGATAATGTAGCTCGACAACCGTAGCTTAATCGAATAACTCTATTAAAACGACCTCTTTTTAACTACGTGTTTGAACAGTATCTTTTTTATTCATGAATAAAGCACCGTTTGTTTTTAGTTTCTAGTCATCTTATGATCATTTCGTTTTTGTTAAAACATTGATACACCCATGAATTTGGACCAAATTCGCCAAAAATTCCCGACGCCAAAATTACCCGATATGCGGTATGTTGATGATTTCTATTTCTGACATTTCGCCCTATCCATATGTGAAATTTCATGAAAATCGGAGAACACGCGTGGCCAAAACATTTTGGTGCTTACGGAAAATTGGTGTTAAAATTCGAGTTATTGATGGACAACACGTAATCAATGTATCTGAAGGTAAAATTGAACTGAGAGGCGAGGTTCTTTGGCCCATTTGACAGCAAGGTTTGGATGAAGTCAGCTATGTATGAATATAGAAATAAATCCGCAAGCTGTGGGCCCAATTATTATCCATGGGGATGCCAACCGTCTGCTGGAATACGGTCCCACCAAACACCACAAAAATGTTGTCAATCAAAAACTTAAGCATCCGGATGATATTGTCTTCGGTGAACTTTTTGTTTACATGAGAGTGTTCCTTCAAGAAACAAGTATCCTCCCGCCCTATGACAAGGTATTTGTATCTCCTGTTCCCATTTTTTGAAAGAAAAGTGTTGCGAATTATATAGGCCAGACTGTTTTTGAGCTTTTGGTGTGGAATGGTAGTGAAGAGTGTAGAGAAGTCGAAAGACTGTATGCTAGTAATATGATTGAATTTGGTGCTTTTCAAATTTTCCAAAAGTTCCTTAGAATTCTTTAGGATCCACATCAAATTTATTCCATAACTGGAATATATGTTCTCACAGTATGTTTGAAGACCTTGCTTGATGCGATATTTTCGTGAGCAAAATGGATAGAGGTTTTGTGGAGCACCTGGACGAACCGGCAATGAACCGATGTTTGAAAGGATTTTTGTGCATGTTGGGAATCCAGTAGATAAGAGGTAGTTCAAGATCAGAGTCATACCGAATGACACAAGAACAGATTTGTGGTTGTCAAGAACAGATTTGTGGTTGTCAAGTATTTTAGATATAGATAAATTTGTAAGCGTGTATGTTGGATTTCCAGGTGCTGAATATTACCCCAGTTCCTCTCTCAGGCATCGGAGATAGTATGACTTGCAAACGAAAGTGAAATTGTTTGCTGCTTTGTCAGCAGGAACAATGATATATTTTTCATGGAGGTCAGATAGTTCTTTGGCAACAACAGGGTCATGAAAAATTGACTCGTGTCTGTTGTTGACTGAGTGCCGAAGACGCCCTATTCTTCTTTTAAGTTATTCTCCGATTGATGTGTCTAGTTCATCGTCCTCTTTTTTATTGCCCACCGTCTGGCGTACTCCTCTTATTGCATTCATAATTATTTCAAAGTTTTCCCGCCATGTGAAAGAACGGGATTCCCTGTACTTTGGACCTTTTCTGAGAAGATTCTTAAGTGTGATATTAAGGTTACCGGTAACACATGGCCACATGGATGGTAGATGAAATGATAATGTAGATATATAGGGAATATATTTATGGGGAATATAGGGAATAATGCAGATATATAGGGAATATAGGCATGGGGGGATCCAGGATTTTTTTTTCAGGGGGGTCCTAAAGTCCGAATATTTTGAAGAACAAAATAAAAAGAAGAGCACATACCCAGAAAATTAAGTCCTTGGCAGTAAGGAGAAACAGATGACGCATCAAACGCCTTTTATTCCGTGGATATGACCCTAATGTCACCAGACGGACACTAGGCTTGGTACTTGATCAATATACAGTCTTGTACCAGCGCATTCTTAAAACTTGCACACTGACCGACTGTAACGACGGGACACCATGACGGGCCCTGTCCAAACCTCTTTAGAGAAGACAGGGCCCCGACCACCTGTTCTCTCTGAATGTCAGTCGGACTCCTCGGATGATAACAAACATGAGCTCGCGGCGGCAGAGCACGGACTGTATTACGTACGCCCCCATTTTACATTCATTTACATGTTTATCTGTGTTGCATGGGCCCCTGCGTTTTGCGGTCTTGTTTGTGTGTGGTCATCTGACAGTGAGGAGGTTTTTTTACACCACAATTGTACGTTCTTCGAGACCTCTGGGTAATCGGAAAAGTGGGAGGGTTGTGCGCACGTAATCCAGGATAGCCACACCTTCCACTTTTTCCGTAGCAGATGGCCGTCCTAAGTCGGTTGCCCATTGGTCTCGTTGGTTTATGTGTAGTCCTACATTTGTATGTGTTTGATGTTTCTGTGATGTGCAGTGACATTCCTTGTCCCATTTGCGTCTCTTTCTGTACTTGTCTGCTCTGTGTTTTTGCATTGGATGTTTTGGTGTTTTGCTGTAGGTGCTGTTGTTGGAGATCCCCTCCTTTGTTTTGTGAGCAGTAGAGAGCAAGCAGTATAATATCTTTAATTTTAAAATCATAGTACTTGCTTAATGATTGTTAAATCTACTGTGAAAATACAAATATGAATGGCGAGCGATAGCGTGACAGCGACATTTTTAATGTTTTTTTCAGAATTGGAATAAAAATTTAAGACAATGTAAAACGTCTTCAAATTCAATAGCATCATTTAAGACCTGATAAATTTACAGCATGGATCATACGTTTCGGGTACCAAACCCAGTGATCCTCACTCTAAACAATGTAAAATGGCCAAAAAGTATGAAAATCATTATGTCCAAAAATGTACCAAAAGACGTAGCAGAATGGGTGGGATATGATGCTACAGGACCCACTTTTTAGAAATTTCAAGAAATTTTGTCACAGAAAATTTCAAATGCGTTAAAGAGACGGACGATCAACCGAAGTTGATCGAACTTGGCTACATGTGCCCTCGGTGACTCTTGGTCCTCCAGCAGTGACACTCACCAAGTAGTTCAAATGTAAAACGCCTTTTAATTCAATGGCAACATTTAAGACCTGATAAATTTACAGCATGGACCAGACATGCACGTTTCGGGTACTAAGCCCTCGTCAGTGATCCTCAGTCTAAACAATGTAAAATGGCCAAAACGTATGAAAATTATTATGTCCAAAAATGTACCAAAAGACGTAGCAGAATGGGTGGGATATGATGCTACAGGACCCACTTTTTAGAAATTTCAAGAAATTTTGTCACCGAAAATTTCAAATGCGTTAAAGAGACCGACGATCAACCGAAGTTGATCGAACTTGGATACATGTGCCCTCGGGGACTCTTGGTCCACCAGCAGTGACACTCACGAAGTAGTTCAAATGTAAAACGCCTTTTAATTCAAATGTAAAACGTCTGCAAATTCAATAGCAACATTTAAGACCTGATAAATTTACAGCATGGACCAGACATGCACGTTTCGGGTACTAAGCCCTCGTCAGAGATCCTCAGTCTAAACAATGTAAACTGGCCAAAAAGTATGAAAATTATTATGTCCAAAAATGTACCAAAAGACGTAGCAGAATGGGTGGGATATGATGCTACAGGACCCACTTTTTAGAAATTTCAAGAAATTTTGTCACCGAAAATTTCAAATGCGTTAAAGAGACCGACGATCAACCGAAGTTGATCGAACTTGGCTACATGTGCCCTCGGGGACTCTTGGTCCACCAGCAGTGACACTCACGAAGTAGTTCAAATGTAAAACGTCTGCAAATTCAATAGCAACATTTAAGACCTGATAAATTTACAGCATGGACCAGACATGCACGTTTCGGGTACTAAGCCCTCGTCAGAGATCCTCAGTCTAAACAATGTAAACTGGCCAAAAAGTATGAAAATTATTATGTCCAAAAATGTACCAAAAGACGTAGCAGAATGGGTGGGATATGATGCTACAGGACCCACTTTTTAGAAATTTCAAGAAATTTTGTCACAGAAAATTTCAAATGCGTTAAAGAGACGGACGATCAACCGAAGTTGATCGAACTTGGCTACATGTGCCCTCGGGGACTCTTGGTCCACCAGCAGTGGCACTCACCAAGTAGTTCAAATGTAAAACGTCTTCAAATTTAATAATGCCATTTAAATCCTTTATTCGAGTCTTTTTTTTAGTTTAATTAGCGCCCTTGTTTATTGACCAAGGTGTAACGTGTAATGTACATGTATATGGGTTGTATAGGAAAGCCGCATAATTTGATAAGAACGCATCTAATGAATTTTTGAAATGCTGACGGCAAAAAATATTTCCAGTACAAATTCATGTTATATTTTTCAAAGATTTTGACAACAAAACGGGAATCGATACTTAATCTTATGAAAAAAAGTATATTTATAAAATTGCTGTACTATGCTTCGAAAATTCCAGGGGGTCCAGACATCCCCCCCCTGTATCCGCGCTTGATATAGGGAATATAAATGATAATGTAGATGTATAGGGAAGCATTTAAGGGACGTGGTGAGAAAAAATTAGTAAGTCGTGAGCACGAGTTACAAATTCATGCGCACGAGTTATTAAGTCTTGAGCACGAGTTACTAGACAAAGGAGGGGATCTACAACAACACCAGGTTGCAGCACCCACAGCAAAACCCCAAAACACCCAAAGCAAAAACACAAAGCAGACAAGCACAGAAAGAGACCCATAAGGGACAAGGAACGTCAACGCACTACACAGAAACATCAAACACAAAGGACTACACATAAACCAACGAGACCAACGGGCAACCGGTGCCGACTTAGGACGGTCATCTGCCACGAAATAGCAGAAGGTGTGGTTATCCTGGATTACGTGCGCACAACTCTCCCACTTTTTCGATTACCCAGAGGTCTCGAAGAACGTACAATTGTGGTGTGAAACAACCTTCTCACTGTCAGATGACCACACACAAACAAGACCGCAAAACGCAGGGGCCAAAGCAACACAGATGAATATGTAAATGCATATCAAAAGAGGGCGTACGTAATACAGTCCGTGCTCTGCCGGCTGTAGCGAGCTCATGTATGTTATCACCCGAGGAGTCCGACTGACATTCAGATATGACGGGTTGTCGGGGCCCTGTCTTCTCAGTCAGTCAGAGTGCAAGTTTTAAGAATGATGATTCTGATGCATTTTCGATAGTGATGTTGTCTATCTTTGATCCTTCTTATCTTGTTAATTATGTCACCATAAAATGTAGGTTGTGAAATACCCAAAGTAATATACACTGTTGCCTGTATTGGTCCAAATTTCAGAAGTTGACAATAATTTTTGTAAAATTTCCAGAAAGTCTTTTCTAGTTTGTGAAAACGAAAACCTTGTCCTAAAAGTTTCTTGGTAATTTGTAAATTTCTACTATGATAATCCAAAACATCAGTACATGCTCTAGCATACCGGATGAGCTGTGAAATATAATTACCATAGGACGGCAATCAAGGAACATCACCGTCAAGCCAGGGGAAATTTACTATGTTAAATCCAAAGTCATCTCTTTTGTCATACACACTTGTATGGATCTCTATATAAAAAAGGAGTAGGTTCGGTAACTATGGAATTCGGCCCTGTCGTACTTTTGAATGAAATTTTGTATGTTAAGTAACTGATGTCTGCAGTTTCTAAAACTGTTTTCTTTTTTCAAATATCTTAAAAATTGACGGAAATAAGTGGAATCGTTTGAGGCATGGTATAGCGTATTGAGCGACGTCAATGACGTCGTCACATGACGCCGTCACGACGTTGTGTTGCCATAAGAAATTTATGAATACTAGTTTTAATGGAAACAATATATTAAAAAAAACAAGAAAAAAAGGTTTTACATTTATGATTAAATTAGACGATTTGAAAAGATATGAGCTGGTATAGCCTCAAGGTAGAGAAGATGCGTGGCGTATTTTCATCGAAAACTCGAGATCCATGTCCTGAAAACTGCCCGTGAACACGCAGTCGGGAGCGTATTTTTCACATATTGGATTTTTTCTGCAGAAGTTAATTTCGTTATTTAACAGTTATTAGGTCAAAAGATCCTACCTTTTAAAAAAAAGTCGCATAAAATTGTTTTACTAGTATACATGCAAAACCATGAACAGTTTTCTAATTGGTATATCCCATTCGATTTTGGTCCTGTTATTTTTCTTCTTTTTATTTCTCATATTTTTTTAATATACGCTTGTGCATTCAAGGTATCCATAAATGTCTATTTTATTTCTTAAATGACCATCGAATTGTGTTCAAACTTACCTTGTATGTAGATAGTGCATGTGTTATGAGTGATCAAGGAAGGTTGGGTGCGGCTAGCCAACAGGGGATGCTTACTCCTCCCGGGCAACTGGTCCCACCTCTAACTTGCTAGGGGTCCGTCGATGCTTACTTTTGTGCTCTATTGTGAGTGCTGTTGAGATTATCGTCAGGATCTTCTTTAACTCATTATTGTTGTGGGTGTCGACCGGTACAATTTAAGTGACATGCGAAATAAATGTTCTTGTCATCTTTCAGTCTTCTTAAATTGCAACTTACTTAGATGAATCTTTTTACCGTTGTAAATGTAACTGTTGCATCATACATGTAGCTTCAATTTTCCAAACATCTATCATGTCGTTTCTAATCTTAAAATATCCCAGACACATAAACAATGTGTGGGACAGACGACATACGGAAGCTATTTCACAATGCGCACGCAGAGGCCGTAGCCAGATATTTTTTATTCCCATGAAATAGCTGTACGTAAATGGAAGGAGGGAAGGGGGATGGAATTTTGATGTAAGCAGAATAAGAAAAAAATTCTGGCTACGGCCCCTGTGGATGTGCACGAATGAAATGTTTCATTTAAAAAAAATTTAAAAACCGACATTCTCAAAATCTGTAGACACTGAAGAAAATTTCTCGATTTTCTGATGTCTAAAGAGAGCTGTACACGCTAAATCTCTCTCAGGTTGGAAGAAGTACAACACAGAAAACTTTAAAATAGATGCACAGCACAGTGCGTCACAGAAACGAAATTCTCTATATAGCAAGATTTGAGTATGATCTTCAATTTAATACAAATTCAATTTCTGTGACAACGTGTGCTATGGGTAAAGTTTCAGGATAAAGACTCTTCAACATGTTAAAAACACGGAAATCGGCATACCGTCATGGATTAACGACGTCATAGATGACGTCTCAGCACGTGCATATTCCCGAACGTCGTATTTTTCTGAACTATCAAAGTTTGTCATTGCTTTCATAGATAAATAACATGAAATAAAACAATTTTAGAATCTAGGTTTGAACAGGGCCAATATCGGTAGTTTCTGAACCTATTCCTTTTAATATTAAGGTTCTAAAATGGGTTTTCTGTGTTTGTAACGTTTGCCTTGTTTAGAATCAATTCTTGTGGATAAATTACATTTTTATACTTTTCAAAAACAGGATTGTCGATAGTAAGAATATCATCCAGGTACCTAGAAGTACCAATGAAACATTTCACATCATCATTTTTTCTTTGCTTTTGAAGATTTTGGATAAATGCCTTTTCATACGTGTAGAAAAAATAAGTCTGCAACAAGAGGCGCACAATTAGTACCCATAGGAATCCCTACAACCTGCTTGTAGAATTTCTCAACAAATCTTACATAAATATTGTCCAAAAGGAAGGACAAGGCAATACACAGGTCACCACATCTCCATGATTTGTATGATCTGTAATCTGTGGCGGAAAAGAAACCCTTCGATTCAGATGAACAAAAAAAAGTTTTCCCCTCTCGATCAAAACACCATTTAATGAGTTTGGAAAGTCGATCATTTATTTTGTCGTGAGGAAGCGTGGTGTACATATTAGAAAAGTCGTATGAAGATATAGTATTTGCTTCAAAATTTCTTGATTTCATTTTGTCAATCACATCCCCTGAATAGACCAAAAGAAGTTGTAGCCAAGTTCGATCAATTTCGGTTGATCGTCTGTCTCTTCAACGCATTTGAAATTTTCTGTTACAAAATTTCTTGAAATTTCTAAAACGTGGGTCCTGTAGCATCATATCCCATCCATTCTACTAAGTATTTTGGTACATTTTTGGACATAACTATTTTCATACTTTTTGGCCATATTACATTGTTTAAACTAAGGATCACTGACGAGGGTTTATTACCCGAAACGTGCATGTCTGGTCCACGTTGCTAATTTATCAGGTTTTAAATGATGCTATTCAATTTAAAGACGTTTAACATTTGAACTACTTGGTGAGTGTCACTGCTGGTGGACCAAGAGTCCCCGAGGGCACATGTAGCCAAGTTCGATCAATTTCGGTTGATCGTCTGTCTCTTCAACGCATTTGAAATTTTCTGTTACAAAATTTCTTGAAATTTCTAAAACGTGGGTCCTGTAGCATCATATCCCATCCATTCTACTAAGTATTTTGGTACATTTTTGGACATAACTATTTTCATACTTTTTGGCCATATTACATTGTTTAAACTAAGGATCACTGACGAGGGTTTATTACCCGAAACGTGCATGTCTGGTCCACGTTGCTAATATATCAGGTTTTAAATGATGCTATTCAATTTAAAGACGTTTAACATTTGAACTACTTGGTGAGTGTCACTGCTGGTGGACCAAGAGTCCCCGAGGGCACATGTAGCCAAGTTCGATCAATTTCGGTTGATCGTCTGTCTCTTCAACGCATTTGAAATTTTCTGTTACAAAATTTCTTGAAATTTCTAAAACGTGGGTCCTGTAGCATCATATCCCATCCATTCTACTAAGTATTTTGGTACATTTTTGGACATAACTATTTTCATACTTTTTGGCCATATTACATTGTTTAAACTAAGGATCACTGACGAGGGTTTATTACCCGAAACGTGCATGTCTGGTCCACGTTGCTAATTTATCAGGTTTTAAATGATGCTATTCAATTTAAAGACGTTTAACATTTGAACTACTTGGTGAGTGTCACTGCTGGTGGACCAAGAGTCCCCGAGGGCACATGTAGCCAAGTTCGATCAATTTCGGTTGATCGTCTGTCTCTTCAACGCATTTGAAATTTTCTGTTACAAAATTTCTTGAAATTTCTAAAACGTGGGTCCTGTAGCATCATATCCCATCCATTCTACTAAGTATTTTGGTACATTTTTGGACATAACTATTTTCATACTTTTTGGCCATATTACATTGTTTAAACTAAGGATCACTGACGAGGGTTTATTACCCGAAACGTGCATGTCTGGTCCACGTTGCTAATTTATCAGGTTTTAAATGATGCTATTCAATTTAAAGACGTTTAACATTACACCATTCCTGTTCATAACAGTTTCACAGTATTTTGCCACATGTTCCTTTATAGCCGTGAGTGCTGACGTCAGATTTCTAGGTCATGCGCACGAGTTACATTTTTCATAGAAGATTATCTTATATATACGGAAGAATAGAAAGGACATGGTGTTAAATTTTTTTCTTAAATGGGCACGACTTAGAATATACAGAAGCCTATAAAGGACATGGTGTTAAAATTTTTCTTAAATGGGCACGACTTAGAAACTCGTGCGCAAAACTTTGTAACTCGTGCGCATGACTTAGTAACTCGTGCTCACGACTTAGTAACTTGTCCTTACGACTTTGTAACTCGTGCGAAGGACTTTTGTAACTCGTGCGCACGACTTAATGATGACAAATATGGATAATGACCATATCCCTGTATACAGCACAAAATCGATAATTCAGAAAATCAGAAACCGAAGGCATACAAAATCAGGATAAAACAGGAACCAAAGCAAACAAACAAAAACCTCCACCACATGAAAAGAAGCGAACTCCCGATATGGGAGTAAGACCAGGTGCCCAGGAAGAGTAAGCATCTCCTGCTTGCATGCAACACCCGCCGCTTCAATTCGGTAGAACTGTCACATCCGGTTACTTCCATTTCGGAAGACATAGAGTACAATCTTTGGTTGGATGGTTCAAACGGTCATAACTCATGCTCACGACTTTGCAACTTATGCTCACGACTTACTTATTTTTTTTTTCTCATCATGTCCCTTCTATGCTTCCGTAGATACAAGATAATCTTCTATCCAAAATGTGGGGCTTTTTTAATTGACGAGGCGAAAAAAATGCTATTATATCCTTGTTAGACAACATATATTTTGAAACTCAGCCCAAATGTCTCTCCATCTCGTTTGGTTCATTTGTTCTGTTGTACAGCCGCGACAAGTCCTGGCTCTGAATAGGAACATGCAGAGGTAGAGATGAGGATTTAATATTGAGCCATCCAGTTCAAGTTGGTCCTGGATCAATCGGTACATTTTTGGACATAATAACTTTCACTCTCTTTGGTCATATAACATTGTTTAGAGTGAGGATGACTGACTAGGGTTTAGTACTCGAAACGTGCATATCTGGTCCATGGTGCAAATTTATCTGTTCATAAATGATGCTATTGAATTTGAAGAGGTTTATTCGTTTAAGGCAGAGTTTATACACTATCTGCTTGTGAGCTGCAAAAAGAAACTAGCAATGTAGTTAAACTGGACAAGACTAAGGATAAATGCATTCTTGAATTCGACCTTTCCAATTGAATGTCTTTTACCAATTTGGACACTACAGGATTTGACACGTTTCTGTTTGGCATTTGTAGCGGGTATTGCATGCAGTAAGTGGATGCTTACTCCTCCCAGGCACCACGTCCTGCTTCCTTTCGGGTGTTCCCAATTGCCTTTTGATAGAGACTTACACAATTATGGCATATTCCCCTGGATCTTTTACTTTTTAACTACAATTGGAACTTCTCTGATATACTTCATTTCCTTCAACAATGTCCTAAAGTCTTATATATATGATTGTCTTTTTCACTTTTAAATGTACCTTTGATCTTTATTCTTTTCTTTGGTCAAAAGTAAATAACTTTCTCAGCTTAGAATTTAGATATATCGAGGTCCGACCCTGATTGCATTAAGTCTTATGGAGAATGGTGACCACTTGTGTAGTATGATATTTTGTTGTCATTATACTTCTTTTCTAATTGTTTATTTTGGCTCGTGAAATCTTTATCTTTTCTATGACGAGACACTTGAAAATAAACGGAAAAAATACTTCTTCTACTTTATCATTATATCTGTTTCCAGCTCTCTTCTCTCAAATATCTTCCGCATGTTGTTTTAGTATAGCTCTGTTGTTAGTAAGCAACCGTTTGATTTAAGGCCGGACGGACAGGAAGACTTGCAAAACAAAATCCGGATGGCGATTTTAGGGATAAAACTCTTCTGGTCCGAAGGGCCGGCCTGCGAAAAAAATCAGGATCATGAAATTAGCTTATCTGCAGTTTGAAATAGTAGCAGAATCTATATACTTCTATATATTTAGCAATGGTCGCATGCATTAACTAACATAAAAGGTTTATTATGATACCTCTAAGTTCTAAAAGTTTAAATTTTTTTAACGCATGTGGCAACATCAAATTCTTCCACTAAAGACAAATTTAGTAGCAATTGTGGCAATTTTCTGTCAAGAATGCCAAAATGACGTCATTTGATGACGTCATAATGACATTGCACCCCTTTAGGTGCTTTGTTGGGTGATTAATTATTCTTTTAGTTAAAAAAGATTTTTAAAAGTATCCATATGACCAATACAAAACATCTTCTCAATATCATAAGTTTGAAGGGAAATTGCAGGGTCGATTTTCGGGTTTTATGGTCTAATCCCTCAGAAATATTAAACCTTTTCATTTAATAGCATCATTTAAGGACAGATAAATTTGCAGCATGGACCAGACATGCACGTTTCGGGTACTTAACCCTGGTCAGTGATCCTCAAATCTAAACAATGTAATATACCAAAAAAGTAACCATGTCGAAATAGTGTACTGAAAGAGGTAGCAGGATGTGATATCATAGATTCGTGACTCAGTAAAGGATGTTTGAAAATGTCAAATCACAGTTAAAAATTCTATGATGTACAATGTTCAATATCGGGCTTCGTGGCCCTACCCCCTTTAATAGCATCATTTAAGGACAGAAAAATGTGCAGCATGGACCAGACATGCTCATTTCGGGTACTCATTCCTCGTCAGTGACCCTCAATCCAAACAATGCAGTTTGTTCAAAAAGTGTGAAAGTGTTTATGTTTTAAAATGTACCGAAAGACGTAGCAGGATAGGTTGGATATGATGCTACAGGACCCACGCCAAAATAATCCTGAAATTGCTGAAAAATCGTCTGGCAGAAGTCTTCCTACCCCCCCCCCCCCTAAAAGAATAATTGGCTGCTCCCTTAGTTGGTTCTTTGGCAGAAAGTGTATGTCATGTTTAGACTTTTGCTTTTCATAAATTCATATTATTAGGATTTCCTCTTTTTCGGCCTTGCCGGGCGTCACTGATGAGACAAAATGGGTTGAAATGCGCATATGGTGCATTCAAATTTTACACTAGAATCTTTATTTCAATATTGACAATTTCAATCACTTGGTTGGTATCTCTGTAGGTGGATTGTTTATTCTTCTTCAGTTTTGCTCGCACCTTGTGAGGCTCAAATTGACCAATAGTCTAGGATAAAAGAGAATCTTTATTTTCACAGTAACATGACTTTAGGTTGCATTAGACGTTCTTTAAATTAAGTTTTCTTATGTTTCATGGAAGAAGAAATATATTCTTCCACTTTCTACTGAGTGAGACATCAAAATTTACACTCTTGGCGGAAATTTTTCATCTTTTCCCTCGTTCCGCTACATTCCACTCGGGAAAAGACGAAATTTCCGTCACTCGTGTAAATTCGAATGTGTCACTCAGTAGATCGTGATAGAACCTATTAGTCTCTGAGGATTTTGTTCGCTTTGTTTCAAAGTGGTTTGGCTATTGACTTGAAATATATTTGTAAATTCTCCGCCACAAAAATTTGATAAAAACCTCCTTAAACTAGGGAGTATTTGATGACAGTGCCCGGTACTTAGTAGGTTCTTTCGCAGAAAGTTGAAGCCGTTTTAGGCTATAATTTTGATTTCCTCTTTTTCGGCCTCGGGCATAACTGATGAGACACTGAAATTTTACATAGAACATAAATTTGATTGTTATACCCTCAGATATTTCCCCTTTATACTCTATACAAGAAAACAATTCAAACAAAATGACTGTTAGAAACAGCCGGTCCAGACGAACTGTTAAAATCGACTGTTGGACCGGTCATGTGACGAACTGTTGACCGGCAAGATATTTTAGTGTTGTTATGACAACAAGTTTCTTGTTCATTTCGGTTATTATATTTATTTCCTCAGTTAAAGACGCTGAGTAATGTAAATTTGATCATTTTCCGTAATTAATTGTATTTGAAAAAAAAAGAATGTTCCCCATGCGGGCCCCCCTTGAAATGATCAATGTAAGAGTTATCTTCCCTGTCCGCGCAGCTCACTTCAGAAATCGAAAAATTGAAGTTTTTTCTACTCTGTCGGCAATTTTTTAGATTAAAATGTATATATAGGGATAGATCTCGAAGTCTCATAACTAACGGTGTATGATATATGTCTGTAGAACAAATATTACGCTCACAGTGAAAGAAAATAGTTTTTCTATGTTAATTTTAGCGCGACGTCGCCGATGTTTAACACTGAGAACGTCGACGACGTCATGCTTAAATTAACATAGAAAACTTCCTATCTAAAATTATTTTCTTTCACTGTGAGCATACTATTGGTCGTACAGACATATATCATACACCGTTAGTTATGAGGGTTCGAGATTTATCCCCCTACATAAATTTTAATCGGAAAATATGCTAACAAATTAGAGAAAACTTGAATTTTCCGATTTCTGAAGTGAGCTGCGCGGACAGTAATCAGCTGTTTACATCGTTTCCAAATGGCAGCGAGTTGCTCCTGTGAATGTGACGGAGGAAGATGTAACAAAAATATTGGAGGACAGAGATGGTAAATACACTAAGAATGCAATAAGAACTTCGCAGAATATTCTCGCTCCATTAATTTCAATCTGTTTCTGATCGCTGATTATACAGCCGAGAAACTGACTGAAGTATACTAGTAACAAAACAGTTGTATATTCCTTTTTAGATCGAAAAAGGTATAACAAATCAGTTGTTGACAGGGGGCTCGGTCAACAGCTAATTTGTTGGACCTGAGGAGGCCGAGGTCAACAGTTCATCCTCAGGTCCAACAAATTAGCTGTTGACCTTGACCCCAGTCAACAACTGAGTTAAAGAAGATCCTGACGATAATCTCAACAGCACTCACAATAGAGCACCAAATTGAGCATCGACGGACCCCTAGCATGCTAGAGGTAGGACCAAGTGCCCGGGAGGAGTAAGCATTCCCTGTTGGCTAGCCGCACCCGCCGTCGATGTTCACGCACGAAAATGAAAAGAATATATAAAATGCATGCACTGTCTGAGGCCATGTCTACATAGAAAGTGCTATGGCGACAATGTCAGGGGAAAATATTCAAAACAATTACTGTAAAACCCCTCGCGGGGAACTTTTTTACTAGCTCCATACGGCAAAGGGCATAAGTGTGACACAAATGAGTTAAAGAAGATCCTGACGATAATCTCAACAGCACTCACAATAGAGCACCAAATTGAGTATCGACGGACTGTATAATATTGCCAATAGTACTTTACTGGCGCTTTTACAGTATGCGGCTAGAACCAGTGTCCGGTTCCTGTATGATAAGCACCCTTAGGGTTAACGTTATGAAAAAAAAATTACAGAAACATTACAGAAGTACCCATCAGTTATTCAGTCTCATAGTAGAGAAGGCAAGGTAAAATCATAAGATTTTCCACAGGAACGGTTGCAAACCTCGGTATGAACAAAATTCCGAAGTGAGACCAGGTGCCCGGAGATAGTCAGCGTCTCCTGATTGCATGCAGCACCCGTCGCAACAGCTCCATTGAAACCAAATTCAGTGGTTGTCTCGATGTACATTTTGATGTACATATCAGGTAAGTATGTCTTTTTTGGTGATGGTGACAGCCATTCAGTCACAATGTAGAATGTCACTGATCATTCTGGAAAGGGGGTCTCATATGCTTTTATTACATCCCCGTAGCGACCGAAGAACTTCCTCAATGATGATTTCGGCCGTTGTGTAGCATAACCCTGAACAAGTAGCTAACTTGCAAGCCGTATGGCTCTAATGATGAAATCTTCATGCTCGGAACATACCCTGGTGTACCGTTTCAGTTGAGAAACAAAAACATCATAAGCAGGAGAAGACGGAATGTTGCTACTCATGAAAGGGAAGTTAGTTATGTGGAAGCTGAAATCGTCGCGCTTGTCATATAGTGAGGTGTTCAAATGGCCGTTTGCGTCGAGAGATAGGAGAATATACAAGTACGAAGCGGATCTGTCACTCTCTGTCGTTTCCTTGATCTCTAGTTCATGAGGATAGATTTCATGTAGATGATCGGCAAAGTTCGGATTATTGATGGACAATACGTAATCTATGTATAAAGGTTAAATTGAACTCAGATGCGAGGTACTTTTGCCCAGTCGAGATCAAGGTCTGGATGAAGTCAGCTTCGTATGAATATAAAAATAAGTCCGCAAGCAGAGGGGCGCAATTGGTACCCATTGGGATGCCGACTATCTGTTGGAATACGGTTCCTCTAAACACAACAAAAATATTGTCAATCAAAAACTCTAGCATCCGGATGATATCGTCTTCGGTATACTTTTTGTTTGAATCAGAGTGTTCCTCACGAAATGAGTATCCTCCCGCCCAATTACGAGGTATTTGTATCTTCTATTGCCATTTTTTGAAAGAAAGGTGTTGCGAATAATATTGGCCAGTCTGTTTTTGAGCTTTTGGTATAGAATGTTAGTGAAGAGCGTAGAGAAGTCGAAAGATTTTACGCTGGTAATATGAATGAAGTTGGTGGCTTTTAAATTTTCAAAAGTTCCTAAGATTTTTTAAGGATCCACATCTGATGGATTCCATTTCTGGAAGATGTTGTCTCGCAATATGTTTGAAGACCTTGCTAGATGTGAGTTATTATTTTCGTAAGCAAAATGGAAAGAGGTTTTGTTGAGCACCTGGACGAACCGGCAATTAATCGGTGTTTGTAAGGATTTTTGTGCAATTTTGGAATCCAGTAGATATAAGGCAGTTCAAGATCAGAGTCATCGGTATGAATACCAAAGGACTCAAAAACAGATGTGTGGTTGTCAAGTATTGCAGATACAGATAAGTTTGTAAGTGTGTATGTTGGATTTTCAGGTGCTGAATGTAGTCCTAGTTCCTCTCTCAAGCATATGAAATAGTATGACTTGTGAACGAAATGAGTTAAAGAAGATCCTGACGATAATCTCAACAACACTCACAATAGAGCACAAAATTAAGCATCGACGGAAAGTATTAATTGTTTGCCGCTTTGTCAGCAGGAACAATGATGTATTTTTCATGGAGGCCAGAAAGTTCTTTGGCAACAACAGGGTCATGAAAAATTGACTCGTGAAAAGAAAATGTAATGTCAGACGTATTGTATTTGTACTCATTATTTGATGCTCATTAAATGGTGAAAAAAGATTTGATCGTTTACTGTTGTTATATGTGAATAATTGACTGATGAAAATCCGAAACACGTCTTTGGTGAACTAATTTTGGTTTGAAAATTTTCCAAGCAGCTAGCGAGTCGGAGCACTTACCTCTTCTAATAAAATCAAAGAGTTTAGACAAGATTGGGGTATTCAACTGGTGTCAAATCTTAAGAATATATATGATTTTTCAATATTGAAAGTTTGGGAAATCATCCATATTTCGATGTTAGGGAAGTGTTACAAAATACCTATTTAGAAAAAATAAGAGAAATTTATCTGGAAAAGGTAAAGTACTTTTGCAAAAGATCTACTTTTTTTAAATTAATAAATATAAGTATATTATCATTACTATTCAACTTTCTGGATACAACGACAAATATTGATGATGACCATATCCCAATACACAGCACAAAATCATCGATAATTCAGAAAATCATAAACCGAACGAAATCAAAATCAGAAAAATCAAATTCAAGGAATTGTGGTCCCCCGCTTTTGGGTGTTTGTCTTTAAAGAAATGCTTACAGACATCCCCCCCCCCCATTCTTAAGTTTTAATAATATATCTCATATATTATCAACATTCTAAATATGAAAGATTAACTCCAAGAAAAGGCCAAAAGGTCCAAACTTTTGTTTTGTTACCAAGTGACAGGGCTTATGAATAGGTATGCACATGTGAAATATTTAAGACCTATCATTTAAAAAGGTCTCGTCACAAGGAATACACATGTGAAATGTGAAAGCCTGTAACCATATGGCCTCTCCCCAACAATAATTATGCAAATTCAGTATTTTGATTTTTAATTAATTTCCATTAATTTTGTTTATGGGATATTTCCAATCGTCTAGGAGAAGATAACTCTAATTTTAAACGTTAACTTTACAATCACGTGCTAAACTGATGTCATAGAAATGATTGTCATTCCCGCCAGTGTGTGACCCTATGTCTGTCAATACGAGGTGTTCTTGGGTCACTTGACAGCAATAGAAGCTATAGTGGTTCGCCTGTCACAGGTCTGGGTGCAATAGACGAAATGGCGAGGATTTGTTCTAAGTTTAGGCAACTTTGTTTATACGTCTGAATTCCAATTTAGTCATGAATTTCGATGGCGATTTCCACCTGATTGTGAAATATCCCAGGCTCCTAATATATACTGCGCGCACGATTTTGTATGTTAGAATAGATTCAGATTCATTCTCATACTGCTATAACCAACATGTAACTTTCGTATGTTAATAAACGGTAAAACTATACCAGGACTTTTTATTCCGAGTTAAAATGACTAAGTAAAATACACAACGCGAAGTACATGATTTGTAGGCCGAGAGGCTTACAATATCTTATTTGGTGCCGTGACGCTAAATGATACGAATCATGGGGATATACGTGATTTATTGCTTTAAATGCAGTGGATGTACTTGTACGCGAAACAAGGATTAAACAGCAGACAAGTGATGAACATTACACTGAAATTATGTATACTTTAGGTAGGACACAATTACTTTTCTCGTTCGTATCCTCATTTTGATTGACCATGTAATTTTATCATTTTTGAATTTTTGATCTAGACAGATAGGTAAATTGATTAAGTTTTTTTTTCTTCGCATTTTCAAGTAAAAATGACTAACGTTGACGACAAAGTGACGATTCACATGACGGGAATTAGTCAGGATTCCGGTTCATGTAGCTCTGATGGTTTTGGTTCGTCTCAAAATAAAAGTTGTAGTATCTAGGAATTTGGTAGAATTCCGAAAAATGGCGAAGAGGTTTTTGAATTGATTGCAAATCAAGTTAGGGGTCTTCAGACTTTCTTTCCTGTTTGTGTCTGTAGAACGCCGGGGAACAGGCGTGGAATCAGGAGACTTGAACGAATGGAGGGGAAAGAAATTGAAAATCGTGACCTGTCTTTTTAAGATTTTTCAAGATGATGGTACATTACATTCAAGAGGATACTTCGATGCAACCCATATCGTTGATTTTGTTAGGTGATGAGCGGTGAATAGCTCTGGTTTAGGCGATGTAACACCGGTAAATGACACCAGACGGATTTCTGGGAACGTAAGAAGGTTCGTTCGGGTTTGTTGGATATACAACCCTGTCATTTGTACTTTGTGCGAGGTAAAGCGCACGTTTAATTTTTCGGATTATATGATGAACATCGAAGTATTCATAATCTTGTGTATGTGGTTTGCTGTCAGCTTGATAAAAAAATTGTATTTTTTAATTTTAAGAAAGGGAGGAATTGATGATTATGGAGAAATAGTCGCTTAATGTCACATCGAATTTTTTTCTAAGAAGTCGAAGACGTTTTAAAGACGAAAAACAAGTTGAGGCGTTGTATATAGTATAGAGATGTGTATCCATAGTTTTGCATGACTTTTTGTTTGTTTATGCATGATTTTATGTACAAGTTCACTCTGGTGATCGTGTTACAATAGAGCGTAAAATGATATTGACCGTTGTTGCCCTTTTCCCGGTGTTGGAGTTTATTTTGACGGTCGTCCCATGATACAGGTTTTTAGCATCAGCTGTAATTTGTTTTTGTTTAGTTTGCACGCAGACTATTGACATATACCGACGACGTCTTACAGCAATGAAAAGAGCTTAATATTGTTTTAATATCGTTTTATTAATTTTGTTTAACTCTTGATAAAAAATATATATATTGCCTATATTTTCTATTAAATATTTAACGGTAGTTAATAATAAGACGTGGAAAAAGAAAAAAAGTTTGGGAATTTCATTTAAAAGATTTGACAAAATTTTCTAAATTATTTTTGTAAATTCAAAATTATGGTCAATTAGAGGTACAGAGAAAAGCCCGGTGTCACTTAACTGCCATGAACAATTAATCTCAATATGCGACCTGAACAGTGAAACAATGATGTAGACTATCATGATAGATTTATTGCTGGGAGTGATATATACATTGCAGTGCTGAATAATAAACTTGTAAATAAGATTCCAGATATGCAGTTAACCCTTGATCTTTTGTTAATACACCGCCTGCTGTGAAAAGGAGACGAAAGAGCGTGCAGGTCAATTCTTAGAGACACGTAAAATTAAGAGGACGAAGCCGAAGAAGAAACCCGAAGCTGTGACATCAGGTGAACCTGTGCACGATGTTACATGTACCCATGTGGCCGGATGTGTAACCAGCCCGTCACTACAACATACGAACATTTTTCGCTGATAATGGCAGAGTGAAATCTGTCATTGCGAAAAGAGGGACATGAACAATTTTGTACTTGTTGACCTTCCTAATAAGACGCTGAATGTATGAGAATATGAATACCCCGTCGTTTTTCTGGGTGCATGGCGTCATCCGGATTACGGGAAGATCTTGGTAACGTCACAAATGCCAAGATGCGTCAAAGGAGGTCGAGGATAGAGAAAAGACGAAATGGGTCCGGACGAAGAAGACGAGACCGTGATCCTAAGACGAAAACGAAAGAAGAAACCGATGATGACCGCGTGATGATTAACAATTAGTTTCACGATGACATCGAGGTCCAATCTATTCGTTTTACTCTTCGGAGGTTATTCAGTTCACGAAGAAGGACCAGACACGAACCATAGATGGAGAAGAACCAAAGAAAATGATGTCATACCATGAGGATGGCCATAAGAAGAATAAATGAATCCGTGTGTTGTGTTATTTAGTGAAAAAGCAGAGTAAATGTGTAACGCTTATAATGTCATATGTTATAATAATATTGCAATTAATTATTGATGAAAAGTCATTGATGTTTGATGCATGAATTTGTACAGTAATACGATGGTATTTGATTCTTTTACAGGTTATGAATATTTTGATAGAACATTTATTATGATGAAAATGACCGGGTCACTCCTGATGAACAATGGAACTGAATATCATGACTTTTTATTGCATGCGTTTTATTCTATGTTTTTGATTAATATGTACCAAGTGATCCCGGTGGTAAATAGTTGAATGGTTCATTATTGTGGTATCAAGGCCATGCATTTAGAAAATAACCAAGTATCACCGAAAATAAGTTTATAATTTTGATGAAGATGCCTTTCAAGATTTTAGATGGATGTTAAGAAGTTTATCCAAGTTAATGATTGTATTTGATTGATCATCAAGGTCACAAAAATCTTGGTTATTTTCTTAAGTGGGGGAGTATTGTAACCATATGGCCTCTCCCCCACCATAATTATGCAAATTCAGTATTTTGATTTTTAATTAATTTCCATTAATTTTGTTTATGGGATATTTCCAATCGTCTAGGAGAAGATAACTCTAATTTTAAACGTTAACTTTACAATCACGTGCTAAACTGATGTCATAGAAATGATTGTCATTCCCGCCAGTGTGTGACCCTATGTCTGTCAATACGAGGTGTTCTTGGGTCACTTGACAGCAATAGAACCTATAGTGGTTCGCCTGTCACAGGTCTGGGTGCAATAGACGAAATGGCGAGGATTTGTTCTAAGTTTAGGCAACTTTGTTTATACGTCTGAATTCCAATTTAGTCATGAATTTCGATGGCGATTTCCACCTGATTGTGAAATATCCCAGGCTCCTAATATATACTGCGCGCATGATTTTGTATGTTAGAATAGATTCAGATTCATTCTCATACTGCTATAACCAACATGTAACTTTCGTATGTTAATAAACGGTAAAACTATACCAGGACTTTTTATTCCGAGTTAAAATGACTAAGTAAAATACACAACGCGAAGTACATGATTTCTAGGCCGAGAGGCTTACAAGCCCTATCATTTTCCATTAAAAAGTTATGAACAAGGTTAAAGTTTTTTGAGAAGTAGGTCGAACTCAAAGGTCAAGGTCGCAAGGTCAAAAATTTTGGTATCCATGCAAAGGTCTTGTCACGAGGAATACACATGTGAAAAATCAAAGCCCTATCACTTTCCGTTCAAAAGTTATGGTCAAGGTTAAAGTTTTTAATAAGTAGGTCAAAGTCCAAGGTCAAAGTCACAAGGTCAAAAATTTTGGTACAATTGTATCTATGGAAAGGTCTTGTCACAAGGTATACACATGTGAAATATCAAAGCCCTATCACTTACCATTCAAAAGTTATGCACAAAGTTAAAGTTTTTGTGACTGACGGACAGACGGAGAGACAGACAGACGGAGAGACGGACGGACGGACGAACCGGTTTCAATGTCCCCGCGCTTTCGCGAAAGCGGAAAAATTTTGTGACTAACGGACAGACGGACGGACGGACGAACCGGTTTTAATGTCCCCGCGCTTTCGCGAAATCGGGGGACAATAAAACAGGAACCAAAGGAAACAAAGAAAAACCTCCACCATATGAAAAGAAGCGAACTCCCAATATAGGAGCTTGACCAGCTGTCCAGGAAAATTTAGCATCTCCTGCTTGCGTGCAACACCCGTCGCTTCAATTCGGTAGAATTGTCACATCCGGTTACTTCCATTTCGGAAGATACAAGTGTATTCGGTGGTTGGATGGTTGAAATAGTCTAAGACAGAATATCATCCACCATTCTGGAGAATGGGACATCATTAGTGGATAACGAATTCCCTATGTCGACCGTAGACCTGTCTTAGTGTATATGTTTACTATATATTCAGATAGGAGACAATCATTGACCATGCGAAGTTTCAATGATGAAATATCTTAAAAAATACAAGCTTTGCCTGCATAAATAATGCGGAAGGGTTCAAACTTGAGGAAAATTTCAAACAATTTTATTATGCACCAGACACGTGTATCGAAAATTAAATTCTCATCAGTGATTCTCCAGGCCAAAGTGCTTTTCATAAGCCACCAAAATACATTTCACTAGCACCCTCAGGTTTTATTTTTAGAATTTAAATTTGTGTACTAGTATTTACTATACAGAGAGTACGCGGTTCCAAATTTACCATAAGGTCAATTCAGTAGCATATCCAAATAAAAACATATAAAATTAGCAGGCTATCGGTACATCACCAGTACAGTGTTCTATATCATCATATCCCAGCCATCCTGCTACGTCTTGTTTGTTGTTTTGGTGATGGTGTGTAATCAATTTTTATCTTAAATGATTTCTACTACATATGCAATTGTAAGAAAATGGGAAGCTACAAAATTGAGTATATCTAAAATCATATTCACTGCATAATATTTAGGTGATCGATTGTTCTTTTGTAAATTTGATTTTTATGTCTGACATTGAATACGTTAAACAAGGAATTGCAATTTCATTCTGCAGTATTATCTGTCTACTTATTCAAAATCTTTTTGAAACATGTGCGGAATTCGTTGTCAAAATATGCATAGATGAAAGGGTTTGCTACATGATTAAACACGTAAAATTTACCAAAGAAGTCAACCACACCGTATTTCACCGGGGAGGTGGACAAATTTTTCCAAATGTCTTCAGTAACTGAGCAGATGGTACTGACACATGCTGTCGGGATATTTGCTATGATATACACCAATATAATGATCAGAAACATCATGTTGAAGTTAACTCTTTTGTCTTTGCTCTCTTTTGTCGTAGAGGAAGAAGGCCCCGAAGAATCTTGAACTTGATTTTCCGACGTGAGGAATTCCGATCGCACTTCTTGTCCATTGGTTCTCAAGGATAAGTTGCGTTTGTTCTTGTTGAATATGAGTATGGCAATTGGAGTATACATTGCAGCAGTGACAATGATGTTCGCTGTCCCAATGAACGTGAGGAGTCCGTTATGGATTATTTGAAGCATTGGGTATTTATTATTTCCAGTGAAACAGCTTGGTCCACTTATATTTACTCCTTTGTACTCCAATTCGAATTCTGCCACGCCAGCTGTAAATAGTGATGGAAATGCAAAACATAATCCTGAAATTATAACTAAGCAAGCACTTATTCTTCTCCATTTTAGCGTCATTTGTTTGCCAAAAGGACGGCATATTTTTGTAAACCTCTGCACGGATATTGCCAGTAGAAACGAATTCGATGTCACCATCGTAAAGATTACAAGGAACACTAGCAATTTGCAGAGCAAATCTTGATGAAATGTCATCAGAACATACGTTTGCACTGCAAAGAACGTGAGCGACACTATACATACAAGGGTATCGACGAATGAGAGAAAAGGAACGAAATATCGAGGTTTGATGCAGTCTCGATGCATTTTCGTTAAATAAATTACGAAGACGGCAATATTCCCAACTATTCCAATAAAAAGTACAATTGAGTATATCACGATGCCAGGGAGCAGAGCTTTATATATAAACTCGTTAGTGAGTTTTTGAGTCACGTTCTCCATTTTTGCTATGATAATTCTCCACTATTTGTCAAACAAAGTTGATGATATGACACACTAACGTTATTATACGAGACAACATGCGAAGGAAATTGAGAACAGGCTTTTATTTAGAAGAAAACCGGGAAAATGTACAGAAAATGTCAAGTAGAAGAAATATAGTTCTATCCGTTTATTTATTTTTTAAGTATACTCTTTGATTGCTAAAGATATAACGTCCTTGAGAGCTAGTAAGTATATAGATGCCAATATATTATGTCAATATAATATCATAGTATAGTATACATATGGTTACCAATTTCGCCGCAGGACTTGAACACACCATTCACTTTTGGAATTAGGTGCATCAAACTGAGAGCAGAGAAATTTAGACAAGGGTGTTATTTTAAAAAAAATTGCTTCGATACAGACCAAATCAATTTTAATGTTAATATCATAAGGAATACAGCATGCGCAAGTTTCGTTTAGTACTGCTTTGGTAAATATTTGCTTCCAAAAAAATAAATCAAATGTCAAATTTTATCCAAACTCTGAGAGTTCACGAGAGATGATTTCTTCTAACGCATTCGAAAATTTCTGCTCACGAACATTTCTCGAAATTTCTGAAAAATGAGTCCTGTAGCATCATATCCCATCTATCCTGTTACGGCTTTTATGGTATTTTTAGGACATAACTTTCAGTCTTTGACTATGTTTCATTGTTTTACTGAGGATCACAGACGAGGGTTAAGTACCCTAAATGTCAATGCCTGGTCCGTACTGCAAATTTATCTTTTATCAAATGATGCTATTGAATTTGAAGACGTGTAACAGTCAGCCGTTCTGGATAAGCTTAGTGAAATATAAATGATCATGCAGATATAAGATAATCTTCTGTGAAAAAAATGTGGGTTTTTTAACTGACGAGGCGAAAAAAGGCCATATTACATTAGTGTTAGACAACACATTTTGAAACTCAGCCCAAATGCCTCTCCATCTCGTTAGGTTCAGTTGTTCTGTTGTCGTACAGCCGTGACTCCGATCAGGAAGATGGCGATGAAATATTGAACCATCCTGTTCAAGTTGGTCCTGAATCAATCGGCACATTTTTGGCTTGTTTAGATTGAAGATCACTGACGAGGGTTTAGTACCCGAAACGTGCATGTCTGGTCCATGCTGCAAATTTATCTGTTTTTAAATGATGCTATTGAATTTGAAGACGGTTGACATTTGTTACACTTGGAGAGTGTCACTGCTAGTGGACCAGGAGTCCCTGAGGGCACATGTGGCCAAGTTCGATCAACTTCGGTTGATCGGTTCTTCAACGCATTCGAAACTTTCTGTTATCAAAATTTCTTGAAAATTCTAAAACGTGGGTCCTGTAGCATCATTTCCCATCCACCCTGCTACGTCTTTTGGACATAATAACTTTCAAACTCTTTGGTCATATTTCATTGTTTAGATTGAGAATCACTGACGAGGATTAAGTATTTTATTTCAAGTTTAAAATGAAGATAAGGTAGGGCTCTGTCGGAACATAACGCTTAACTTAATAGTGTACTATGAAGATGAGCATTTTTGTAATTTCCAAACTACATGGGATACAATATGAAAACGTTCACACTCTTTGGTAATATTACATTGTTTAAATTGAGGATCACTGACGAGGGTTGAGTTCCCGAAACGTGTATGTCTGGTCCATGCTGCAAATTCATCAGTTCATAAATAATGCTATTGAATTTGAAGACGTTTAACATGGAAGCGCAACTTTGTGCGATGATAAAATACTTCATAATTGTGAATAATTGGTATTAAAAATCCACAGCTTATTTCTAATCACGTATGATCATTTACCGTAAACGTCTTTGCGTGTAACCCACGGGGAAGGTCGTACCTCACAAACCTTTTGGGACAGGAAATTACGGAAGGTATGTCCCAAATAACGGCAACCTCATTGGTTAGCGACGTCTGCACCTAGGTTGACAGTCCATATTCCATCCTTACATTGATTTGAGTAAAGGCTAACAAAAATCACCCTTAATCCTTATCCTTAATTATGTCCCCCCCCCCCAACGGGGAGGAGACATATTGATTTTGCCTTCGTCGTCCGCCTGTCACACATCGTGTCCGGGCTATATCCACTGAACCGTTTATCCGATCACATTCAAATTTTAGTATGTTGTTGCTTATGACCCGAAGGTTTCACATCACCTTGACCCAAAGTCATGTGACCAAGGTCACTAAGTGCATTTTTAATGAAATTATACATAGATATCTGTCCGGACAATATCTCTTGAACCGTTTAAGCGATCACTTTCATATTTTAGTATGTTGTTGCTTATGACCAATGGTTAACCCAAGGTCATGTGACCAAGGCCAAGGTCACTTAGTACATTTTTAATGAATTTGTACATGCATCCTTGTCCGGGCTATATCTCTTGAACCGTTGGTCTGATAATTTTCATATTTTAGTATGTTGTTGCTTATGACCAATGGTTAACCCAAGGTCATGTGACCAAGGCCAAGGTCACTTAGTACATTTTTAATGAATTTGTACATGCATCCTTGTCCGGGCTATATCTCTTGAACCGTTGGTCTGATAATTTTCATATTTTAGTATGTTGTTGCTTATGACCAATGGTTAACCCAAGGTCATGTGACCAAGGCCAAAGTTACTTAGTACATTTTTAATGAATTTGTACATGCATTCTTGTGGGGCTATATCTCTAGAACCGTTGGTCTGATCATTTTCATATTTTAATATGTTGTTCCTTATGACCCGAAGGTTTCACATCACGTTGATCCAAGGTCATGTGATAAAGGCCAAGGTCACTTAGTACATTTTTATTGAAATTGAACATACATTCCTGTCTAAGCTTTATCCCTTAGACCGCTTACTGGATTGCTTTCACGTTTTAGTATGTATTTGTTGATGACCCAAAGATTTCACCTTGACCCAATGTCCTTTGATAAAGGTCAAAGTCACTTAGTACATTTTCATGAAATTGTACATGCTATCCTGTTGGGGTGTACATCTTTTTTGTATCTCTTAACCTTCCCAGTTAACACAAGCATGTTTTAAAAACATGTCAAAAATATTTAATCAGTAAATGTTATAGAAACGTGATTTTGTATGGTTTCACAAATATCAATAAAACATTTTTGGAAAAATTTCAATTTGTTCAGCGCTCTTAAATGCTGTTAAAACGTTTTAAAAACATTCTATACAACTGCACAGTGGTTTAAAAATGTTCTTGGAACGTTTTGTCAGAAATACTTCAACCGAGCCAGTTTGAAACCATACACAATATTTCGAAAATGTTTTACCTGGGTTATTATCAGATCACTTTCATATTTTAGTATGTTGTTGCTTATCACCTAAAGGTTTCATATCGGTCATGTTACCGAGGTCAAGGTCGATTAGTATATTTTAAATGAAATTGTATATGTTGTGTTAATATCACCAATAGGCTTGACCCCAAAGTCATAAAACAAACAAAATTGAAATAAAAAGATCTTTAGCAAATTAAATGTGTTTTCTACAAAAATTAAAGGAAAATTGTATAATTTTTTGTATTTCATGTAAAAATGAAAAAAGAACTGCAATGACTAATTGCCCGTCGTTCTTTTGTTGACTATTTAATTAAAATACCTGTATGCCAAGATGATATCAAATGAAACAAGTTTCTGTCAGATTTCACACAGTCACATAATATGAAATTGCAACTTTGTTTTATATGCTTGTTTGTTTTTCTTCCTGACTGGCTGGTAGGTTTCTCAAATTAATTTCAAAAGGATGCAAAACAGAATAAAAACAAGAAATGGCCTTGTGTACAGCGCTGTAACGGAGAAGTGTCATTTCAAAATATCACTTCTCCATTTCGCTGTAACTACCGAAACTATTCCTATAGGCCTACTATAAGACTTCGATCTTGTAATTTAGAGGGGGCCCCTATGTTTGCAATAAGATAAATATTATAGGACTAGCAGGCCAAAACCTCTCGGGTCTGGCAAAAGTCTACGAGAACCGCATTATACGGATATCTATTTAAAGATTTGGTTTTAACGTTTACAGTATTTCCGGTTTCATTTTGAAAGTAAACAAAATGTAAAGGCGCTTAGTTTTCAAAACTGACTATATTAAGAATGCCAGAACAGGTACGATGAAAAAATAATAATACAATTTGTGCAATAAAGGTTAACTATAATGGGTTGCCTCACAGGCCGAAAGGTCGATTGGCAATTTTTCGTATATGCCTCTAAAAAATCATGGCTAATATAAATAATATTAATCAGGTTCGGGAAAAGTGCAAAAGTAGCTATTATAGCTATAAATAGCTATAGTAGCCTTTTATAGCTATAGATTTCACTCGTTTTTCTTGGAAAAATCTATTTTCTCTGTACTGGTCGGGTACATATTATCGCCGGGCACATATTATCGCCACTTCGTTTATATCTCTGCTTATTGTTGATGTAGGAATTTCATTTTTTCACCATAATTACATCTTTGATACATGAAAAAGTATGCAAAATTTCAAATAATTCCATTCCCTGCAAATACTGAATTTTATGATAGAAAGTCGGCAAATCTAAATGCATTTCCCCCGCCTCTCTGGGGAAAGGGTAGGTCACTTTGTCCTCCTATATCTCTTTGGTTTTTGAAAAAAAATGTATCAATTTTACACATACATAAAGAAGAAAGTTCAAAGATTTAAATAATGTGAATTTTGTCCAAAAACTCTAATATTTTCAGTAAGAACTGGAGGAGTTGGCAATAATATGTACAAATGTACCCTCCCTTCGTTCAAACTTGGCCCAACCCTTACATCCAAGAATCACTAGTAAACAAGAACCAATCACCAGATTTTCATGAAAGTTGTAAGAAATGTGTATCAAGGGTTCTTCTTCCTTCTGTGCAAATTTCATTAAATTGCATGAAGAAATAAAGATTTTAGAGTCTAAAACATTGAAAAAGGTGGCGATAATATGTGCCTGACCAGTAAGTATTCATTACCGCAAAAAATGCTGATGGGATAAGATACATTTTGTGGATTCATTATGACTTTCATTCATGAAAATTTCTTGGGGGGTTGCAACTTTTGCGCTCACGACCTCCATTTTGAGTGAAAAATGGAAGGTTTAACAAATTTATAATTAATCTTGCACAAACCTTTTAAATATGTTCAGATATCATAGAAAATGTATAAAAAGACTGCTTTTAGTCATAAACAGTCAAATCAATATGATAGATAAGCTTTAAATGACATATTTTCAATGTTCTATTTTAGATTTGGATTACCCCAATAAAGGACAACTAGACTAAACATTTGTTCAATCCATATCAAAGCATATTCTTAGCAATTGTTTGGTCTCAAAATGAAAATGATAATATTTTCTAATCAAAAGCATGTATCTGCATCAAAAACAAGTTAATAAGATTTGAAATTCATGTCAAGTTTTACTGTAAGAACACAAATTCATATTCAAAAATTTTGGGTTGAACTGCATGCAGCACAAACTAACTGAGCCAGAATTCTATTTTTAGAACCAATGAGACCAAGAATAATTGAATAAACTGCAAATTAAACAAATAAATCAAGGTATTTATGACTGAAACAGTTAATTTCAATGTTTTCTTTCATTGAAATGAATATTAAAAAGGTTTGAACAAGTTTTATTATTACTTGATAAGACTTGCATTTTTCACTCAAAATGGAGGTCGTAAGCGCGCGCCAAAAAACTTGCAACCCCCTAAGAAATTTTCATGAATGAAAGTCATATAATGAATCCACAAAATGTATCTTATCCCATCAGCATTTTTTGCGGTAATGAATACTTACAGAGAAAATGGATTTTTCCAAGAAAAACGAGTGAAATCTATAGCTATAAAAGGCTATTATAGCTATTTATAGCTATAATAGCTACTTTTGCACTTTTCCCGAACCTGTTAATAGCAAGATAGCAGATGTATATAATCAGAGATTAATCTACAATTTGATCTTAATGGGTCCACTGGACGCAATGAAACTTGGCCAATTGGTCCCCAGCCAAAACAATGGGTCCCAGCAGAAATTAATGCGTCTCAATTTCTACAAACGTCCTTTTTTTCGTGGAGTTTTAAGTTCGCGAATACAAGTGAGCTGACCAGCTCGCAGCGTTTTAAGTTCTTGGGATTGTTATATGTTCCACAAAAAAAAAACACAAAAAAACGTCTTACTCTTAAACTTCAATCTAATTTTGTTATTTAGTTATTGATACTTCGTACATGTTTTTATAAAGTAAAATTTTATCGAAACAAACCAATTCTATACGGTTTACAAAGATCGTACAATGATGGTGTGAATTAAACAATTTCAATACATTGATTCATAATGTCATGTAAAGTTTACAGTGGAGGAATTTTTCATAAATATCCGAATGATATAAATAAGTTAGACTCGCGTCGGACTGCATATTACTTTTAATTTTAAAAAATGATGCTCCGCGATGATTTCTCATACGATACCACAGATCTGTTAGGTTTAAAAGAGCTGTCAAAATATAAACAAGAGACATTTACACATTATACAGCTAAATGAATACTGTAAATACACTTTCTCGACTTTGAATGTTTAATATATGTAAACATGAACTAAAACGGACGCATTATACGAAAGTGAGCAATGCGCACTGTGGGACGCAGTGATCGGAAATCAATGGGTCCTGGGGGATTTTTATGTGTCAGAGACGCAGGACGCAGAGGTAGATTAATCCCTGTATAATGGAAAATCCCTGTTCTAAAAATTTATGCAACGCATACGAACACCCATACACATACTGTAACGTCATAACCTTTTGAGCACTGAGTTGACTTAGACTTAGACATCATTCAGGGATTTTTTGTGCCCCTTTTTGGGGCCGTTATTCGGCCCCATTCCCAATGAAAAATAGTATCTTTTTTTCCCAATTGTGGCTCTAAAATTTCCCAATCACATACAGATGGATTTATCACCAAAATTAGTGAAAAGTACTGGTTCAAAAGTAACAAATCTACTAATCATTTGCCATATTGTTGCAAGCATAAGAAATTAAATCATATTTGAAACAAAATTATGTGATCAAATATTCAATTCTGAACTTTTGATTGTGTAAACTGTCATTTTACTTTTATATAAGTACTTCCCAAAATATTCCCAAACGTCGTAATTTTTCCCAATTGCACGGGCCCCGACCCCATTCCCAAATTACTGAAAAAAATCACTGTCATTACGTCATTATTTACTTTTTGCAAGATAGCTGGAGTAACTTTGATTAGTAAATTTTATTTAGCTGTTTACTGGTCGGGAAGTAGTTACCGCTGAGCAGTTATTATCACCGATTGCCCATTATCTTGGTTATACTAATGACAGAGACTTGATTAATTCAGCACTAATACTTCTTTTACTTATCAAACTGTATATGAAATTTCAAATGAGATTTCGGCATGTGCAGCTATAACTTTCATGGAAATGCGTTGTCTTCCCCTGAGCTCCTCGGGGGCAATGGCGGTGCACCTTGCTGTCTTCTCTCTCAATCATTGAAGTAATTTAAAACTATTTTCAATCATTTTTATCACAACTGATAACAAAAAGAATAGATGAATCCTATGGTATAATTTTAGTTGGAATATGGTGGATATTACTCTATTAGACGAGAATGATCCCACGTGATGATAATTGCTACTCCAACCTGTTTAAAGAGTGCTTAAAAGTAGCACATTTTAATTGCTTATAAAACCAGTTCCAGTCATCAGAATTTATTGAAAATTTGTGGAAGTATAGGCAAAGGGTTCTTGTTTGTGCTCTCCAAATTTCATGTGCAAGTCTTGAAAATTAAAGGAAATAGAGCAAAAAATGCTTTAAATATTGGCGATAATTACTTCTCCACCAGTATGGCAAAGAAACTCAAAAGATATTAAAATTACTGAGTACTGATAGATTTACTGATTTCAAACAAAAATTTATTCATTCATCACGGTATGAATTTCTGCTGGACTACTATGGTTTCCGGCGGAAGTGGCGAAAAGAATACAGAAAGAAATTGGCTTTCAGTATAGGCAGTTTCTGAAAGTTTAGTATCTTTCAGAAGTTGATGTAAAGTAGAAACTTACATATGTGTATACTAGACTTTCCTATTTATAGGGTCGCTTCGCTTCGCAAACTGGTCGGGAGCTACCGGTACATGTACGCTCCCTATGATTATAGAACCTTACTTTACTCAAATAACCAGTGATCATGGTGATCTGAGGCACCAGATTCCTAGAAAGAAAATTAAAACCCTATCTTCAACGTCCTTTTCTCTTCTCTTTACCTTTCTCTATTAAAGGCACGACAGCTCCCATGTTTAAATCCAGTCAAAACATACACTTTACCGTTAGCAGCAAGGATGATAAATCAAACTAACATACTACACATGCGAAGAATTATGTAAAGTGTAGGTTTCGATTCCATTTTGGGTATTTGGATTAATTGCGGCAAAATGCAGGAATAATCAATGATAAATATGTTACGATTGTTAAGAAAAATATCTGTAGAAAATACATATAGTAGTTTTATCACATGATACACCCGTTATTCAGTTACATAAAGCCATTTCATTAATACATGTACTTGTTATGATAACACATTACATATCACTTTGGGCGTGTTGTAATTGGATGAAGCGCTTCAGTTCCTTTGTGATGTCACAATAGAAACGGTGACATTGGCGCGTTGTTTGCAAGAAATGAAGTCGAAATTATAACATTTGACGTTATTTTTATCAATTACGTTGTATTTCATGTGATAAAAAGAATCTCAAATGATGTTTCTATTTCATACGGAAACTTGTTGTGTGATTTTAATCCCCTCGCCAAGGCTCGGGGATGTAAAATTCACACAACTCGTTTCATAAATACCGTATGAAATAGAAAATCATTTGAGATCCTATATTTATGAAGAAATTGTGTTGAAACTTACACGATATTGAGGGGGTAAATAGGGGGGATGGTGTTTAAAACATGGGAGCTGTCATGCCTTAAAGAGAGGGTAAAGAGAAGAGAAACGGACTTTAAGACAGGCCTGGTTTTAATTTTTCTTTCTAGGAATCTGGTGCCTGTGCCAGTGATAGGTATTACCTTCCGCACAGCTCACATCGGACTGTTCGGAAACTGGAAAATGCATTTTTGACCTCTTAATCATGCAAAAATTTATATGAAATTGATACCATCCAATAGACATGATAGATCTTGCTTAGTTGTAAATTTTGGTAGAAGTAATAGGATAGTCAGTTAAAGCAGTAAAACTCTATAGAAAAAACAAGTTTTAGATGGGCCATTTCCCATGCTAATTTTTTTTTGTCGTCCTCCATAGGCTCAATATAACAATGGCGACGTCACGCTGAAATTTGACTTTGAAGACGCCCCATCTAAAATTTATCTTGCCTGTATAAACTATATTCTAATTCTGTTTGTTTCACGCATTCTGATTGGTTCACAGGATTTCTAAAAGCATGTATAATGACGATATACATGCCGCAAACCGACTCACTTAAGATACTGCAAAATATATTCCTACGTAAATTTGCACGTTACAAGCTTTATCGCACTTTTTGCGTATGACGTCATGCTTCCATTTATTCTTCGCTCCTGTGACATCATACTGTGACGTAAAACTACAAGGTATGAGCTTGTAAATGGCATTCTCCACATGTAACAACAGAGCAAGTAAGTTTATTATTGATTACACTTTGATTTTTCGCCATTGTAATAAATATTTCATATTTTGCAGCTCAATAATTTCTGTTGGTCGTTGTTAGTCCACCGTAGCAACTAAAGCGATAAATGAGACCCTCTGAGGGGTATAAAAAGTTAAAATATGTCACATGAATTAGAATAGGGATAAACATACTGTGTTTTGTGGTTCCGACAGGTATATGTTGGATATACTGTTGGAAATGCAGTTATGCTGTCGGGGCTTGTCCCCGACGGTATAACGTATGTTTCCAACAGTATATCCAACATATACCTTCCGGAACCACAAAACCCAGTATGTTTATCCCCTAAATATACATAAACCCTCAATTATATAACATATACCAAAATTTACGACTAAGTGAGATCTATTCAATGATATGGATTTTATTTTAATTTTTGCATGACAAAGTTATCAAAATTGTGGTCATCCAGTTTCCAAAATGAGCTGTGTGAATAGAAGGTATGTATGTATTTTTTGTTTCTTTTAAATCCCTCTCCCATTCATCATGTTCATCTGGTTAAGTAACATTTCTGCACAGTCCGTTAGGTAAAAAAAAAAAGAGTTATACATCAGCAATTAACCTTATCTTAAGGAACAGAATTTTATTCCTATAGGCGCTGAACATAAAAAAGTACAAAAAATACTATCTATTTTGAAATTTTAGGATCATATTGGTGAGACCTGGGCATACAATAGGCTACAACGGATGATTATAGAGGGAGAAAGAGTCTACCATAGGTGTTTAACAAGGCATGTGGAATGGCCAGAGAAAAATAAGACAACCTTCTCCTCATCTCCAGTAAGAATATTGGATGTAGTGCAAGATATCACCAATGTTTTGTTTGCACTATTACTAGAATAATTATAAAAAAAATTGTATCTGTTGATAAAATTACCTATGTGAGACACCATTTTAAATGGGAAGTAATTCTGTTTATCATAAAGAAGGAATAAGTTTGATAATAATTCAGTGTTATTCTTCAATTTAGTAAATATACATATATATACATTGAGTATTAATAAAGAATCGTTTTTTTTTTCTAGGTAAGAATAAAAAACTCAAATTTGGACATGGCCTTTTCTGAAGTTGTCCATTTCATGTCAGAAGCCTCTAAGCAATGCCAGGTACTTAAGAAATTATCAATAAAAACTAAAATGCATATATTTTGCACAGTACATGAATCATTTAGAGAGTTCAATGAGCTATAAGACTTAGTATGGATTTGTTTCACAATCAATATACTTTGCCTTAACATGGCAATAATGGTCCAAGGGACCTAACTTTATTTTTTGTGTGAACCATTCTCAGCAATAAATTTGGTAAAATGAAAAGATGGATATACTCATACATTTAGTTATTAGATATTGTAATTTGTGTCGCATATACACAAGTATACATTGAAAAACATTTCTTTAGACTTTTGTCATTAATCATGCTAATTTAGACTATCAATATTAAACTTTAATAAACATTGATATTTGTCAATCAGAAATACTACAGTACAACTCCTGGGGAGCCCAATACAATTGCAGACAGACGACACTGTTGTAGATTTCACCATCAAACTAGAAACATCACAGCGGTGAAGAAGGAAAAAGATGTAAGATTTTTTATTTAATTAAAAGGGCACAATTTTATAAAATATATTTAAGATTAAAGGCTCCTTGTTTGAATCAAAATTGAGAATTTCTGTAATCTGATTTTACATTGATGTTATTTAAAATTTCCAAAATTAAAGCCTTCTGAGGTGTTTTTCAGAGTATGATATTTGACTCTTGGTCCAGGGTTTGATTGAATAGTAAAATTTCCAGGAGTATTTTCAGATTAGTGTAAATCAAATTCAATTACCTAGTACAACATAAGTAGTACAATATGTTATACATTTCTCGTGGAAATAATTACATATATTCTGATGCAGTGCTATAAATGGTTAAAACTTTTAAGAAATACTCTTTGCATTCATTTGATATGTCTTTTAGGTGAATTATAAAAAACAGTAAAAAAATAAATTACTCTTGTTTCATATATGGAAGTTTTCTCCAAATTTATGATCAAGTTTGATAATTGGCCTTAGCAAACATGAGAAATCACAGGTGTTAAAGTGTTTCATAGAAATCTCAAACGAATAACTAACTATAAGATGAATACATGTATAATTCTTTTATTGCAGTCAAAAATATTTTCTTGCAACTACATTTATCCAATTTTTAGACATGATTAAGGATTGTCATGCCATTCGCTATGAAATAATTAAGCCAATAATTGACAGAAAAGGAGCTGTTAAGATAAGGGTCGGATTTAGCCCTGAAATCACTTGATTATTTCTCGTGCGTTGTCCTTCCAATTTAGATAAAATTTGGTCAGGATAAAAATATAAAGTATTATAAGATTCCTAGTAGGTATTTTATGTAAATAAATTTGGTGAAAGATGTTATGATTACGAGTTGAAGAGGTAGGGGTACAGATGACGGAAAACGTCGAATATCGAACGAAAATGGACAATAAATGCAATATTTTACAATTTTTTTATGTTTATTATACTTCTGTTACCTTTTCAAGTCTAAATTGGATAAGAGATATTAACTTTGAGGTTATTATATCAATATAATCGGCAAACTCTGCAATCCGGAAACTGAAAAACAGTTTTATTTCGTTCTTCTCAGATATTTATGTAGGTTTCTGGCGCGAAATACACACGGTGTAGAAATAGACAACTTTCTCATTTATTTTCTTCCAAATGGTTAAATATTTGATCCGAACACACTCTGAATATATTGTTCCATGATTTAAAATGAAAAAAAAATCAATGATAACCTATTTTATCGCTCTAGAGACTCATTTAAAAATAGTCATCCATCCCCCCTATCTTCGTTTTTCTCCTATGGGACATTGTTCCCCCCCCCCCCTCGCTTCAGAACCCCACTTGGTCAGGAAATGTGTTTTATTGATATACATCTTTGGTGAAAGTGGTATTGTAAAGCAAGGGGGGGAACGATGTTGTATAAAACTTTTCCGTTTTCCATTGATTTCTGTGTAAAAAACGCTTATTTTGACCCAAATAGCGATCTTATTTTGAATAAATTACCCCATCTGATAGCAGATTCATATGTGGACCAAGTTACTTGACATTTCTACCGAAAAAAAATCTTAAATTTTGCACTTTGAAATTTCGACTTTTCAGGGCAGATTTTACGCCTTATCTTAACAGCTCCTTGATATGTTTAATTAACAAAAATTCAATTTAATTTTCAGTTGAGAAGGAGTGAAGATGTTCACATAATTGTTCCACCAGGTTCTTACTCTGTAACGTCCAACTCAGCGTGCGGAACACAGACCCATTTAGTTCACACAAAGCCTGGACAGACTGTAGATTTGAGGTTCTTAAAACATTGATGAGCCAGCTCAAAAGTAGCCAGTATTATCTGAATACATGTATGTGCAATATGTAGTCATTTGGTGATTATAGATTTTTATCTGTCTTTTCGATTTTACAGTCCTACGTTCGATTTGTGCAGGTATCTGACATAAAAGCATTGTGACGTCATTAAATTCCTTTGAAAACGTCATATATGTAACCCTGTTTCCCTGAGTTTCAAGCTTGTTTCAATACAATTTGATGACGTCACAATGCGTGGATGTCAGATACCTACACAAATGGGAAGTAACTCTCTATTTGGAAATGACCGAATTTACCATGTCTTCCATAAACTTAAGAGATGATACATGTAACTAAAATACAGGTGCTAATATTTGGTGCTTTGGTCTAATTGTGCCAATTAAAATATTATTTCATCTATAGCTTTTCATTCGTGAAATTTTATCATTCAATGCTATTACTCATCCTAAACAAAAAGAAAAGGAATTTTGGTTTCTATTTTGTAATGATGAAAAGGAGTACATATAGTTGAATTTTGAAAACGCAAAAAAAAAAAAAACCATTTATCTATTGTCGTGTATGTGTACTTATTTTAATGGAATTCACATTTTAATGAAGTTAGGGCTGTAAACCATTCAAGTCTATAGATTATAATGGAAAATTTTTACTCTAATATGGCAATTTTTCCATTTTAACCCTGTTATGCTTAAATTTGGTTACATGAAATTAGGAGCATATACAGTACATAGGGTATTATGAATTCACTTTGTGCTATTTTAATTATTTTGTTTTTTGTTTGTTTGTTGTTTTTTGACAAAATTTTTGTGCAGTTCAGAAAATTTAATTTCACGAAGTGCGTTCAAACATTTACAAGAAGAGATTTTTATAAACTGTTGAATCTTATTTAGTTAAAATGATTCTTCTTTAGATATTTTATATCCGTAATGTTGTTCAACAATTTGTTACACAGAGGGTCATATTTCTTTCCTTATGTGTCAAATAAAGGTATATGGGCAAAAGATATGAATTAAAATGGCCTTTTTCATAAGCATTTAATCTGTGGTAACAACCTGTCGTATTTGCAATAAAAAAATATTATTTGAATTCATAAAAAATCTATTTCTGGTCAAAATGTTTCAAAGTTTTGAGTGCTTGAAGAAGAGAGAATGTTCTTTCACAAATGTAACAGGTTTTTATATCTTTTGCTATATAATTTAGAAGTTATGGAGAAAGGGAAGAGGGGATTGGTATATGAGTTATTTGTATTGTGCTGTAGGCCTTGTGGGCACAATACTGCATAAACCGTTAGCCCTAGGATATTAAGATTTACCTTGAAGATATCCTATAGCAGGCGGAAGAATCCTATTGATTTTCAAGGTCAGGGGTCAAAGGTCAAGGTCAGTAGCTTTTTGGTGAAAATATTTTGAAATTCATATTTAAAAAAATCTCTTTCTGGTTGAAATGTTCTGAAATTTTGAATACATTAAAATGAAAGCATGTTTTTTTTTTCATTCAAATTATAGGTTTATATAATTATGTTTTACCATGATTTGATGGCGACATTTTGCATAAAGGGAGGGAGGAGGATAAATAAAGTTATTTTAATGCTAAACAAGAGGAAGAACCTCTTTCAGATTTTTAAGGTCATTGATGAAAGGTCAAGGCCTTTTTGGCTAAAAATAGAGCTTTAATGAAAAAAAAATCTTTTTAGAATAAAAAAAAAAACAACTTAATATTATGCTTGCTTTTGAAAATATATCTCACGTATTTTGGGCGTTTTGCAGCAATAGCGTTGCTATTTTTTATTTTATGATAAACATACTAGTATAGAAACCCTGAAATTTATAATATATTATCCTTTCATGTTTAATGTAGGTTTTGAGAATGGACATTTAACGAGAGAGGTCTTATGTAATTAGTTTCAGGAAATATTTTACATGCACTAATGCCTGAAAAATATGTTGTTTTTTGCAAGATTTTTTTTTCTTGGATGATTTTACTTCTTGGGCTATTTTTATTTGAGGTAGAACTGTATACAAGTCGATCAGAATTTTGGAAGTACTTCTATGAGTGTAGTCAAAAGTGATATTTTAAATAAATAAATTCTAAAAAATATGTATCATTACGCATTATTTTATGAACAATGGATTTCGAAAAAAAAAAGAGTGCATTGTAAAACACTTGATACATTGACCCTCTAAAGGTGAGTTATGTATACATGTACCGTAGTTATAGTATTACTCCTTGCATTACATAGGGTCTGTCTTTCTGTCTCCTAGACAAGTCAATTTTACATACTTTTTCTGACCGTTTTGAACATTGTTCGTTTCGAAGATTGGTATGCATATACATGTAACTTTAGTCCAGTCTGATCTGTCTGTCCAAATTTTTATCTTTGCACATCATGAAAATGATAGGATTTTCATACTTCACCTGTACACGTACATGTGTATCCTAGCTTTCATCTGGTAACAAAGTTTGTTATTTTGATCTTGACCTTGCTTGAAGCTTGACTTTGGCCTGTACATGAAAGATAGATGATGACAGATAGATAGAATTCACAAATACACCTCGTTGTACACATGCTTCAATATTATATATCAAATTGAAACTTGGTACATTGTACACCTCTTCCATAAATAACAGATCAAGTAAAATGTTTTGTCTCATGTCGGACACTTGTGCAAGAGTTGTGGTACTTGGTCTTTCTTAAATAGCTCATCTTTCTTATCATCATACATTTCCTGCATTCTAATGCATGGATGGTTTGCTGCATGATGATTCAAATACCCTGTGGATCACCTTGCATATTTATTTATCTGTACCAAAGATTCTTGGCATTTTATTTGCCTTTGCTGCTAAGTGTCTTTTCACTGTGTACAAAACATGGATTTTGGTTAAAATTCTTTGAACAGTATGAAATACAACAATGAACACAGATACAATATTTCATTTAAGACCTTGAACTTTGACCACATTATTTTGAGCTTAGTGTTGATCTTTTTTCTGAGATTATCTGAATAAAGTAAAGGGGGTCTATGTTATGGTTCAAGCACTGTTGTTAAAGACAAAGAGACATCTCCGTTCCAAGATTACTGTAAGTCCCATATCAACAAAAATTGTGTGGTTGATGAATCTGAAGATGGCAACTACAAATTAGACCGAGAACAGGCCAAAATTTTATTCTTGAGTTGGTAAAATACCAACTCAAGAATAAAATTTTGGCCTGTTCTCGGTCTACTACAAATATGTATTATACATGTATGTGGCACAGAATCTGGATCTGACCCATCTTTCATCCTCAGGTGACCAGGTTTGCCAGTGAATGGTCTATCTTTATTCCCAGATTGCTTCAAGTCCTTCTTCATTCAAACTTGGGTGGGTGATGCACCCGAGGATGTGTACTACAATTAATGCATGATAAGAAAGCTGGATATGACCCATATTTCACACTTGAGTAACTAGGGTAGGTAATCATAGCTTACTAAAAGACAAAGATCAATCAAACTTGTCACCTTGTGATGTATTTGAAGATGCCAAGTGCAATGCATGCTTTGGATGCTGGTAAGGTTATGTTGCTGTTGAGGTGACTAGCCTCAGAGAGATAGAAAAATGCATCTGACAATCTCCTTCATCTTTTATAATAATACATCTATGTTCATATTACCGGTACATATACACACATCTTCCTAATGACAAGACTATTATAATGATACCAGACTTTAATACTATTTTACCTAAAAGTGACCTTGATCTTTGAGTTTAAAATTTATAAGTACATGTACATGTACACGTCACCTTCCTGTTAAAGTAGGTCAACAAGGACCATTGTTCAGCTTGATATGCAATTCATCACCCTGAAGCTCCATATCAAGTTTCATTTAGTTATCTGTAGCAATAACAAAGAAAAGTTCAGAACAAGCTTTATGTTCGTGAAACATAAATGCCCCCGGTGGCAGCTTTGAGAAAAACATAGGTAATCAAAGGTTACAGAGCTCACCTAGTGGCAGCATGTTATCATGGCAGCAAAGTTCAATTCAAACATTTTTTTTTTTTTTTTGTTATTGGCTTTTAAAAGCAAAATCATTCAGAGGAAAAAGTAGGTCAAGGTCATTTTATGAAAGTTTGATCAAAGATACATCCAATATGCAAGATTGTTACATGTGGCATTTATACTTTGCTCAATATTGGCTTTCAAAAACAAAATCACTCAACCAGAAAAAGAAGGTAAAGGTCATTTTTTTGAAATTTTGATCAATGATACACCCAATATGCAAGTTTGGTACAAGTAGTGTTTATAGTTTGCTCAATATTGGCTTTTAAAAAATAAAAATCACTCAACCAGAAAAAAGTAGGTCAATGTCATTTTATCAAAGTTTGATCAAAGAAGCATTCAATATGCAAGTTTGGTACTGTACATGCAGTACTTATACTTTGCTCAATGTTGGCTTTTTGGTATAGCGAAGTGAAAATAATCATGTTAATAGTACTGCAAATGATCAAGGTTCCTAGGTAGCTGTTTTCTGCTGACAATGAACTTAAAGCCTTCATAATTATACATGTATATCATACAGACGGCATAATTAACAACATGCATGCAAACTTTAATAATTATCAGGAGAAAAAATTGACTTGAAAGACTATGCAAAAAAGTCAGCTTTTATCTTGAAAATTACGGTAGTGTCTTGTTTTAACTCTTAAAATGGGCAATTCATGTGTGAAGCAAATAGAATATGAACTTAATATACTGTTACTTCTCAAATATCAAGTACATGATCATAACAGATCAATTTATTTTACCACATCACTTGGCAAAATAATTTGGCACACTGGGTGGATATGGTGGACACACATATCCACTCTTTGAAGCAAATGTTTATCACAGAACTTTCTGATAAGATTAATATGACAAAAGTTTAACCAAAAACACCACAAAACTTGCACATACTTTTATTTCTGCATGATATGATACATTAAAATGCAGAAGTGCAAAAGCACATAAATTAATCTATTCAAACATATTGTAACTTCCAGCAAAATTATTTTGTTCAAACTAGAATTGTGGAGTGAATTTCAAAATCTGTTAACTTTACATGAACTTGCGATATCTATTTGTATTTCAATAAAGTGACCTACAAGTATAGGTCAAAGTCATAGATGAAACTGAATATCTTCAAAACAGTAACTGGAGATTCACAATTTTATTTTCGCAAAGAAAATTTGTATTAAGAATAATTTCTGACAACCAACGAATATTGGCACCCTTCATTACATAATGATAAATTTGTTCAAATGAATACAGAATCATTGGATGATGTTGCTAAGAATTACCATAGCTTTGCATGGACCCTATTTCTATAATTATGAGCTAAACTGCTGTAGTTATTTAAATCTTTGTGCAGTGATACGTCCTCATGCGAACATTTTACGTAACAAGTAAACTATTTTAATGAAAAATGATTACTTACTTATGCAGCCAGAGGATTACTTTTATGAAAGCCTGATATAACCCATAAAATGATTACATTTATTACAAAAGCATCCTTTGAAAGCTAAAATTTTCAAACATTGTTACAGTTAAGTTCTCATAAAAAAAACATCCCATATTTTTACCATTGCAAAATTTGCTAAGGATCAATTTTGAATAAAAGAAATATAATAAATTTCAAAAGGAAAATATTTTGATTTTCTGTTACGGTAATCTTATTTTCAACTTAAATCAAACTGCTTAAATTAGAGACTTGGACAAGACAAAGTTGTACTTACATATACATGTTTGTATATCTTAATTCATCTAAAAGAGACACAAAATGTTGAGCAATTTTCCGTATTTATATCTTAAGAAATTATAGAGATCGTTAGCCAAAATTGCTTTATAAATACAAAAATAGTTGTCACTGTAAGACATAACCTACATGGATTTGACTGAGTAATTGTAAACTTCTCCCGTGTAAATTGGCATTTATGGCATTTTTACCCCATTAATTACTAATCCATACTACAACGATATTCAGTAATAAGCATGATTTTCTACAATGAAATATTAAAATCTAAATGAAAACCTTGAATGAATTCAGTCTACAATTTTTTTGATTTATGTTTATAACACTGATTCAATGAAATGATAAAAACTATCTAGTTCATGTACATCTTAAAACTGTTCTGATAAAAATTTAAAACAAAAATGATAATCTTATAAATTGCTTTACTTTGACTTATGACAACCATCCATATTGCAATCTACATGTTTTTAAATGTTTTTTTAAGTGAAATTTCTGCACAAACTTAGGAAAATCATTCAGACGCTGGACATGCCTGTATTAAAACCCCCTTCAACTAAGTGAAATGTTACACTTCCAAAGTGACAACCTAAGGATAAATAAAGGCAACACAAGTGTAGCATCCCCTTGCAACTGCATCCTCTATGCCATCAGCATATGGAATTTAAAATAAAGTCCACTTTGACCTTGACCTTTGACTCTGAATATCAATAGGGTTCATCCACTCCCCAGGGAAAGTTTGATGTTTCTTTGATGATTGCTTTGGCTTCTATGCTGTTCACAAGGATTTTAAGCCTAAGTCCACTGTGACCTTGATCCTTGACCTTGAAAATCAATAGGGTTCATCGTCTCCCGGGGTTGGGGATGTTTCTATGATGATTACTTTGGCTTCTATGCTGTTCACAAGAAAATGCAGATACACCCACCCACCCATGGATGCACGGCAGTGATGCTATATCCCCTCCCCTCCACAACATAGTCACGACGCGATAACAGAGAATACATATATACGGAAATCTGTATACATGATTTATAACTTAAAACAAGTAATAATAAAATTATAATCGTCATCTCACATAACTTCAATTGGACATAGACAAGAATTTGCCATCTTTCATCGAGAAACTTGCTGAAGTACATGTATGCAACGTGAATTTGTAAATTTTCACTTGGAGATCAAACTGAAATGCTGATTTCAAACGATGGATGAAGCATCTTAAAGAAAACTGCTGAGAAAAAACATTCTGCAATATCAATGATTTGATTTCACATGTAGACTACATGTACTTCAATTAATTTTGATTTGCTTAAAAAGTAAATTTAGTAATCATATTGCGCATGTAATTTTCTGAGTTAATCTGACACTTTTTATTTCCAACTGATAATTACAAAAAAAAATAGTTGCCAGAGTCACCTAATGCTCGACTGCATAGCATAATATCTCTCATGACAGCCAATTTATTTAAACTCCCTTTCTCAGGCAACAACATATATCACATCATAAATCACTGAAGCAGAAAAAGTAGGTCAAGGTCAGATTTCAAAAGTCAAACCCAAGATGCATCCAATATGCAAGTCTGGTGCATGTAGCACTTATAGTTAGCTCAATATTGCCAATTTAAAGCAAAATCACTGAAGCGGAAAAAGTAGGTCAAGGTCATATTTCAATAGTCTAACCCAAGATGCATCCAATATGCAAGTCTGGTGCATGTAGCACTTATACTTTTCTCAATATTGGCTTTTAAAGGCAAAATCATTCAAGCGGAAAAAAGTAGGTCAAGGTCATTTTGTGAAAGTTTGATCAAAGATACATCCAATATGCATGTTCGGTACATGTAGCACTTATACTTTGCTCAATATTGGCTTTTAAAGGCAAAATCATTCAAGCGGAAAAAAGTAGGTCAAGGTCATTTTATGAAAGTTTGATCAAAGATACATCCAATATGCAAGTTTGGTACATGTAGCACTTATACTTTGCTCAATATTGGCTTTTAAAGGCAAAATCATTCAAGCGGAAAAAAGTAGGTCAAGGTCATTTTTTGAAAGTTTGATCAAAGATACATCAAATATGTAAGTTTGGTACATGTAGCACTTATACTTTGCTCAATATTGGCTTTTAAAGGCAAAATCATTCAAGCGGAAAAAAGTAGGTCAAGGTCATTTTTTGAAAGTTTGATCAAAGATACATCAAATATGTAAGTTTGGTACATGTAGCACTTATTCATTGCTCAATATTGGCTTTTAAAGACTTTATTGCTATCTTAACATTTACCTTATCATCTCAACATTTGCCTTATCATTTGAAATAATTTTAAAAATCCCAACCCCCGGGGCTATATCCTCATCTGGATATATTAAATGATGTATAATTAAACATTTGCAACAAAAAAAACCAACAGAATATGAATATAGGAAAGGTAAATGTGTAATCTTAACATTTACCTTATCATCTAGTTGGGACGACGCCGACGCCGACGCCGACGCGGACGCCGGGGGTATTGCAATAGCTCTTTTGCACTAAAGTGCAGTCGAGCTAAAAATGTTCCAGAAAACATTCATAAATTTCAAATTTGTTCATAGAACATTTTTAAAGTTTTTAATGAAAATCAGAACAATTTTAAAATGACATCTCTGGTTAGACCAGACAAATCAGTAAAATTATCACTAAATCCTAATTGCCGATTTAAATATATTAACGTGAACAACAATGTGCACAAAACTAAATCTAAAAGCATCTGCATGACATAGTTACGTGTATGCTTACTAATCATTCTCATAAACATGATAAATAATACAAAAATTAAAATCACAATAACAGAAATGTAAAAGTTGTAGTTCAACTCCCTTTGTGTAAGTTTAGAGGTACGTAAATGTAAGTTGTAATGTATACAATGTATAATAGCGTCTTTAAATGGACCGGCATTTATCATGCTAGTGCTTGAACAGCTGTTATGTTGAAGAAATTCAATTCCGTCCCTCAAACTGAACCACGGCAAGTGAAAAATGTATGTTTGACGTTTCAGAACAGATAAGTACACACATTTAGCACTGCATGTATATATCATTCGAAATTCTAATACTATCTCAGAGATTTTTTTCTAAAACTTCTTACACAGAGCACATCCAGTGAATATTCTCAAGACACTTTCAAAATTCTTAAACTTAATTGACTGCCTATTTTTAAAAATTTATGCCAAAACCATATTTTTGTCTACTTTTTTTTTTTAAACATGTTAAATAGAAATAACCTTTTTAATAAAGAATTTTTGTTTGCATTTTTTCAGAGAGATAAACACACTCAAAGTACTTATATGGCTTTTTGTGATACTATTCCCTGTCACATCCACCAAACTGAATCAAATTATCACCTTGCAACATCTCAGCTGGGCAATAAATTTGATTAAATGGAAGGACAAGGGGAAATACATGTACGTCTCAAAACCCAGTTATACACACATGTAGTTATGTCATAAACGTACGTACAAGTAAATTTACATTGTTCATACAGTCATATTTTGTGGAATGAATTGTGAATTTTAATGTGAATGTTAATGAGCATACATGTACGTACAATTACATTTAAAAATAAAAAGATGAATCTTAAAATAAAAATACTGTAGGAGGAAAAAATTGAACATTGAGCCATGAGAAAAAAAAATCCTTTATCAATAAATGACTAGTAAGAATTGATAATGGTAGATACAGACTCATAAAATTATTTTAAGGTATCCACTGTAAAAATAAAAATACTGACAACTTGTTTCTACCATAAAAGTAAAGTCAACATGACCTTGGTAGTTACATGTAACATTCCACATGTCTTGACTTTTTCTACAACTATGGTGAAAGCTGGCTGACCTTTTATGAAGAATGGATAAAACTAGACTTTTCAAGATAGGGTATGTTGCCTGTTGACCCTAATTACAGTAAATTGTCTTTTATTCGCAGCGTCTTAACGTTTGGAGCACAAGTGAGGTGACTGGTTCGCGACGTTTATTTTCGCGACATCATAAGTACGTGTGTTTGGACATATTCGTGGCTTTTTATGTGAAAGTATAACTACCAGACAGACAGACAGATGGATGTCAGATAGACAGATCCCTGTATGTTGCTTTTGTGGTACAGACAACATCATAAATGTACATATAAGTCTGGACGTGCAGTATTGCAACCTTTGAAGGTGTACTGAAAGCTACAATTATTTGTACAATGGATACCTTAAAAAATTATAACATTATATAAAGAAGAATTATGGAACTTCATAGAATATCACAACCAATTTTATAGTTTCCGAACAACTAAATAGCATCACAATGTTCAGGAATCATTCTGGAAGCTCCGAAAACACAGGAACGATTACATTGTATATACATGTATATAACTTACTAAAAAGTACCTTTAAGATTCAAAAGCAAACACAACTATATGTAAACATGTTAATGCAGTTTTCTGTGGCTAACCAAAATAACTTACATGTAATAAAAAGAAATAAATGAAATGTACAACCTGTTATCATTACTGCTATTAATTAGATAAAATTCATAATATGCTATTTCAAAAAAAAAAAAATCAAACATAGGGTAATCAAAGATTACATAGCTTGCCTATACAGATTTTTGTCAGAAACCAGGTTAAAGTTTTTGAAAATTAGGTCAAAGTCCAAGGTCAAAGGTCACTAGGTCAAAGGTCATGGTCTCAAATGAAAGGTCTTGTGGCAAGGTATCTACATGTGAAATATCAAAGCCCTACCCCTTATAGTTCAAGAGATATAGCCCAGGTAAAAGTTTTGTCTACGGACGACGACGACAACAACGACAAGGGTATGGCATTAGCTCTCCGGACTTTTTCGTCCCGGCGAGCTAAAAACTGAAGTAAAGAATTAAGTCATCTACATGTTAAATAAATGGAATATAAACTTTCAAATCTTTCTATGTTTGAAATATGATTGACACTTCCTTGTCAAAACATGTATTGTGGATATACATGTTCATGACTGTATGTCTGCTTCATTTATGAGTTTAGAGTAAATAAATGGTATAAGAACAGACTGTCTTGAATTTCAAAGCAAATATTTTTGTCTTAGATACATCAGTTGAAAGAAACGGTATGAAATATAAACACGATAAACAATTAATGAAGTGATTCTCTTGATCTATGAAATTTCAAATTATAAAATGTCATGTGTTTACAGCAATTTTAAATTATGGGGCAGTAATTTTCTATCCAAAATGGTAACAGGGTTGTCATTGACATTGTCTTTAAAAAAATATAAATAAAACCTTGCTCCATATGGTCTGAATATGCTTCAAACAGGCATAAACGAAACAACTCAAATTTTTACATATATATGTTTTTGGAATGGATTTGATTTGTGAATGACATGTAGATATGTTTGCATACATACAATGTACAAGTATAATGAATGTCAAAAATGTAATGTGTAAAAAAACTCAATAAAAGGAACTGCTTAACTGTAAACTCAAGTGATTCAAAATTTGGTCCATTTTTTTACTTTAAGGTATCAGATGTGTAATGAACGAAATCCTGTCCAAAATACTGAAATTATGCATATAAATTATTTCATGTTTCTCTATACATGTATCATTTGATATTTCACAAACTTCTGTTCTAGGATGTTAGTATCGGATACAGGATTATTTTGACTATGGTCATTTTATAGGAGTTACCTCCCCTTGAATGTTTAAAATACTTTTAAAATTACTTAAAAAATTGCGAAAGATCTAAACAGTGAACTTCAGATTTTTCAGTGAAATTTGATGAATGTTATGTTTTAGAAATTTTTAAAACATCAATATTTGAACCCCCCCCCCCTCATTTTGTTAAAAATAGCTGAAAAACTAGTTTTTCCGTACAGATTAATGTAAACTCTGAGGAAGGAACTAACTTTTTTTTCAAAAACAAATTGGTGAAAAATTTTCAAAAAATTTTTACATTATAACTATACAATAAGTTTAGAATTCCAAACTCAATAAATGGGTAAAGCAATCATCCCTCAATATACATCTAATGCCTTAATGACAAAATACTTATGCTTTATATGTTCAACCTTGTTTGAATATATGATATGATGATATAAACTACAACTGCTTACAATTTACATGTTTTTGATTGAATTACATGTACAGTACATGTGTTCATGCATGATGATATGCTATACTAGATTTGATCCCTCTACAACTTGAACAAAATAAATTACTACATAATCATATTAAATATGTATAACACATCAACAATGGAACAATATCTATCCATAACAAACATGTTGAACAAATAGCTACTTCTCTCTTTACATTAAAACAAAGATTCTTTTCAACATCAAATGAACACCTCTTTTAAAAAAAGTCATCTATCATATTACTACAACAATATAACAACTTATGTATAGCTCCTTAATATAAATTCAACAATGCACCAAACTTTAATCATTGCGTGAATTCTGAAGTCTCTACTGTTGCACAAATTTCCGATATTTCATACCTGCTTGTAAGACACTGTACATACCCCATACGTTGTGCATTTCATGCTATATCTAGGTATGACTGTGTGTAGTACTAAAAATTATCATGAAACAAATGATAAATATACATGTACATGTATAGTTGGCAAAGCAGAGTTTGAAATTACAATAATTCCCAGTGTCATTTATGACCTAAATACTATGTACTGTGGGTCACCAAATTTTAATAACATCATTTTGTCTGTCTTATTCTGATTTAATAAACTTAAAAAAAATCCAGAAAATTTAATACCCCTGATAAGCATATCATTATTACGTGTACTCTCTGTGTAATTATTTTAGCGGGATTCATATTTTAGTGGAACTAGCGCTATAAAGACTGCACTAATTCAAGACTACGTTAAATTATTGAATTTTTACAGACAAATGCTGAAAATAAGTCATGTACGTGCGCTAATTCATACGCTAATATGTCAATTTCCCATTTTTGCCCAGTTTGCGCTAAAATTTGGTTGCACTAAAATAAGTACACATACAGTATATAAATCTCATGTTCTATGAAGTTATCCAACTCTAAAATCTGAAAGGAAATGCAATGTCTCACATATGCTAATACTGTACCCGCTACCATATGTGCTCTATTGACAATAAATTTTCAGAGTACTTGTTCTTATTGAAAAACTAGCTTCTTTCTTTAATAAAAATTGATTACTCTCTAATATGTGAATTAAAGGTATAAATTTAAGAAATTCATGCTAACGGCAATTTTTTTTTCTTAATGCATAAAATTCTGCTTTTCATATTAATCAATCTTTAAAGACATTGAAAACAATTTTGAAGAGATGAAACATTAACAGATTTATGTGTTATTTTAATTTTGATAATATTTTACTATCATTTTCTAATTCGTAATTAAACGATCATCAAACAAATAGAATGTTCTGTAAAATTATCTTTTTCAAAAAATAACAACAAAGGGCAGATAACATTTATCAGGTCTGCCTAAAATCTCATGAGAAAAATAAATAACACAATTATTCATAAAATGACAAAATTTATGATTTTTTCAGCCAATGTCTATATGTTAAATATTACTTTCACTTATGTAAGGAGAATTTGAAATAATCTGACTTGCTGATCTAACATTTAAAATTCTTAATTAAAATGTAGTTGACTTTCTTCTTAAAATATTGACAGAAAAGTCTTATTAACTCAAGGCAGAGGCCAAACTTACTCGTAATACTGTATTTAAAATAATGAATGTGCGTTTTCTTATAATTAGCATTCACAGATTTTTTTAAATTACAAGAAAAAAGCATAATTCAAATGATATTTTTTTGTTATAAATGGGGAATCTCTATATTTTGATTTTACAATACATGTATATGACAAGTAAAATTATATCTAATATGGATACTGAATGACCTTTACATTTCAGATTCTTTGTTCAAATGAAGCTGTTCTTAGATGGTTGATTCTAACCAAAAAGATTTAAATTATTACTGTAAAGTCAAATGACCCTACTTTCCCTTTGTGGTAAAATTGCTAAAAAAAACCACTTTACGTTTACATGTAGAGGGAAAATAGTTTAAAACAGAATTCCTCTTGCATTGCAAAGATGTACACAAAGAACATGCATGCAGCACATAATGTAATTTGGCTAGTTGAAAATCTATACATAGACCAGCTAACTTAGATTCTCTCTTTCTAATCCAATCAGATGTACATGTAACTTAAAGCTTTCTGTCGTTATTTTTTGTCAACAGTTTGGGATTGCCTCTGACTACACAGAAGTACTGAGTTGGGACACTGCACGGATTAGGGCGCTGTTCTCTATCTGAAGTTTCTGTGCCTCCACATCCATGTCCTCTAGGTCCTGAAAAAACAGGTAGAAATATAATCTAGATAGTTAATTAAATATGACAAACACATAATAACATTTGGGCAAGACACAAACTTTTACACTCGATATCAAATTATATATTTAGACTTTATTTGAAGTCAAGAATCAGGACTGTCCTACAAGAAGAAGACCCAGTGGCATGTTTTTTTGTTTTTTTTTTATGTCTGCTCCAGTGTTTTCAAATTAAAATCTAGTACTTGTTATTGTAAATTTCTAAATTAAGGTAACAAAAAACATGTCTGTACATTTGTATATTACTGTATTCTGTAATATTCGCGTGATTTTATTTTCGTGACAACTCGACAACAGATTAATTCGCATGACTTTAATTTCGTGGGCTCATCATCTGATTTTTTTTTTTATTTGTTCCTCTTTCCTGTATAGATACATTTTATTTCCTTATCACCCTCTATTAATTGCTGAAATGCTTATTTAAAATAAGCTGAAATTAGACGTTTCGTATCGTCATATCTTATAAACACGTCATTTGTTTACCTTTTCGTCTCTTATTGAAATTTATTGAAAACGGGATGATTAAAAATATAGAGAAATCCATGATTATTTTTTCTAAAGATTTTACAGTTCTTTAGTATATTGTTTGTCTGGGTATTTAAGGCTAATTGATTGATTGCTATGTTTGTAATTTAAACATCCCTAATACCGACACGTATGATCATCCGTTGTCTAATCAAGGCAATTAATTTTAATGGAAACTTTAATGGAAAAGAAGACGCTTTGAATTTTGTCAAATTTGATCTACTTTTTATCTCTTGGACAGACTTATTTTTAGCAAGGACTTTATTTTTGCGTTTGATCAAGCTCACGAAATTACGCGAAAATAAAGTCCTTGCTAATAAAAAGTCGTTTACAGTACATAGTGTACATAAGATGCCATGATACTGCATCACAGCACAAAATTGTGCAGTCATGAAATACATGTAGAATCAGACATGATTCTGGTGTTCAAAGAAAAAAGCTGAAGGGGGGTCTGGGGGTCCTTCCCCAGCAAGGTGTATAGGGGCAGCGCACCTATATCAGGGGGACCTTCGGCCGAAAACGACAATTTTCATCATTAAAGACACTTCAGAACAGCTTTCTTGGGGCAAAAAATACAGCTTTAAAGTGTTGTTATATTGAAACGAAAATATAATTATATACATTTTTCTTGTACTCTTTGAGAGGGCTAGGGGTTCCCTATCGACGCTCTCATTTCCATGGATTCTTGAGTGATAATGCCGGAGTCGAGGGCCTTTACGTCTACCTCTCCCCTCTGGACGACCGACCATATGCTTTTAGACATTTCTCTTAAGTTCAAATACAAAAAAACCCGACGAAAGTTCGATCCGGCTGGCAAGGAACAGTTGCGAATTTTCTTTGCTCCGTGTTTCGGATGAATTCTAATCGTTGATTGGTCGAATGGTTGCCTATTGACCAATAAGAAATCACAACACATCACGAAACGGCAAAGGTAAAACATCGATTCTATATTCCAGAATTTACGAAAGAGCGGAAATTATAAAAACGAGCGGAATTTACCGATTCTCGAAGCAGAATTCCGCTTTAAAGCGGAGAAAAACCATGTCTGTAGAATGGTCTTGAAACTAAATGAATACCCCATATATTGGGTCAAAGGTGAAGTTTTGTGGTATTAAAATGTCATGTAACTTGTAAAACTCTTCCCATATAACAGAGAACTATTGTTGTGTCCTAGTTAAAATCAGATTTAGCTGCTATGTGTGTCATATTCTTCATTTTTTCATACATTATACATATTAATGCACATATACTAATTTTGTCACATGTACAATTGTACATGTAACTTTAAAAAAGATTCTATGGCATTTGTAGAATATGTCATAAATTACAACATTTACTCCCTCAAAGAAGAAAGAAAGACATTAAACGTGTTCAAAAACAAAATTATTGTATCATTCATTTTAAAGACAACAAATCACACTCATCAAAATCTTACAAGTAGATTAAAAAGATTACTGACTGATTCCAGTCTTATTTCTAGATACTTTGGTACATGTAAAGACATACCCCCCCCCCCCCCCCCCCCCCTAACAATTTAAAATGTATCCAAAGAATTTCAAATTAGAGGGGAAAACCAGGAGATTCACAAAATGTTAATTTTGTAATTTTTAGGTGAGAAAAATTGGATTGGAAATAAAGCTATAAGGTAACCATGCAAATGAATAGACTATAGGAGGGACAGAGAAATAATACAATATATTCATTTCTAAAATTTCTAGGACAACAGATTCACATATATACCTTCATCATGTTCATATCCTACTTCAGGTTTCCTTGGTAAGAGAGCCAATTTTTCATTATTTTGTTAGTGATTATGACGTAATTACATAAATACCAATTTTCTCCACTAATTACATATTTGGTTCTATTTGAATTAGACATTGACATAAAGATACTTTCCAACCTTCACCATGCGATAGAAACTTGAAAGGTCAAAATAATAAATCTTCAATCACGTTTGTCACAATCAACAACTATACGTGCGAGCAATCGACTACGACATTCTTGATCTTTATTGCCAAAAGTTGGAGTATCTAGACCAGTAAACTTGTTGACAAGCTATTGACTTATAAATACTATCTTCTACAGTTTGGAAATAAATGTAGAAACTTACATGTAAATTATGAGAACACCTTTAAACTCTCTATAACTTAGCATTAAAATCTTATTTAAAGTTCTCTGTTCTGCTATATTTGTATGTAATTTTTAAAATTATTAAAGTTCTTTGTTCTGCTATATTTGTATGTAATCTTTACGAATAACATGTTCATCCTTAGGCTATATATAGCTCATGTTTATCGTTATAATTTGACGTACCTTGTTCAGCATTTCTACCTCTCTTTCTAGATCAGCTATCTTCTTATCTTTCTCATCGAGCATCTGTTTCAGCTTTCTATTTTCTTCCCTTTCCTTCTCTAGCATCTAAAAACAATTGAATCTTCAAAATTATCAATAAAATCTCAATAATTATAGATCAAATATCAATAATCTGTCAAATCTCAATTTTATGCAATATCAAATCTCAGTCATTATTCAATCAAATCTCAATCATTATTCTATCAAACCTCAATCATTATTCAATCAAATCTCAATCATTATTCAATCAAATCTCAAATGAATCATTAAAGTATTGGTTCACCCATTTATTGAGTTTGGAATTCTAAACTTATGACAGTTATGATATAAAAATTCATTGAAATTTTTTTCACCAATGTGTTTTTGAAAAAAGTTATCTTCCCTCAGTGTTTGCATTGAGGTCTATGGAAAAACTCATATTTCGGCCATATTTACCACGAAAATGATGGGGGCTCAAATATGGATGGATGAAAAATTTCTAAAAATTGATATCAAATTTCAATGAAAAATCTCAAGTTTACCATGTAGATCTTTTAAAGTATTCTCTATCAAGGGGAGATAACTCCTAAAAATGACCCTATTATATAAATCCTTTTTCCGATACCCACCATCATAGTACAAAAGTTTGTGCACATCAAAAGCGATAGAGAAATTGAAATAATTTACACATAATTTCTATATCTGGGACATGAATTCGTTCATTATACATCTAATACCTTAAATCAAATCTCAATCATTATTCAATCAAATCTCATCAATCATTATTCAATCAAATCTCAATCATTATCTATCAAATCTCAATCATTATCTATCAATTTTAGCTATTTATAGCATCACTGGTTTCCTATTTTAAAATCTCTACTATTACTGATAAAGGAGCTGATAAATAAGCATGATAAGGGCTGTATTTAACCCTGAACTTCATCAAGTATTTCTTCTACGCAATGATCTATATGCTAGAACATAGGGTAATCAAAGATTACATAGCTCGCCTATACATGTTTTTGTCAGAAACCAGGTTAAAGTTTTTCAAAAGTACGTCAAAGTCCAAGGTCAAGGTCACTAGGTCAAAGGTCATGGTCTCAAATGAAAGGTCTCAGTCACAAGGTATCTACATGTGAAATATCAATTTGGAAGCCCTACCCCATATAGTTCAAGAGATATAGCACAGGTTAAAGATTTGTCTACGGACGATGACGACGACGACAACGACAATGCCGAGGGTATGGCATTAGCTCTCCAGACTTTTTCGTCCCAGAGAGCTAAAAAACTTGATCATTACTAAATGTAATGTATTTGGAGATTCCCATACAACTTTTACTTTGGTAAGCTTGTTTCTAGATACTTAAATTACAGTTCAAAGGGCAGGGGGTAGCCATTTTCAAAAGAAGCTAATATCAATAAAAAAAACATTGAAAATTAAGAATTATCTGGCTAATATGGATATCTATAAACTTTAAAACATAGTTTTAGTCTAAACAAGATGCTAGAATTCAAATTTTAAAGACTGGTCTCAACTTGATCCATAAAATCAATTTTAAAATCTTGAATCTGAAATTTATGGTTGTATTTTATATTCATTGACTACAAAGTAGGTATTTTACAACGAAATACACACTGAGTAGAAATAAACAGCACACTCTTGTTTATTTCATTCCAAAATCTTGTGCATTTCATGTGAGCATGTTAAGAATAAATAAATGAACAACTTAAAATGAAACTTTGCTTATATTATGGCCTAAAACACAGATTCTTAAAAAGCCCCCTACCCTCCCTTTTTCAGTTTTTGTCTCTGGGGCATTGTTACCCCCTAGCTACAGAACCCCACTTTGTCAAAAGATGTGTAGGTGCATCTGATACATGAGTACATCTATGCATCCCAGCATGAATCACTTGTGCAAGTTTATTTATTGTAGCATCAGTACTGTGTCAGATACTGAGCTACCCATAACTTCTTCACCTGACGTGGATGTGTGGGGGTATAGCATAAGCTCACTCAACTTCATTTGGTTGCCCCTCATAAGTAATGAAATAATAATTATGTTACAACAGTGATTACCATGATCACATACCCTTTGTAGATTCATTTTTTCTTGATCCTCCCTCCTGGTATTTTGAGATCCGTACGTGTGCTGATTAGCGTGTGAAATGCTACTTTGACCCTGGCTTACTTGACCCAACATAATCTCTACCCCCAAATCTATCCCTGTAGTTCCTATAACTAGCAGAGGAGAAATTGGAGGAAGAGGTATTGTCACTCTCACTGTTTTTTCTATCGTACTGTGAAATTATCGATGAAATTGGTCGGATTGTTGCGTCTCTGTCTTTCTCCTTGAACGGAGTTGCGTGTTCTTGTTGATCTCGCCAGCGATATCTGTTTAAAACTGATGAAGATGATGATGACGATGAAACGGATGATGTTTTAGAGTCATGATCACTAGTGGTGGGTGAATAGGCTTTGAAAGACTTTGGGGTATCAGGTGAATATCGTGTGGAGGTGTGGCCTCGGCCATGAGGGTAACTGACTGTCGGGGGATTATGCTCTATGGAATCGGACTTTCCTATCAGCGTAAGGTTCGTCTCTGACTGACTAACGGTGCTATCATAGTCCTGGTTGTCCTCAAGGTCTGCCTCCAAATCAGATGGACTAAAAGAAACGATACATAATGTATCATTGAACACAACAGTATGCAAAGCATAAACATGTAAATCTTTTACTACATTATAATAGCATTAATAAGAACTGAACTGAATCAAGCTTAAAAGTTTCATAACTGAATCAATTACACGAAAACAAAGTCAGAAATGACCCTACCAGGCACCTTTTCACACTTAAAAGTTGAATGAAAGGTCATTGTCAAAGTTACAAGATCAAAATTTTTGGTACCAACAGAAAGATTGTGTCTCAAGGTACAAGAATGCTAAATATGAGAGACCTATCAATCGTAAGTTATAGCCATATATATGTAGTAAATGTAGTAGGAAATTACCTTTTTGTTCTCCTTGCAGCAAATGTCTTTGGAAGTCTGGACTAAAAGGAAGAAAAGATAATTGCTTCTATAGCATGCATTGTACAGTACATTGTATAATTGAATGAATGAAACAACTTAAAGTTTAAGAGCTTGAATCTATAATTGAAGATTTTCATTGATAAAATCTAGGTATTAATTTCGGATATAAAAAACAAACAGATCAATACTAAATTAATTCTGGTTTTCCAAAGTTTTCATCATAGTAAGTGTCACTTATCTTTAACTTTTAATGGTAAAGAATGGAACTACACAGCATGAGGTACTTTATGTACTTTTCTGTTCACTAAATCAAGAGCACCCTGTTTTCCCAGTTTTCTCTGAAATATGATATTGTCATCTTCCAAAGAGATATCAGTTTAATAGTACTCCTTTAGTCGTAACAGAAAATACCATTGTTTTCGCTTTACGTCAATTAAGTAAGAAATAAGACAGAAAATCTACGGGGATTTTCTATACTAAAATGACTGAAAATGCGCGACGTCAGACGCTTTTGTCGTCACTGTTTACTATTGTTGACACGGAGAACAATATGGCGGCGGCATGAAATTAACATGGAAATTTCCCATAGACATTTTATTTTTCATATTGTGATTTTAAGGTAGCTCAAAGGGTAAGTTGAAGTTAATTTCCAGTGGCAACTAAAAAAGGTCAATTCTTGGAAACAATGATTAATAGAAAAATTCTTCAGATGACAGAATAAATCGCTAAAACAAGGTGCCCTGGATTTAATGAATAGGACAGTATATCTATATAAGATCGTGACCATACACAACTTTGTAAAGGTACATGTACCTTTCAGTTTACTTGCGATTGTAAGATTTCTGTGAATTAAATCAATGCACTTATATCAGAAGGTGTCTGTGGATTATCTCATTGTACTTACATCAGAAGGTGTCTGTGGATTATCTCATTGTACTTACATCAGAAGGTGTCTGTGGATTATCTCATTGTACTTACATCAGAAGGTGTCTCTGGATTATCTCATTGCACTCACATCAGAAGGTGTCTGTGGATTATCTCATTGTACTGATATCAGAAGGTGTCTGTGGATTATCTCAAGGTACTTACATCAGATCGTTCCATGGATTATTTCATTGTACTTACATCAGAAGGTGCCTGTGGATTATGTCATTGTACTTACATAAGACTGTTCTTATATAAGAAGGTGTCTGTGAATTAAATCAATGGACTTATATCAGAAGGTGTCTGTAGATTATCTTATTGTACCACATCAGAAGGTGTCTGTGGATTTTCTCATTGTACTTACATCAGAAGGTGTCTGTGGATTATCTCATTGTACTTACATCAGAAGGTGTCTGTGGATTATCTCATTGTACTCACATCAGAAGGTGTCTTTGGATTATCTCATTGTACTTATATCAGAAGGTGTCTGTGGATTATCTCAAGGTACTTACATCAGATCGTTCCATGGATTATTTCATGGTACTCACATCAGAAGGTGCCTGTGGATTATTTCATTGTACTTACATCAGAAGGTGTCTGTGGATTATCGGCGTCTATGACTTCATTACATGTTGTGTTCCTCTTGGTCTCTATACTTGTTTCATTGTCATCTTCGTCATCCAGGGAGTCACCAGTGCTCTGAAAACATTACAAAACATGATAGAGTCTGAACATGCTATGGAGCTTTAAAATTTTCATAAAGGAGAAAGAAATCTGAAAGTTTCCGTTTGCTTTTATTTCCTGCCATTTTTAACATCTGGTTGAATTTTGAAATTGAAAATTCCTGCAGGGAAATCAAAAACTCAATTTTGCTGAAAAATTCAAAATGTCCTGCAGAAAAAATACATTCAATATGTTTCATCCTGCAGGAAATTTAAAGGATATTTTCAAATTTGCTAAACTTCAGATGTATTAAGCATCAAAGGTCATCAGCTAAAGGTCATCATCAATTACTCTATATTTGGTTATCGGCAAGATTACCTCCATGAAATGATGAAAGAGGAGGGAGGGGGGTCTTAACCTGATGTGAAATTGTATAAATTGATATTAGTTATTACATCTACATGTGTCATGATAATGTCATGCTATACTTATATTTATTAGCTTCTAAATTTTTACAAATTAAGGACAAACTAAAGTTATATATAACCGTGCATGATGACCATTAATAGGTTATTGACCTGGTCAGTTAAAGCCTTGAGAATGACTCATTCCTTCTGGGAATATTGGATATATGGTATTACTGTAGCAGGCTCTAATAACAAGTCCAATGTGTTAGTCATGGCTCGGAGTCAATAATCTATAGACCATGATAGACTGACAAGGATCAAGGCTTTAGTATCAATATCCATTATCACAATGACAAACACAGATGAAATTTGTAATCTCTCCTAAGAAGGTTTTACTCTATAGCTAATCTTCTTCAAACCCTGATCATGTCCACAGTCCATCGTTGTTACATGCACATGTTTTATTACATATATTTACATTGTACTCAGGTACAATTCAATGGCTTTAAATTAAAGTCATAAACAGAACTGGGGGGGGGGGGGGGGGGGGAGGGGGGAAATACCCCCTCCTCTTTCTGGATTTTTGAACAAAGATTTTAAAATGTTAAAGTAATTTCTCCATATCATTGCAGTATTGCAAAAAACTCAATGATGAATGTCCGCCCCTCAACTCATATATTCTTTTGCCTTCTAACTTCTGTTTAGTATCATTAGATTTGTATTGAAAATTTATATGTACATATCTTTAATCTATTCAATCAGCCAAGATGACAGCTCTTTAAAACCCGTTCAAGTGGCATATTAATAGTTTCATTTCTTGCACATGTATGCATGAATGAAAATGTAGCTCTTCATTCTAACAGTAAAAGTTCTTTTTCAATATGATAGACATAAAGGGTGTGTAGTGCATATTCACCTGGTGGACGTAAAGCAGCTTAAAATCATGAAAATGAACAGATTTTTCTAGTACATGTGACCCTCCAACTAATCCAAGTATATAAAAGTAGCCTAAAGATATTGAGTGCGAAGGCCCAACTATTGACTTTTACATGTTTAGTATCTATATTTTGAGTGAGAAGGCCCAACTATTGACTTTTACATGTTTAGTATCTATATTTTGAGTGCGAAGGCCCAACTATTGACTTTTACATGTTTAGTATCTATATTTTGAGTGAGAAGGCCCAACTATTGACTTTTACATGTTTAGTATCTATATTTTGAGTGCGAAGGCCCAACTATTGACTTTTAATTTAAGTATCTATATTTTCTAAAATTTAGCATTTTCACTTTTTTATCGTATTTTATTCAAACTAATATTACTGTAGTTACTGATAAGTTACTTAACAAGTATTAGCTTTTACAAAAAGCTTGCCGTCAGTTAGCTGACTGTAAATGTTGTAAAATTCTAGTTAGAAAATGCATTTACCAATCGCACATTTCCGGGCTTTTCCGCGTTTTTTCCGATTCAAGTGACGGAAATTTCCGAAATTCTGCGATTGTTATAGGACGTATCGGTTCAAAGACTTTTCGATGCATATTTCGGAAGAAATTACACTAATGCGATATGACTTTCATTTGTCAGATCATCTAGACTCTTAAGCCAACATTGTGAGAGAATCTTATACACAGGTTCTGAATAATTAACCTAGACGGATATTTGCATTTTATGCAATTGTCAACCAATCATATTGCCAAGCGGTATTCTATCCGTGCAAGTAAGTTACGAATGATTACAGTATACCGTCAGTCATGACTGACGGTAATAAAGATACCAGATGATCATGTATACAATGTCAAAGGTGAAATGCAAGGTCATTTCTTAAATACACCAGTTCCCATTTAAGGTGAAGGTTACAAGGTACATGACTATATCTCATCATTTAATTAAAATCAAAATCATAATTTTTTTTCATGATAATCATGATATTAAAATTATGCTCAAAATTCTATTGTCTCTGACAAACTTCGAGATCACAATTATTCAAGGTCATATATTACATCGAAAGGGGGGGGGGGTTTAATTATAAGTATACCTTCACCTAAAAAATATTAACATATTAATTATATAACAATACACCAATGCAAAATGCAGCTTGTAGCAAATTTTTTTTTTTTTCTGTATAGCATGTATAAACTACTTTATCTTTCAATGTTAAAGATTTAAAACTTAATTATACAAGATATAATCTTGTCATTTTGTACGATCTTGTGTCAAGTACATATTTTATATATTTTGTTCTCATTAAAGTTTTACGTACATCAATGGCCCTTTAGATGTTTACATTCATCCAGGTATTGCTGTAAACTCTAGCTTGTTAAATTACTTTCAATACATGGCCTGATAAAGATTTCCTCTTTTATAAGAATGTTAAACTTCAATTTGTTGGAATGCAAACATACCATGCATACCAAGGTAGCTAATTAAAATATGTGTTACGTACCTCGGTGGACTGTAAATTCACCACACCCGTGCTCCGTCTTTTCTCTCTCAACTTCCTTTTGTCCTTGGGTAACTTTCCTTTATGTAGATGATTTGGTCGGTTCCTCTTATCCCTGGTTCTGCCACTGGGGACCGTCCGCGAGGGGGATTCGTGTTCTGGAATCACGCCATCATCTCCGCTGTGATCGCCGTTCCAGTCCCTCCGATCGTAGTTGTCAACGCCCCTATCCCCGATCCTGGGCATCATTGCCCCTCGGGCTCGTCTAACCCGGCTCTGTCTGTTACTTATTTCAATATCATCAATGTCGAGGGATTCCTGACTCACTGAGCTAGACGCCATGTTGACAAAGCACGGCCTCAATCTTTAGTTTAATCAAGGTGCAGTGATTAAAACCTCTTCCTTGACATAATTTCTATACAGCGAGGATATGATGTATCATTTCACAGATATAAAATGTTTCACTCACATGTTAAGACGCCTCAAAGTATTTATTTATAAACGACACTCGCCGGTGTCTAGCGCTCTCTGTGTACTGTGTCAGCTGTAATTTGCATGCAGCCTCGCTGTGAATTTGCACCTGGGGAAAATGAACACTGATTACGTCATTTTGCAATATAGAAATATTTCAAATATGTGAAAATCTCAAATAGTGTTCAAAAAGGTTATAGATAGGCCTTTTACTCTCCTTTATACCCTTCAGTAGATAGTGTGGTAGAACATACATAAATTAGCGCCTTATCGATAGTAAATAATTCATTGTATCTTGCGGGGGCGGAGGAGAGCGAGAATATACAGTGGCTGGTTCAGTAGCGGATGTAGGATCCAGACGAATAAAGGGAAAGTTCAACTTAAGTGACTTGTGTTTTAGTTACTATTATAGATGCACATGTCTGTATATACCATTTATCCCAAACGTCCACGTAAGAATCGGGCAGTTGAAAAACCTTTAAAATTTTGCAGAGCTATGCGTTCAGATCAGCGTCCATATGAATGTTCTGAGGAATTTTCCTCATACTTGGATGGTGAAGAAAGTTATAGGGGCAGTATTTGGGGGGGGGGGGGGGGGGGGGGGGGTTGCCTGTGCCTGTCCCATTTGGGGAAAGCGACATTAATTTTGCGGAAATTGGGAATTTTTTTATACATTAATTAATCCTCACCAAAGTCTAACCCTAAAGTACCATTCATTAACAAATACTGCTCAAGGGCGTAGGAGAAGGGGCCGGGTTGATGGGCAGCGGGGGTACTTTGAAAAGTGGGGGGGGGGGGGGGGGCACAACCATGTTTTTCACACTTTTCGATCTCAAAATTTTATGATGCATTAACATTGTTTAAAATAGCAACATTTTGTACCATAAATCTACAATTTTTCGGTCAATTTTCAAAATTTTTACTTTGGATCGCTACGGCTCGCCAGTTCTTTATAGACTTTCTGAATACTTTAGCTATTCTGATCCATCCTTTATACATATTACTTTATCAACGTAAGTGAAGACATTTAACTCAAAGTATATAGAATATTATTACATGTACTTGTTAATGATAGAGGATATAGAAAGTATTTTCTGATAAGTAAATATTTTACAAAAAAAAATTTCATTTATTCATGTACTTAAAATTTAGAATTTCACCAGAAATGTTAAAATTTGTGCATACAGAACATGAAACCTCCACATATATATATTTTTTTTAATCTCTTCCTTCCCCCCCCCCCCCCCCCACTTTTTTTTTTTTTTTGCTTGTTATAAATTTTGGGATGCTGTGCCCCTCCACTTTTTTCAGGCAGAGCTACACCGTTGCTGCTAATCCATTGATATGCTTAAGCTGAACAAGAAAGGAATAAAAAACTTTTTTTAAATGCACTTTATATATAATTAGAAATTATCAAATAGGACATTTTGTGCTGACTTCCAGGTTTCGAGTCTTATTTTCTCATGTGATTTTTTTAAAATTCCTCTTTGGGAATTTTAGAGTGATTTGGGGGGAAATAGAGGAAATTTGGCATTGGGAAGGGGCCGAAATTCGGCCCCAAAACAAGGAAAAAATGAAACACGAATGCCCCCGGTGGCATCTTTGCTAGTATAAACATCATTTTCTGTTAAGTATGTGAAAGGTCAAGGTCAACAATTTGGAAAGGTCTTCTCACAAGGATTCAAGGAATACACATGTGAAAAATGAAAGCCCTATCACTTACCATTCAAAAGTTATGCCCAATGTTAAAGTTTTTGAAAAGTAGGTCAAAGGTCAAGGTCAAGGGGACGAGGTCAAAACGTTTGGTATCAATGGAAAGGTCTTGTCACAAGGAATACACATGTGAAATATGAAGCACTATATCACTTACCATTCAAAAGTTATTACCAATATTAAAGTTTTTGAAAAGTAGTTCAAAGGTCAAGGTCAAGGTCACGAGGTCAAAACTTTTGGTATCAATGGAAAGGTCTTGTCACAAGAAACACACATGTGAAATATTAAAGCCCTATCACTTACCATTCAACAGTCAGGGGTATAACTCATTTCAGTGATAAAATTTTATAACCGAAATCAGTTACTTTTCTTTCTATGAAAATCAGTAATGTTAAAGTAGGTCATGAAAAATAACTGATTTCTGCATATAAAAATTCCTATGGGAATTGCTTCATATTTATTCATTGGGTAAAGGATTATTTTACAAAATTTAAGGTATTGATGTATTAAGATGATACTGAACACTTGATTATCAGCAGGAAAAATCTGGATTAGAAGATTTAAGCAATACCAAAAAAATATAACCAAAAATGGTTATTTAAAAGTAACTTCTTTCAGTTATATTTATTTTTGACCCAGATTTTGCACAAAGATGATTTTATCCAGCTGTGACCTTAATTTATTTTTAAAGAGGCACCAATGTTGTATCTGATGAAGTCAAACTTTTCTGTACGCATTGGATGATATAATCGTATTTGACCTTGGAAAGTTTTGTAACCTGAACCAGTTATATTCTGGGTGATTCTATAAATATCTTGCAAGAAAAATAACTGATTTCAGTGACGAAAAATATAACTGAAATGAGTTATACCCCTGACTGTTCAAAAGTTAATTATTACCAATAGCAAAGTTTTGAAAAGTAGGTCAAAGGTCAAAGTAAAGGTCATAAGGTCAAAAAATTTGATATCAATGAAAAGGTCTTGTCACAAATAGCACACATATGAAATATGAAAGCCGTACGTATCACTTACCTATCAAAAGTTATGCCCAATGTTAAAGTTTTTGAAAAGTAGGTCAAAGGTCAAGGTCATGAGGGCAAAAACGTTTGGTATCAATGGAAAGGGCATGTCACAAGAAACACACATGTGAAATATGAAAGCCCTATCACTTACCATTCAAAAGTTATTACTAATATTAAAGTTTTTGAAAAGTAGGTCAAAGGTCAAGGTCAAGGTCAAAAGATCAAAACTTTTGGTATCAATGGAAAGGTCTTGTCACAAGAAACACACATGTGAAATATGAAAGCCCTATCCCTTACCATTCAAAAGTTATGCCCAATGTTAAAGTTTTTGAAAAGTAGGTCAAAGGTCAAAGTAAAGGTCACGAAGTCAAAAATTTTGGTATCAATGGAAAGGTCTTGTCACAAGGAATACACATCTTAAATATGAAAGCCCTATCACTGACCATTCAAAAGTTATTCCAATATTAAAGTTTTTTAAAGGTAGGTTAAAGGTCAAGGTCAAGATCATGAGGTCAAAAATTTGGTATCAATGGAAAGGTCTTGTCACAAGGAATACACATGTGAAATATGAAGCCCTATCACTTACCTATCAAAAGTTATGCCCAATGTTAAAGTTTTTGAAAAGAAGGTCAAAGGTCAAGGTCATGAGGTAAAAAATTTTGGTATCAATGGAAAGGTCTTGTCACAAGGAATACACATGTGAAATATGAGAGCTCTATCACCTTCCATTCAAAAGTTAAGCCAAATGTTAAAGTTTTTGAGTAGGTCAAAGTCAAGGTCATGAGGTCAAAACTTTTGGTATCAATGGAAAGGTCTTGTCACAAGAAACACACATGTGAAATATGAAAGCCCTATCACTTACCATTCAAATGTTATTACCAATATTAAAGTTTTTGAAAAGTAGGTCAAAAGTCAAGGTCACAAGGTCAAAACTTTTGGTATCAATGGAAAGGTCTTGTCACAAGGAATACACATCTTAAGGTATCCGTTGTACAATTGAGTCATTTTACATAGCGTTTTAATCATCTCCATAGTAAAGTATGGTAAATTTTATGCCTGGTAAGGTACTATAAACTATATATTTTCTGAACGTTTCTAATGCCCTGAACACAGATATAAGACTCGCAAGTCTTAAAAATCAAAGGGGAAAAACTCTTGTACAACTTTATAATTTTGCATATGTTATATAGGGAATTAGACATTTAAATGCTTCATCAGTTATCCCCCTTTGTTTTTCTGGCCCCAAAATTATTATTTCTGAGCAGTGGGCATTATAACCTTTCAGAAAATATATAGTTTATAGTACCTTACCAGGCATGGAAAAAAGCCCTATTGTACATCGGATACCTTAAAGCCCTATCAGTCTTACCATTCAAAAGTTATTCCAATATTAATGTTTTTTTGAAAAGTAGGTCAAAGGTCAAGGTCAAGAGGTCAAAGCTTTTGTTATCAATGGAAAGGTCTTGTCACAAGGAATACACATGTGAAATATGAAAGCTCTATCACCTAAGTCCTTTCAAAAGTTATGCCCAATGTTAAAGTTTTTTTGGGACAAACAGACAGACAAACAGACAGACAGGCCAAAAAATATATGTCCCGAAACTGTGATTCCAGGTCATAAAAACATTGAGGGGTGGCATTAATTTGGTTGAATTATATAGAGAAATTTTTCCTCCATTTTTTCCCTTCATAATCCTTTAAAAATTATGTGATGAATATCTCGCTTCACCATTGCTACCTTGAGAAATGAATAACATATGTTTGATTTGTACAACATAATATGTCTCAAAACAGAAATAAAAAGTTTTGCAAAAAAAAATTGATGTATCACCCCTGCCTGATTCTTATGTGGACCTACAGTACTTAAATTGATTTTCTGATCTCCCCTCTATATTTAAATTATACAGTAATTTATAAATTTTGCCAAAAATCATTGGCTAAGACATGTACACATCCAAGGGTCTATATCATAAGGCCACTTGGGATGTTCCAGCAAATCACCTTTAGTATATATTTGATTATAATGTGTATTTTGTCCCCCCCCCCCAAAAAAAAAATGAGGTTGCCGTTTATTTCCTGTGCATAAAACAGACTCTTATCATAGATCTGCAAGTCCAGCTTACAAAGTCTCCAAATTTGCATTTCCTATTTATTTTTTCCTTTGAAACGTTTTGATCACAGTCGTATATATAAGCAATCTTCTCGAGACATTAGTGTACGTAATAAGGTATTTCGTACACTTGTCTTGAGAAGATGTCGTATATATTAATTAGCATGAATATACAAAATGTACGTAACACGGTAGAATGCCGAAGGATATATTGCTATTTGCTGTGACTAATGGTGTTAGGTAACATGAGAGGTTAGGTGATGAGGTCTTGAATTGCATGCCATTTCGGCCTTTGTGGGTGGCCCTAAATCCTTACCAAAATTATTAATGCCATTTTCTCTTAAAATTTGACCTTTATCAGTAAGGTGGATATATACATGTGCTAGTGTACAGAGGCAAGGGAAGAAAAGATAAAAGGAAATCATGAAGATGGATCAGAGATGCATAGCATATATGGGGGGGGGGGGACAGGAGGGGTACCTCTCTCCCCCTCCCATCCCCTCCTTTTCACTTACCTCCCCCTCCCTTTCTCCCTCCTCCATCCCCCTTCCTCCCCTCCCTTTCACCCTGTCCATCCCCTCATATATAAACTGACAGGTGAAAGAAAGAATGACTCTTAAATATATCAGTTCTCAATCCAATCATGTCCGCTGGAAATCAAACCCAGGACTTTAAGATTGAGAGTCATACAGTACACCGAGAACTTCTTCTTCTTCCGAGTGAGTGCATAACTTTCATTGCAGAAAATACGCGACAGGTGATTCATTGGCTAATCATTAATTGTTCATATACTATACTATTTATGGTTTAGATGCAGACATCGTGAAAGTTTTTATAACTTACCAGACATTTTTTAATTTTTGGAGACATGTCTATTAAGAAAAAATTGAAATATTTTACCGAAGCAAATTTTACCAGATTTGTCTGGTACATTTGTGTATGTCTGGTGACTTTCGGATTGACTGTTTAGATGTTCACTGATGTTCCTTAAATATCATAGTGCGCCCTTCTCCTAACTTTCACAAGAACAGGATGCACTAATTGTGTCAAACTTCCTGAAACCGAATACGGAATATTACAAAACCGGATTTTATCTGTACTTTTATTTTCTCGTGGATGAATTTTAAAATATTGAACAACTTTTTAAAATTGAAATTTTTGGCGTTTACATGACAAGCTTTCTTTAAAAAAAAAAAAAAAGCCCAGCTGTAATCATTACGAAATAAATCCTCTCCGGCAAACTTGCCGATCCGTCTTGTTTAAAAGTAATCACATTCCATTTCCGGTGTTGCGGACACGTACGGTTTCACTTGTTTCAGCGTTTGTTATGCAAGAATTTTGATTCAAAAAAGCACTGTGGTAATAAGATTTATTACTCTTGACCCTTTTCTTTTAATTTATTATATAACAACATTTAATTTTATCAATGCGACAACATCTCTCTTGCAATTTCAACAGGAATATATGCATAAATTGCAGTGCAACTTCTTAATATGATATAAACATAGGCAAAGCCTAAAGGAGAGCACAGTATATCAAGTATCTGAAGAAATTCTTACTTTCATACAATTGAAAAAAAATAGTGGCATGTTCGCTTGAATTTTTATTTCAAGTCCGGAAATGTGCCGGACGCACATGAGCATGAGCATGCGCACCCTCACGTAAATACGTCATTTCCCTTCACAATGACATCATTTTCACTCAAGACCATACCCAGCAGACACGCAACGTTGATTCAACGTTGAAATATGGTTGATCCAAGTTGACGACGTTGATCAACCATATTTCAACGTTGTACAGCGTTGCTAAAATCGACGTTGAATTTATCAACGTCATATGACGTTGTGTGTTTCAACCAAATGTATTAATCATTTGAAAAAAAAAAACATAAAAGAAAGGAAGGGGAGGGAGGGGTAGATCTACTTTTTTCTGTCAAGGAGTACAGTCTTGCATTATGTGAAAAGTAAACGTTTCTAAACAAGGATCGGACACGAAATTGGGCAGATATAAGGAATATGATCTTTGACTTTGAAAAAAAAAACTGTAAATTTAAAACGAAAATCAAGGCGTTCTGACACCCACCTCCCCGACTTGATTTGTGACGGGGCGTTATACCCTCTCCCCCTGTAAATCCGTCCTCTCGGGAAATACATTGCACTTAACATGTGTATAGCCCTTGATATATTGGTCACTATCTGCATCCTCTAACGCGCCAATCAAAACAAAGGATGGTCAGATGACTGAGACATGCATTGCTTCAAATTTGAACGGAGTATGTAGGAGTTAGCATGCAGGAGAACACAGATAAAGTGAGTAAATTTTACCTTGTATTTCATTTCTTTTCTGCATAAAATGATAATCAAAAGAACATTGAAGTATTATCTTGAGATACTCTCATTGTTAACTTATTGAAGAGTGCCGACTGAGATTTTTTTGGTATTATGATATTCAACTTTGACTTTGTCGTCTCTGTAGTTCTGTGCTCATGTTACATGTATTAATTTATATTGAGTTTTGCTGAAGTTTTTAGAATTTGTTTAATTGAGCGAAAGAATTATACATTTGTACTATGGTAACAAAACAAATCAAGATACAATCATCTATGTTATGTATATATGCAGTGTGCATGCCTCTCTGTATAGCCTATAGGAAGGTTGACCTCCTTTTGACTCAGCGTGCTAGCTAGCGCCGGCCGTCCATAAATACAAATGATGTAACTTTTCTGTGCATGTTATAAACAAGGTCAGAGATAAAATTGCTGAGTGCTTTCTCTCTCACTCTCTCTCTCTCTCTCTCTCTCTCTCTCTCTCTATATATATATATTTAAGCCCATAAAATATTAAGGAAGCTGGCGTCCGACTCCTAGTAAAAACTAATATTTATGAAACACTGCTTTTATATTTCGGGGTGTTACTTTTTCTGTACGATCTGTAGGCGGATATGTTTTTAGATGTCCAATCTATGCTTTTGGTCGCATTCATCGTCCTCTCCCCCCCCCCCTCTCCACCCTCCCTTCGCCAAAATGGGGTAGGACATTCCGGGCTATTCATTAAATTGCAACATTTGATAACTGTTTTTCTACGAAAGTGGGTTGTAGGCTTTGTATAATGTATCAATTTAAAATATGTTAAAGAGGAAAATTGAAAATAAAGACACAAGTGACAACCACCCATTAATTAGATAAGTAGCAAAAAATATTGAGTTTCTGTTTTACTCTCAGGTTATTACTAAACCATACGAAGCATTGCGGAACCATAAAAAGGAACTTGAGAGCAAACTTCATTGTCAAATTTCGAAGAAGGTATGTAAAGTATGAACTACATTTACGATCATGTAATCGTTAAGAAAATGTCGAAGTGAATTTAATATGCGACGAGAAGATGAACTTTCCACTAAATTGAGCTTTTATTTTCTATTTTTTTTATTAGATGCATCATTTTCAACGACTATGCAGGATCTTTGACGAAGCTATTTGGAAAAACGTTTAGGAAACTGTGGAAGCAGATCTTTGAACATTGAAAACAGCTTGGTGAAAAATAAACTTTATAAATACCATACTTGTACAAAAAAGTAAATTAATCAAAAGGAGAAGTAAAATATTAAATTAAAAAAAAAGAGTTTCATGTGATCTTTATTAGATTTGATATGTTGACAATATACGGACAGAGTGTGGAGAAAATTTGCTTGATAAACATACAAGTATTTTACACAAATTTTGAATGGAAAATGCAATGGAAAATAAAAATCAGCAGCCTGTTTCACAAGAATACTTAAGAAAAATTAAAAGGAATTTTCGTAACCTTTGATCCCTTAGTTCTTCTTATAAAATAAAATCGCTATGTAGAAATGATACCAGAAAGGACAATATCTAAAGTGAACAAAAATTTTATTTTTATTTGATGATGAAAATTACGAAAATTCCTTCACTTTTTCGTAAGAATTTTTTTTAGACTTTGGGCACAGGTTCTTCAGTCTGTCAAAAGTCCAGTGATCATGTTGAAAGGAGGAATATTTTAGTACTATCCGGCTGGTGTGAGAAAAAAAGAGAGTAAACATACTTCAACGTTGAAGTTTCAACATTGACGCAACTTTCATATTAAACCAAATTTCAACGTTAAAACAAGTTAACATCGAGATTTCAACGTTGCAACAATGTCGACATCTAAACGTTGATACAACGTTGGTACTTCAACGTTGAAACAACGTTGGCACTTCAACGTTGACACAACTTTCATTTTAGACCATAATTCAACGTTGTTTCAACGTTGAATCAACGTTTATTCAATGTTGAAATGTCTGCTGGGTATTTAGGTACCATAGTGTGCAATAATGGCAGTACATAAAGGGGGAGACAAGAGGCTTTTATCTATTTTTCCTTTTGGATCGAGACATAATAATATCTATATCTTTGTTGACGCTTCGTAAACGGTCGCTTCACGGCAGTAATGTTCAAGCTCACTTATCATGTTAACTTTTCTTCCGCATAATATTTCTTCCTCCTGGATGGTTTATTATCATAATGAAAATTCCCAGGATTTTTTATCATGCTTAAAATATATGATTCTCTATGTTGGCGTGATGTCACACAAAGGTTCAATGAGAGATAAGCACATACAATGCCATAAATTGTCCCGCCCGAGACAAAAGTTGTTAAATTAGGATAGACAAGTTCACTGAGACGCCACTTTTAGAAGTGCGTCCGACCACGGCAGGAGCCGTCGACCTTCGTAATTATGGCGTGCGTTAATAAGATTTATTTTATTCTCTGACGTTCTTTCGTTTGCAGAGGACATTGATTTAGTGCAATTTTGGATTGCAATATCTGAAGTTCAACCTCCTAAAAGTGTCCCTCTTTCATTTTTGGATTGCAATATCTGAAGTTCAACCTCCTAAAAGTGGACGTCCCTCTTTATGTCCCTCATTGGCGTTATATTTGTCCCGCTTTTTGATGATAATCATCAGTCTTGTCCCTCTTTTTGTCCCTAATTGCAATGACAAAACTCTGAAAAATTATGGCAAGTATACAGAGAAATTCTGAAAATAGTTGGGGGAATCCACTCGGGGACTTTATCATAGAGCATAGTGTATGGAAATTGCTTTATATCTAAGAATCTAACGTTTATATCAAGGATAAAACTACTAGAATTCATTGAAGGAACCATTGATGGATTAGCTCTTCGCTCCTCAGACCCAAATATAAAACTAGATTTAAAGACGGAGCAAACAAAATCATGGATTTTTCATATGGCGCAGTGAAAAATCTTGAAGTACATCCCCCTGTAAACATGGCAGAAATTTGGTCAAGTGACCAGCCCGACATCGAGAATGGAGAATATTTTACTTGTCCATAATTCTTTTTCCACGTACAGTCCTTTCGGTACGTGAAAAAAGAGTAATTAATTATCAACAATTTTCATAACCATGTTTCCGTCTTTATCTATACAGACGGAAACGTTATGAAAATTTTTGATGTTTTACTCTCTTTTCACTTAACCCAAAGCACAGCCTTTTCTCTAAAACAGAAGAATATTATATGTGAGTATCATGAATATTTTTCCATCCATTGCTTGAAACATATAAATGACTGATTTATGGATATTTTCTCATATAATTCAAACATTTCAATGATTATATATCAGGTTAGCTTACCTGTAGGAATAAATATTATATGATAAAATTTCCAAGGAATAAATATTATGCTGCAGAAGAAATATTTCATCTCAACCAAAAGGACTGCTTTTTCTATAAAACAGAAGAAATATTATATGTGATCGAGTATCACGTATAGTATTTTTTCCTTGTACATGTATGTTTCAAACACATGACTGATTTACTGATTATGAAGGATGAGGTGAATATTGTTTCGAGGGGAACTAAACAATCATATTTACCGTCGAGGTAAAAGTAAAATATTATCGTACATGTATTACATGAAGTATCAAAATAATCTATACAGATTATTCAAACATTACTTTCATGTATGAAAAACCACTCTGATAATTTTCAGCACATGGAGAGCTCTTGGAATCTCTATCTGAGATGATGTCATCCTAGGTAGATACAGTGTATAACGATGTATGAGTGTTTCATGAAGCACCTGATTTTAGCCAATTAGAAAAGGGAAAAATTCGATCCCATTCATGCAATTAAATAAATTGCAATATATTGTTCCTTTTCATTTTGACCATTTTTTATAATTTAACAGTTGATCGGGATCCTCTATGTGTGTTTGTCCAATATGTTTATATTTTCTGATTGAATTTCACATTGATAATGACCTCCACTTGAAAGAAACACAGGCAAGTCTGGAAATCCTTTCAATTGCTTGAGTCATTATTCATTTCAAGCCATGTAAACCATGGATCGCAGTTTTCAATTAAACCGATCTAAATCAAAATAATTCAATGATTTATTCATTTAATCTATAAGGGCATGATATATTGCAATACGCATTGTACGAATTTTAGCTAATATTGCAATATATCAGAGGACTCCACTTAATCTGATACCTGATAATCTGATACTACTCTTAATCTGATATGATTTCAAAACACAGAACCATTTCCTATATAATCAATGTAAATTTACTCCTCTTAATCTGATAGAAATTATAAAAAATCATAAGAACTCCTCTTAATCTGATAGGATTTTCCGTCAACTGTGATATATTTCCTATGATATTTATGTGATTTTCAATGGATTATCATATCAAAATAATTGAAATTGGTATTTTACCCTTTAAAACTATTCAAAATGACTTGAAAGTATTTATATCATTAAATTAATGCATATAATAATGTCTGAGATACATTCTAGTACAATTAATAGGACTATTTTATTGTGGTTCTATGGAATTTCAAACTCCTGATAATCTGATACTCCTGTTAATCTGATAATGATCTTCCGACAAATTGACTATCAGATTAACAGGAGTCCTCTGTATAATGTTACACCCCTAGTAACAATATGATTTATGTTCATTTGTGTCATACAGTGGGTACTATGCTCTCATAGTGTTGCTTTTGGAAGATCAATAGTGCCATCGCTGACACTTGGGCCCAATATTCCCTCCAAAATCAACACAGTATGAGAGCATTATAGTACCCACCCAAAGGGCATTTATCATATAAGGTAAATATCAATTCTAGACTTTAATGAATCCTTTAAAATGATAAACATTAACCTGTCTTAAGGGTTCATTACTCCACTTCTGGTTGTTTTTAATATAGGTTTCAGATTACAAAACCTTACAATGCCAAATAAATACTGTTGGTGTAATCTTTTCTTTTTAAGGGGGGGGGGGGGGTCATTAGAAAAATTAAATGTGGTCAAATTTGCACTACTTCTAATTATGGTCAGAGATGTTAAATATGTATACATATTCATGCTGAGTTGAAAAAAAAAACAGAAAAAATATTAAATATCTGAATTAAACTATATAAAGTATGGTAGTACATAATAAGTAGGGCTCAGGGATGATATATCGATAAATCACGATACAGTCTTCCACTATATGCGTATCAATACGTTAGAGCTGTAATCGTATGTTACGGAGCAATTATCATTAACTCCATTTCGCTCCCAGTTTTGTACACTGTAAGTCAGTTAAAAGTGATGGCAGATTGAAATTGAGAGGATGAAGATATAATTTTGCCCCCGTCAAACGTCAAATCAGATGTCTGGAAGCATTTCAGGTTTCCTGTGTCAATATCTGATAGCGATGTGCGAACGCCAAATAAATCAAAAACTGTGTGCAAGTAATGCAAAGCTACAATGTCTTTTATATAATAATTGGAATACTACCATTTTGCGTACACAAATGAAAAGACACAACCGCGGGAGATTATACTCAATAAAAGTAACACTGAAAATACTCAACAGTTATTTACAAGAGATTCAGGTTCGTACCGGTATCCAGGTGGTATTAAAATAGAGGACTCCAGAAATCATCAAAGTACTATTACCATGTTTCAGATATGAGAATTTTCAGGACTGTTGTATAATTTGCCTTTAGCCAAGGTATATTTTGCCATGCAGGCACCATTTTTTCTGATATTATAATACCTTAGATGTATGAGAACTCAAAATTCATTGTTGCAGCTTAGGTCAAGAAAGCTGTATGTGTCTAAATATCTACATATTCTCATTACAATGATATACATGTGGAATATCATGATACATATTGTATCATACCTGGTTCTGTATCGTGATACATATCGATATGCTTGACACCTGTATCGTCCCAGCTCTAATAATTAGTATCTCTTGATTGGACGAAATTGTTATTATACATTTATGCCTTAAGGAGATATTTATGATATTATTTCATACTTCTTTGATTCCAGATGGAGTGTTAAAAGAACTTTTTCGAAAGAATAAATACTTTTGTTGGAATGCCCACAGTGCAAGAGTATGAATGTGGTCCAAAATGTCGTTCAAAAAGGCATGCACTAGAATTAAATGCTTGTATCACAAAGGGCTCCCTAGAAGAAGTTCAGGCATATTCAAGGTTAGAATTAATTTTGATATTCAAGGCTGTACGATTTTGATTCAATATAAGAATTTTGATATTTATTGTAATGTAGAATTTTGATATTCAAGGACAGACTTTCAGAATTCAGAATTTTGATATTAATTAGTGCAGTTAATAAGATCATTTCAAACTATTGAGAAAATTGTCCTCTGAATCAAGGAAATCACGATTACATAATATCTTGTACATGTATGAACATAACAATAAAAATACATTCTGCTTACATAATATTCGAGAAATTTGTGGTCTTTATTTCATGTAATGTGTTGCAACAAAAAGAAAAAAATTGCAAAAAAAAAGATATACAAAGCTATATAGCATGCTTTGTTTTGGATATTTAATCAATTTATATGTGCTTTGAAAAGAATTAGAGTTAAAGTTAAGGTCGATGCACATTCCAGATTATGCCACAATGCAGGACAAATTTGTGATGAATTTGGCCGAACAGCTCTTCATATAGCGTCAGCATGTGGGAAGTACGACATTGTAGAATGGCTGATTCTAGACAAAAACAACGATCTGTCGGCCAAGGACAAGGAATCAGGCTGGACAGCACTTCACAGAGCCGTATTCTATGGCCAGCTAGAGACAGCAAGGTTCTTAATTCAGGTATGTGTATATAAAGAGAGTAAGAAAGTCATGCAACATATAGGGATCAATTTACTGGTATCCATCTGTTCTTATGTCTGTCTGTCTGTCCATCTTTCTAGTAGTCTCATTTCTAATATTGCTGATTAAAGCCAGGCAAGCTTATGTGACCACCCTGTGTCCATTGTCTGTCCATCCATCCAACTGTTTACCCATCTATCCATCTGTCCATTTGTCTGCCCATCTGTAAGTCCATCTTGTGGTTGCAAGTCTCTTATTTCAATATTTTGGTCCACTGGTCGTGCTGTGCACCAGGTATTTTGTTTGAGCCCCTGAATGCCACTAAATGGGTGTGATCACCATTGAAATAAACTATTAATGATGGAAAGTAATTAGAATTTTTTGCTTGCTTAGTTTATAAATGGGTTGATAGTCTACATGTAGATGAAAGTAAAGTTATATACATATATTACCCACATCTATATGTATTTTTGATTATTTTTCAGTGTAACAGTGACATATATGTCCAAGACAATGAGGGTCTGACTCCCTTGGATTTATTCATGCTTGAACGACCTCACCATGTGTCTTTTTCTGATACAGGTAAATATTGATTAAATCACTCTGTTGTCTTTATGTGTTTTAATAAAATGACTCTCATGTTAAAAAGATCCAAAGTCCTGTACCAATGATTTGAATTTCATTCACAGTGAAAAGACTGCAAGTGTGAATGGTGAAAGCTGTGATTTTCTTTCTATGATTGATGGATTCATTTGCTATTATCCCTTCTCACTATTGGTAAATAGTAAAGAGCATTACTCTTACTGTATTTGATAGAAGTACTTTTGTGTCTGCACCTGGATCAATTTGAATTCAGGTTAGACCCATTTGGATATTAAATCATACGATAAAGAACATGTTTTAAGCATCTGATGTTTGTCCTACTCTAGGTAAGTTCACCACAAAACTCTTATCTATCAACTTACCAATGGGACAAATGATACAAAATACCAACAGTAGACAGCAAGTCTCTTCCACTGTTTACATTTGCTGTCTTTTTACCATCACAGTGGTATTTTTCCAGTTAAGCCAATAATTACGCCTGAAAGCTGTTGATTTTTACTTATGTTTTATTATATATCATATCATATATATCACAGAAAGTAATTGACCAATGTATTTCCCTGGGATGAAACTATTGAAAGGAAAAGGTTTTCATTTTGTATGAAAAGGTTTTCATTTTGTATGAAAATGCTCGTGACGTAACGATGCATAAAATCTAGAGAAACATGCTGCAACAGCTGTTCTGACCTGCAAACTGAAGCCCCAGTAACATGAATTTGAATTTCTAATGCACTCCGTTTGTAACGCGCATTCTGATTGGCTGAGCGATTAAAAAACTGCAAGGGGATTCACATTTCACTGCAGTTTCTGCTATGACGTTATGCGTTGCTATGACGACGTCGTTAAAAGCAGACGTTTTCTAGCTTCTTACTGACCAAAGCATTAGAATAGGGTTACCATACTGATGTTTTACAAAAACTGACAGGGTATCGGCGAATCCCCTGTCAGAAATATCCGTTTTACCACTCGGCTGACGCCTCGCAGTAAAACTCAATTTCTGACAGGGCATTCGCCGATACCCTGTCAGTTTTTGTAAAACACATGCATGGTAACTCCTTAGTCACCTTTTTACCTAGAGAAACGAGATTTTAGAAAACAAGGATGAAACAGACAACTGTATTGCATATGTATAGAATAAATGTCATAATTTGTGTATTGTTACAGGTAATCAACACAGTCAGCAAGTAGTCATTAATTTTATGAAATGCACTATCGCCCATTACACGCAAGATAAATGCACTTGCTGTGTTTTGTACGCTGGCCCATAATAGAACACAAATTAAGACACTTATTCTCTATAGGATAAAAATTTTGTTGGCAAAATGACATTGGAAACTGGTTTGGTAGGGAAAAACAACATCAACACATAAATTTTTAATATAGCTGTACATTTGCAACCTGTACAAACTACGTGTAAGTACCGTATAACCAGAAATGTTCGCGAGATACTAATTTTCGCTATATTTGCGAGCGATTTGAAATCGCGAAAATAAATTCTCGTGAAAAATGTCTTTGATAAGGTATATCATAAATTAATATATAAGTTACAATTTGTTCTTATCAAGCATGTGCCATTCTTCACTTTTTCATTATTAAACGTTAATAGAAGTGAATTAAGTGTATTCTCATATAGAACAAATTGAAAATTCAATAATGAAAGATACAAAACAGTAGCATCATGTGTTCATATTTGTTTGTAACTTAAGAATCGTGAAAAATTGTACTCGCAAATATAAAGACATCCTATTTTACCATAAAACCGCGAAATTTGATACTTGCAAAAAATTCTGGTTATAGGGTACTTCCTCTGATATTGTCTGTCACATACATACATTTATCACATGATACACCCGTTATGCAGTTTCATAAAGCCATTTCATAAATATATGATATGATAACACGTTACATATCGCTCTGCTTGAATGCGATTGGTCAAGTTTGGAACCGAATCACGTAAGCCTTGACAAATGTGACCTTTCAAATATCGATCAACTGTTAAATTCAGACCAAGAGTCAATATCAGTGATTAAAATTGTTGTTGTTGGATTAATTCTTGCATTAAAATACTATTCAAAATTGAAATACTGTTCTCTTACGCACAGAATATCTATACGATGGGGACACTACTTCTCATGGCGTAGCAGACGACCTCAAGATCACTGCGTGGTTCGCCTCTGTAGTTCTCGGAAACGTTGATTTCACGTTGGAAATATACATTTTTAGGCAATATCATGTGATAAAAAGAATCTCAAATGAATTTTCATTTCATACGATGTATTATGAAACTCGTTGTGCGTTTTATATCCCCTCGCCAAGGCTCGGGGACATAAAACACACAACTCGTTTCATAATACATCGTATGAAATGAAAATTCATTTGAGATCCTATATATATCAATGTAACTTTTTACAGACCAGAATGAGGTATTTTCATGGGGAGATAATACAAACTTCACCCTGGGACACTCTACAGAACTAGGCAAGTCCTTTCCAGAGGCAGTGGAGGCTTTCAGAAAGTCATCTATATCTGTCAGAAATGTAAGTCATTAGTATGCAAAGCTACATGTACATGTATGTTAAGTAAGATTCGCTACCAGTGACAAAGAATTAAAAAGAAGGCAAACTTTAAAGTGAGCAGTTCCATTTCTTTAAAAATCCTTGTTTTGAGCTGTATTCTGCTTTGAATGCATGTTCTGACTAAAAGTGAATGTATTTTCACATGAATATATTTTTTCTCTGATCAAGGTGGTGATGTGTAAGTACCATACAGTATTCCTATCTAGATCAGGGCAGGTTTATACATGTGGCCACGGACACGGTGGTAGATTAGGGCACGGAGATGAACAGACGTGCTTAGTGAGTACCGTAATATTTTCTTTTGATAAATGTGGTGATGTGTAAGTACCATGCAGTATTTCTATGTAGATCAGGGCAGGTTTATACATGTGGCCACGGACGGTAGATTGGGGCACGGAGATGAACAGACATGCTTTATAGTGAGTACCCTATGAAGGCTGTGATGTGTAAGTACCATACAGTATTCCTATCTAGATCAGGGCAGGTTTATACGTGTGGCCATGTCATATAAAAGTTATTAAAACTATCCATAGAATAAGATGGAGAATACATGTAAGTCATGACGTAATTCATTATAATGCGAGTATGTCAATTTGGCTGTTTTTGACCTTCTTCAATAAAATTTGATTACTTTAAAATATCAGTACAGTGTCACATACAGTAAATGTATTACTATTAACAGGTACCAAATCTAGTATCAGCATTATCCACCCAGGACTGTACAGCTATAGCTGCTTCCAGGGACCACTCTGTCTTCTTACTTAATGAGTAAGGCAAAATTTACACAATTTATGTTCTTTGAATTGCTTTCATCATTGAAATTCTATATTGACTGCCTGACAGTTTAAAAGATAGTATGATTAAAAATTGTAATATTGTCACACATATGCTTTTCTTCCTAGTTGCAACATTTCTATAAAAGATTTTATCTTGAATCATATAAAATCTTTTACTGTTGTACTAATCTATTTTCAGTGGAACTGTTTATACCTGTGGTCTGAATGACTGTCATCAGCTAGGACAATTTCCCACTCCAGAAAAATCTCTCCTTCCTAAACTAGTAAGCCGAAATATTCTTTTACCGTCTATTGTGATCTTATGACGAGGAAGTCTAACATACATGTATTTTCTTTGAAAACAATGAAAAGTTGAGGTCACATATGCATACTGTTAACTTTGCGATATGTACAATTCGGTCTTTTCAAAATACAGAGTTACTTCCCATTTGTGCATGAGGTATCTGACGTCAACGCATTGTGACGTCATCAAATTCTATGGAAACCAGCATGAAATTCAAGGAAACAGGGCGACATATATGACGTTTTCAAAGGAATTTAATTACGTCACAATGCTTTTATGTCAGATACCTGCACAAATCCAAGGTAGGACTGTAAAATTGAAAAGACAGGATAAAAATGTTATGTTTCGTCAAGTTGACAAGACTGAAGTCTATTGTTTTGATTCTTAACCTTTGAATGTTCTTTTAACATGTTTAACAATTAAAGTACTAGTAATGCTTGCCTTTCAAAGTTTCAAACTACATGTACATGTATACAGATGAATGATATTAATTTTTCCTGCTTTACAGGTCAACCATAAAGCATTTAAAGGAATGAGCTTTAAGGGTGTATGTGCTGGTAGATTTCACACAGTGCTCTATACGAAACACCAAGTGTACACATTCGGATTAAATGCTGGACAGCTAGGTAAATTGTCTTCATCAATGCTACATGTAATACAGAACATGTAAAATATAGATTGATGAGCCACTGTAATAATTGGTGCTCTCAACGTAAGGCTGGTTTATATTGTACAATCAACACTATATAACTACAAAATTTAGCAAAATATTTTTGGGGAAGCATTGGCATGTCTATGTGTGTGTATGTACATGTCTGTCTGTCTGTCTGTCTATCCATTCAAGCTCATATCTCTACATTTTATCAGAATTAGATCATACTTTCATACAAATGTACTGAAAGAAATACTTGTTTTTAGGGCATTCCAAAGGATCAGAGAAAACAAACTCAGCCTCGTCTTGTAACCAATCTGAGTTTGAAGGACACCACTATCGACGAGTGTAACAGTGCTCTGATGCTGCTACTGTTTGTCTCACCGCTAACGGAGAAATCTACGTTCTACATGAGTATCAGTGTCGCAGAATTACATCTAGGTATGGAAGCAAGCATAATCATGGTACATGTATTTTCATTGGAGAATGATAACTTTTGTTGTCTGAAAATTGCCAGTGTGTTACAATATCAATACCAGTCAGTAAATTAGAATTAAAACATACATGTACATGGATGTGTATGTACACCTGCAGTTCTCTCAACACAAAAATAGAGACACTTTAAGATGGATAGACATGTATTATTCTTTTTAAGTTTTAGTTTAGTTTATTGTATGGCCCTATTGATAAGTAACATTGTAAATTTTTGTTGAAAACGCTTGTTCTATCACATGGATGGTCTGAACTTTACTTCTTTACAACTATACTGAAGAAATTATTTCTGGAAATACTCTAAATTTGTGGTTGCTTATAAATTTCTTACACTTTATTTTTATTTTAATTTAAGCAGTTGTCTCAAAGTCTTTAATCTCAGAAGAATAAACAAGTGATCATCTATTGTAAATACATGTACATGAATGTACATTATATTAACAGATCTGTGGATATACAGAAATTGTGTGTTGTGGGAGGAAACTTGGACCACAGCCAAGATTTGGAAGTATTGAGAGAGAAAGGAGGATATGAACTGATCATAGCCGTTCTTACTAAAAACGGAAAGGTAACAGTAAACACAATATGAATGTTTTCATATTATAGATCTAGATTTCAATTGACTCTTACACAAGCTCTGATAAATGATGTCAATATCATTAAAAAATACTTGAGTGTAGCAAAAGTCTAGTGACATCACCATGCAACAATTGAATGATGACATTTGCCAGAAGATTTATCTATCATGTAGTTTGTTGAAGGGTGAATTACATGTAGATGTACTACACTGAATTTTCGTGATAACTTCATGTACCACTGGCATTGTCTTATTGTACATATGTCTTCATTCTGTTTCAAATGAGTATTCTTCGAAGATAACAAATGCATTATTGATGAAGATGTATATTGTGGAACAAATTAAGCTTTCTTTATAAGTATTTATCCTCATTCTAATAATTTTGTATGTACGCGTAGATCTTCATGTGGAAGGAAAGTGTTCCCCAGCTGAAGAGATGCTCATGGTCTGTGAAACGTCAACTTGTCGTGACAGATTTTGCTCTGTCATCTACACTCACGGCAGTGACACTGGCTTTCATCACAAATCGAGGGGAAGGTTTCATTGGTCAGACATCATTAAAGTCGAATCAGCAGATAAGGAAAGAAGACAGCCAGATTAGTAAACAAGGTATGTATAATTATGTATCATTGCAGTAAATAATAATTTATTGCTATCCATCGTCTGCTATCTTGAAAGATACATTGCTTCAAATGTTGGAGTCTCAAAATTGAGTTATACAAATGCTTGCCAAGGGTTTCACAATATTTTGAGTTCCTGATGGTGGAATTGATGTACGTGTATCTTTTTTTCTCAATATCCATACATGTAGCGTCTAATATAAAAATTACGTACTCAGCGGTCCTTAAGCATAGAAGATGCTGCAAGGTAATGGTACATATTTATTATTCACTGCTTACTATTTCAGAACAAGCTAGTTTTGATATCAGACTATTGGATCTATTACTGAAGGACGAAGCAGAAAGCTTTGTTACCAGGAGGATCCCTGGGGTACACAGAGGCTCGGGCGTGTACTCAGATGTCAAGGGGAGGAACTTTACCGTACTACAATCTGTAGCCAATGAATGGTAGATATGAGTTCATTTTTCCTGGAGAATATTATCATTAATAGAATTTTGCTTTTATTTGAGATTTATGTTACGTGTGTCTTGAACTTAATACATGTAGCTTGAGCATTCAAGTAAATTTCAACTTGCATATTAGGAGTCCGATATTATGTATACATGTATCTTTTGAATATTTTGATTGAGATTTCAGCAGTTATAATGATTTTTTAATGTTTTACAGTATGACACACGTACCCTCTGTTAGTCAGTCGGAGATAATGAGAGATTTTCAGCAGTCATAATGATTTTTGAATGTTTTACAGTATGACAGATGTACCCTCTGTTAGTCAGTCGGAGTTGAAGAGAGATTTTCAGCATTGATAATAATTTTTGAATGTTTTACAGTATGACAGATGTACCCTCTGTTAGTCAGTCGGAGATAATGAGAGATTTTCAGCAGTCATAATGATTTTTGAATGTTTTACAGTATGACAGATGTACCCTCTGTTAGTCAGTCGGAGAAGAGAGATTTTCAGCAGTCATAATGATTTTTGAATGTTTTACAGTATGACACACGTACCCTCTGTTAGTCAGTCGGAGATAATGAGAGATTTTCAGCAGTCATAATGATTTTTGAATGTTTTACAGTACGACAGATGTACCCTCTGTTAGTCAGTCGGAGATAGTGAGAGATTTTCAGCAGTCATAATGATTTTTGAATGTTTTACAGTACGACAGACGTACCCTCTGTTAGTCAATCGAAGATGATGAGAGATTTTCAGCAGTCATAATGATTTTTGAATGTTTTACAGTATGAGAGACATACCCTCTGTTAGTCAGTCTGAGATAATGAGAGATTTTCAGCAGTCATAATGATTTTTGAATGTTTTACAGTACGACAGACGTACCCTCTGTTAGTCAGTCAGAGATAATGAGAGATTTTCAGCAGTCATAATGATTTTTGAATGTTTTACAGTATGACAGACGTACCGTACCCTCTGTTAGTCAGTCGGAGAAGAGAGATTTTCAGCAGTCATAATGATTTTTGAATGTTTTACAGTATGACAGACGTACCCTCTGTTAGTCAGTCGGAGAAGAGAGATTTTCAGCAGTCATAATGATTTTTGAATGTTTTACAGTATGACAGATGTACCCTCTGTTAGTCAGTCGGAGATGATGAGAGATTTTCAGCAGTTACTGGAGGAAGCAGATGAATTTGATCTCATCCATGACGTCATTATACAGGTACATACTTTATATGTGTATATGCTATCCTTGAATAATTGTATCCATCCAATGATACACCTGCAAGTTAAAGTGATTGTTTTCATTTTGAAAAGTTCAATGAGTTGTCTCTCATATCCCTATAGTAAAAACAGGATTTTTTTTTTATGCATCTGATTCAAAGATTCTGGACATACAATTTTGGCCTGGTTGTCTGTTTGCCTGTGGCAAAAGCTTTAACATTGGGCACAACTTTGAATGATAGGTGATAGAGCTTTCATATTTCACATATGTATTTCTTGTGACAAGACCTTTCCATTGATACAACAATTTTTGACCTAATGACCTTGACCTTTATTTGGCATAACTTTTCAATGGTGAGTGATGGGGCTTTCATATTTCACATGTATACTGTAAAACGAGAATATTTAGCGCAAACATATTTTAGCGCAATGAGGGATGAAAACCTTTTGGCGCAAACTTAATTTAGCGCATTGACACCATCTGGTCAATAAAATTAGCGCACAGTGACTTTAGGACTTTGCTCTCAGACATCGCCGGTAGCAAATTGCCGTCGATGAATCGTAATTTTTTTGTAACGTCAGACAAAAAAATATCCGTCGCGTCTCATGTTCGGACGATCATTGGTAATACGAAATAATATCAATTCTATTCAAAGTGATCAAAGAAAATAACGCTGTTCTGTAACATGGATGAATATATATCGTCCCAATTGTTCAACTTGGCGTAACGAATCGTTTTGCGGCAACGGCGCTAACATCCCGATTTATTCACGTTGTGTAAATAAATCCTTTTAAAGACTGCGCATCTAATGTACATGTTCACAGTGATACACATATATAGAGGTGTTGACTGCATGCCGGCATGTGTCTTAGACAGTTCAATTACCTATTCGTATGCTTGTATTAATGTTTGCAAACTTTTCTTTATAGATCTCCTTTTTTACCGTATATGTAACTTGTGTTATAAAGTACTGTGTTTTCACACAAGTGTTACGCCATCTAAATATAAGCGAGAGAGAAGTCTTCTCGTTAGAAATAATACATATGAACGTATCCCTGCATTTAGGTACGACTACAATTTTTTAATCTGATTGGTTGGAATGAAAATTTGTTCCGATTAAATACAACTTCATTATTATTATTTTTTTTTTTTTGGTAAAGAATAATCTCGTCCGAGTCTTATTTATATTTCATGATTGGTCATTACGATACGTAGACAATCATGATATACCCATTACAAATGTACATGTTAATCACGGCGCGTGTACTATCATTATCTACCCAAGCGCTAGCGTTAATCATGTTAATCAAATTATATAATTAGCTATAAAAACAACAAGCGTTGTCGGATAGACCGTGCTGTGGACACAGTGTAATGCACTTTGAATAAAATGTCGAAATGTTGATTTTTTTCTTATTGAAATTTAATGTTGCATCTGAAAATTTTAGCGCACTACTTAATTTAGCGCAACCATGCCTTTGCGCTAATAGCGCTAAAATAAATCGAGCGCTAAATATTCTCGTTTTACAGTATTTCTTGTGACAAGACCTTTCCATTGATACTTAAATTTTTGACCATGTGACCTTAACCTCTCCATACTTTTGAACAACTGTTACATTAATCACAGCTTTGGAATGATAGGTGATAGAGATTTCATATTTCACATGTGTAATCCCTCCTACCTCCTAGGTGAAATTTGATACACAGCTTGGTCTTGGATAGTTACAGAGCAAGTTCGACCTTCGTCATGCTTGACCTATTTTTCAAAGAGTTATGCCCCTTGATTACTTGGAAAATTCAGTTTTGGCAGTTTTCTGGACATTTTTCTGCAGCAAATAGAGATATTCAGGTGAAATTTGATACACAGCTTGGTCTTGGATAGTTACAGAGCAAGTTTAACTTTTGTCACGCTTGACCTATTCTTCAAGAAGTTATGCCCTTTGATGACATGGAAAATTCAGTTTTTGTCAGTTTTCCGGACTTTTTTTCTGCAACAAATAGAGATATTCAGATGAAATTTGATACACAGCTTGGTCTTGGATAGTTACAGAGCAAGTTCAAATTTCGTCACTCTTGACCTCTTTTTCGAATCGATAATTATTGAGCAGATAAAACCTCAGAACTGAGCTGCATGGACAGTAAGTTTAATTAAAACTCATGTTTAATTGAAGAGTAATTCATAGGCAGAGTTGCAGGACATAAATATATGCTGCCGGTAGGGGACTTATATCGCTCAGCAATCATATCATTTTATCTTTTAGATTTTATATTGGACTCAGATGCCTGAAGATTTGCAACATAGATTTTCCTATTACTACTTCTATTTTTCTGGAAATAGCTGCTTGTTCTTGACTCAATTACATGTATCTCTGGAAAAATCTTTCCTTGTAAATTTTTATTGACATGTTTTGATACTGAAAGATATAAAATTTATTTTTCCTCAACACTAATTTTTTTTTCAGGTAGAGGAACATACATGGCCAGCTCACCTGTTTATTTTACTGAGTCGTAGTGACTACTTTCACAAACTTGTAGCTGATGCTAAAAAATCATGTAAAGGAGAAAAACCTATTGTTCAAATTTCCGACATCAATCCAGACATTTTTTACCAGCTTCTCTACTACATATATACAGATACATGTGACTTAATAAAGGTCGGCTCCAAATTTGAATTCTCACACTGCAGAAATTCAAATTCAAATTTTTCGGAGGACGAATTTCATGATTGGTCTCATATGAAATCCAGATCTGCCTATGAGGTTACACAGTCTCAGAAAAAGTCAGAGAAAAAAGGGAAAGGCAAAAAGGGCGGCAAAGCTGAAAACAACCCTGTAGAGATGCTTAAAGAAGCTGCAAGGAAATTTGGAATAAAGAGTCTTGCAAGGAAGTATGTATTATAAATGTATTGTTAACTATCTGAGGAATAATCAACCTTCTTTGACACTTTCTTCCTATTCATTAGTCCCCTACCGGCAACGCCTAAGGGGACTCTTAGTTTCTGTCTGTCCTTCCGTCCGTCTGTCCGTCTGTCCCATTTTCAGTTTTCCATACTTTTTTTCGCTGTTGTTGCATATATTGAACTCATTTTTGGTATGTGGATATATCTCAATGTGATACAGATCAAGTTTGAGTTTGCTTTTGATTGACCTATTTTTACAAGAGTTATGGCCCTTGGACTTGGCAAATTTCATGTAAATTTCAGTTTTCCGGACTTTTTTTCACTGTTGTTGCATATATTGAACTCATTTTTGGTATGTGGATATATCTCGATGTGATACAGATCAAGTTTGAGTTTGCTTTTGATTGACCTATTTTAACAAGAGTTATGGCCCTTGGACTTGGCAAATTTCATGAAAATTTCAGTTTTCCGGACTTTCTTTCGCTGTTGTTGCATATATTGAACTCATTTTTGGTATGTGGATATATCTCAATGTGGTACAGATCAAGTTTGAGTTTGCTGTAGATTGACCTATTTTTACAAGAGTTATGGCCCTTGGACTTGGCAAATTTTATGAAAATTTCAGTTTTTCGGACTTCGGTTCTATTGCAAATATTGCTCTGATTTTCGGTATATGAATACATCTCAGTGTGATACAAACCAAGTTTGAGTTTAATTTCCATTGGCGTATTTTTACAAGAGTTATGGCCCTTTTTCAGTTTTCCGGACTTTTTCATGCCTGTTATTGCAGATTATGAGCAGATTTTTTATATGTGAATACATTATAGTGTGATGCAGATCAAGTGCGAGTTCAATTTAGATTGACTAATTTTCACAAGAGTTATGGCCCTTGGACTTAGCAAATTTTGTGAATTCAGTAACCCAGACTTTTCTTGGCTGTTCTTGCAGATAATGAACTGATGGACAGAGATGCAGGACATAAATTTATGCCGCCGGTAGGGGACTTATATCGCGCAGCAATCATTACATTTTATTACAAATTGTTATGAATTTCTTCCTGTATGAATTCTGTGTGTGTAAGTAATATTTGCATGGTATTGAAATCATCAATGACATGCATTCTTTAACTATGCTTAATGTCAGACTATTAGAATAATTATTTAAGAAATTAATATCTTCTTGAGTGCATTTATGTATTTTACACTCCAGTTTGTTCACCTGCAAATTCTGTGAAATGCAAATTGACTCATGGAAAATTTGCATTTAAGTGTAACAGCCATGCTTGAGCACACTCAAGACATGCTCTATATATACCTACATGTAAATACATATTTACATTATCTTAAAAAAAATAATAACAGCAAATTCTTGTCTCTGAAAAAAATAAGATTTTCCATGGTTGATAAATTCACTTAAGTTACCAAACCTTGATTTGTTCTGTGAACGTATTACCATGAGGATCCCTGGGATACACAGAGGCTTGGGCGTGTACTCTGATGTCAAGGGGAGAAGAAGGATGTCGTACATTGTCTTACATCAATAAGTTTCTATTTTAGGCTTGATACTGTGAAGTTTGTGAATGGACGAGTCGAAGCCACAAACAAAGTCATGCAGAAGACGGTGCTGAAATTTGACAGATACAAGTTGTAAGCTTAAAAATTGAAACTTTTACAACTTATGTACGTATGTTTGTGTAATCTGCAAAGCATAGGGACACCTAAGGATCCCACTGTATGCTTGTCCCAACCTCCTTTTTCTGTTATTTTTCTATTTCTCTATCTATAATTTGTGAAGAGGGCAGCTTACTTCCTTACCATATAAAGCAATTGAATATTCATGAAATTCAATGTATGATAAGCATGTACATGTAGTAACTCATCCTCATGTAAGATGTAAGCATTTTAGTAGTCAAGGTGACCTTCAAGGTCAAATTTCTGATTGTAGCAGATATGCAGATTATTTATGGTTCAGCTGTTTTAAAATTGCAATTTTGGTACATGTGAGTGTGAATCTAAAAATTTTCATGTGAAATTGTAGTCAAATATTTATAAAATTGTTACTTTATGAATCTGCTAGTAACTGATGGCTCATGTATGCTTATGTATGATCAATCACATTGCTTGCAATGAAAAACAAAACAAATCTACAACTCATTGTTATTATGCCTCTTCCAGCAAGGACCTCCATGATGTGAGTATAGCGTCCACAGACAACGTGATTATCCAATGTCATAAATGTGTATTGGTGGCCAGACTGGAATACTTCCACAGTATGTTGGCATCAGGATGGATGGAGGTACATGTAGGATAATACACAATGACGTAGCTCAATAGACAACTTACCAAAACTTATAATGGATGACAAAATGATTAAAAATGTCTAAGGCATATGTTACTTCACAATCACCTCATTAACAGTGATTTCACAATGAAAACTGATTATACCAAAAGATGTAGACTCTGACATTTTGAACTCTAAAACAAGATTGGAAAATTGTTTGTTGAAATTTGATCCAATAGAAGTTTTTTTAGCTCACCTGAGCCATAGGCTTAAGTGAGCTATTGTCATAGTGTTGCGTCTGTCGTCCGTCGTCGTCGTCGTCCGTCGTCGTAAACTTTTCACATTTTAAACTTCTTCTCCAGAACGGCTGAAGGGATTTTGATGAAACTTAGTAGGTATGAAGTACTCATAGTCCCCTACAAGTGTTGTTGTTTTTCGTCCGGATCTGTCAACAGGTGGCGCCACCACAGCCAAAAGTAGGTCACGGGGGTTACCCTCCTTTGACAAACTTCTTCTTCAGAACCGAAGCATGTATCGACAAACCGAAAGCATCAGGATGATCTAGAGAGATGTCTTAAGAAGTGTTGTTATTTTTGGTTCCACTTCGAAGTCAAATTTTTGAAGCGTTTTTGACGTCTTTTCGGACTTAGTCAGAAATGCACATTTTTGCACTATCATACATGTGAACCTTTTGCCTCCACAAATCTGGAGGATTTTCAATTTTCATCTGGAGATTTGGCCTCTCGTCGGGAGGTTTTTAATTTTCATCGGGAGGATTTATCGGTATTCAGACCCCCCCCCCTTTTTTTTTAACCTACGGACGAATTTTCTCTACTCGCTGATTCCGCTCTCATACAACAACAAAAACAATTCGGAGTTCCGAGAGTTGTCTCAATGATGTCCGTTGATTTCTTTTACCTTGCTTCTGCTACTTGAGTACACCTGTCCAGAAAATCAATAACTGCTCTTCATGGGGTTTAAACTGACCGCTCATCAGATTTAAATCCCATTGTTAGGAGAATAATAAACGAGACGGCCATTATCTGCCTCAGGTTATACACGCTTATACAGAGTACGTGAATTACATGACGTCGATTTTCCTACGCATTTATTTATTTATCAGCGAACTTTTACTGCATTTCCTCATTTTTTCATGTTATATATAAATATAAAATGATTTTACGGCATCAAGAAGATTCCCCAATTAACCTTGTACATCAATTTGGTACATAATTTTGACGACCCGTGTTAAGATGCACTGGGTATAATCCCCCGGGGAAGTCGACTTAGTCGAGTACCCGTGACGGTGAAGAGAACGCGACGCTAATTGCTTTGTTTTTCCAGCAATATACCTGTCACCTGTATAATTAGCACATATTAAATTGATTGTCTGGTAACTAAAGACGGCGTAATGCGTAAGGTAATACACAAATGGGGATTTTGCATTTCATCTGGAGAAATCTGGAGGATTTTTCGTTTTCGTCGGGAGGATTCTGTTTCGTCGGGAGGACTATTTTTCATCGGGAGGATCCTCGTTTCGTCGGGAGATTTCGTCCTCCCGCCGGGAGGTTCACATATATGCACTATTTCTTTAAATAACTCAATAAGTGTATGATTTTACACACTCATTTACTACATATTTATCATATTTAACTTACTTAATGCTTTGATATGTATTTTATGCTTAAATTTTATTTTTTTGATTTTTTATGAATTTTTTCCTTATGTAAAAAGGAAGGGGGGGGGGTGATTTTCATACATTTTCTGCTTCTTTTCTATAACCACTCTTCAGATTGTCATGACAATTTGTAGGTATGAGGTACTCATGCATGGTACCCTACAAGTGAAAGAATTTTGTCAAGATATCCACTTTTGGATTTTTAAGGAATATTTTTTAAGATTGTACATAGGTATAATGTATGTTTTCCATGCCCAATGTTTCAGGTGCAACTACAGGAAAAAAACCTTCTTTGTATGATTAATCATTTTTAGATCGACCTTTCATCCATAGTTACAGCTGATAATTCAACAAGTGACACATGCTTCAATGTCTTATTGATTGACCTTTTATGTGATATGATTCAATTATTTAAATTCTTTATACTTATTTAGAATTTCATTTTTAAAGTTGGGAACAAGATTTCAAAAGCGGCCATGTTTTGCCGTGTACCCGAAGGGGATTCCCCATGTAGAAATGTGATACCTTTAGTACTGCGATACATTTCAGGAGATACAGTGCAAACGGAATAGATTTTTATTTAATGTGCATTATACTTGGAACACTTTCATAATGGTCCTCATTCATGTACTTGGAAAACTTGCATATACTTGTTATCATGTATAAAGTTTGCTCGAATTTCCTCTGTCTTAGACTCTCTTAGATGAAGTAATTTACGGACTGATTTCTTGAAGAAACGTCTAATGAGTAATCTCTTCCTCTGGATTTTGAGAATGCATAGGACATCTAATATCTGAAATTCTTGAAATAAATAATTCAGTTCAGAGTTCCTGAAATCTTTCTATGAAATGTTGGACCACAGAAAGCTGTTGTTTAAATAGAGAAAATAAATTATTATTTACAACCATAAGCCACTGTGTTCGACATCTTGTATGTATGATATTTCTAAGAGGAACACAGAGGCCTGAGGTTGTGAATAATAAAACATTTTCTCTCATAAAATGACAAGTTCCTTTGATAAGACATTTGGGAATTTTTATCTGTTCAAATAATAGATACATGATGAGTTTTTATCGGACCAAATAACTTTTTGTCGGCAAATCCTATGCAACCGATACATTTCATGAACTCTCTCCGCTAACAACTTGTCCGTGTAACAGTCCTTTGATGAGGTAAAACAATTTGTTAACAGTAAATAAGACGTCGTAGGTCTGCTAGTTGGACAAGCTTAGCAATTTCATGGGCCTTTTAATTTGTTTCAAACTATGAAACCTAGAGAAACCACTTGAGTTGTTGAACAGCATATGCTGAAATGCGACGCTCCTTCTCGCTGTTGAAATATGCATAGGCAAGAAGCGCCGCATTTCAGCATATTCACTGAAAATTATTTGTTCAAGTGGCTTCACTGGGTCATGAGGTTTGATACACCATACACTGCTTTTTGGAAAACAAACTGGTCCAATTTCTGCACAACTCACTTGAATTGATAAATATTGGATTAAAACGATTTTAACTGTACGTTTCATGTATTTGAGATGAAATCAATACTATTCAAAAGCATTCATAGATTTCAGTATACTTTAATATGAATAAAGGCAAAACCGAAAAATCTTTGTTTTTTATGCCCCTGGAATAAAAGATTCGGGAGCATATAGTTTTTGGCCTGTCCGTCTGTCTGTTTGTCTGTCTGTTTTCCAAAAAACTTTAACATTGGGCATAACTTTTAAATGGAAGCTGGTGATAGAGGTTTCATATTTCACATGTGTATTCCTTGTGACAATACCTTTCCATTGATACCAAAATTTTTGACCTCGTGACCATAACCTTGACCTTTGACGTACTTCTCAAAAACTTTAACATTGGGCATAACTTTTGAATGGTTAATGATAGAGGTTTCAATTTTTACATGTGTATTCCTTGTGACAAGATCTTTCCATTGATACCAATATTACGCTGACCCTGACCTCTCACATTCTTAACAGAAAATGGCCTTTATACTAACAAAGATGCCGCCGGGGTGCATTCTCGTTTCACAAACACAGGCTTTATAATTTCTGGCATGCTAGCTATCAGTAATGAAAGGTTTTGTGTTCAATTTTAAATAAACTTAATTTATGAAATCATTTCATTGTTTTATTCTTTTTCTGCTGCACATTAATGTACAATATGATTTTATTTTTGATGTTGCATAATTGAACTATACTAGCTGGGCATATGACGTTGGACCACTTTATCGGTCTTTTCAAATCAGTAAAAGAGTTATTGTTTTGAAATGTGACTATTTTTTCTTTTTTGTACTTTTATAGGTTGTCTGAAAAAAAAAACTTCTCTGCATCCGGCAAAAATCTTTTTAGAAAGGTTGTGGGCTAAAATCCTGGTACAGGCACTATCAGTATTCAATGTCAGTATGTCAATTAGAGCGTGCATGGGTATCAGGTGAGCGTTGTGCCCCCTGGGGCTCTTGTTTTTGTTAAGGTAAAGTATAGACCCTTTCACATTATCTAAATTTGATATTTGAGGCTCATTTCCAGGGGACGAACGGTATAATGGACATGAATGAGTGATGTCTTTTCAAAGCTCCAAGCCTTTCAAAAACAAAAAATGATTTCTCACAAATCATTTATAATAATCAAATTATGTCACAAGCCCATTGGTTGTCCTCCAGAACTTAGCTTGAAACTTTTTCTTGAAAGAGATTTTGATTTTCTCTGTCTCATATTGTGTATGTAGAGTTCAGTCTTGAATTTGCTTTCTTACAAATCTTTAATATAAGATTAAAGACAAAGAAAAAACATAATTATCATAGACTTTTTGTCTTGTTACAATGATCATAATTCATATATTTTTCAGACATCTAACAGTCAGTCCCTCAGTCTTCCTGTACCAGGTGACATTCTAGAAGTCCTTATAGGATATTTGTACACAGATGATGCAAGCAAAGTACTAGGTACATGTTTACTATATACTTAATCATGTACATTGTATATCAGAGATTATTTAGGGTTGATCGTACATGTTTACATATAATGTAAGTACATGTATATGTAGTTGTTGGATTACCAATAGTTTTTTTGGAACCTTGCACCTGTTTGCATACTTTTTGGGTCATCTGCAACGCAAGGGAGGCATATAGGGATCACTTTGTCCGTTATCCATCTGTCTGTCTGTCTGTCCATCTGCATGTCTGGTAGTCACACTTTCACATATTTGGCAGTAACTCTTGTTGTACATCCGACATCTTTCAATTTTGAAGGGATGGTAAAGCATGATGAGACTCACCACTTAATATAGGTCAAGGTCACTTTCAAGGTCATTGTTACATATTTAGGATCAAACATGCAACAGGCGACATTCCTGTTCTTGAACAGTTCTGTTTCATATTATGATCATGTCAGAAGCATAAAGGATTTCTAGACGTTCCGTCCACAAGTCGATCCGTCCCCAGATTATCCGTCCCTAGACGATCCGTTCCCTTGGTTATTCCGTCCACGGAACCCATAGATGATCCGTCCCCAGTTTAATTATCCTAATTAAATCATTACAATTATTTTGTTTAGCCGTCTACTTGCTAATTGACATAATAAAACTTAAACACCGGAAAATAATAGTCCAAATAAAGAAAATTTTGAGCGATTAAAATTGAAAATTGTTGATAAGATATATAAACCTCATTTTCAATATACTTCTTTATTTTTTTATATCATAAGTTGTATAACCTGTTTGACGGACATTGCAAAAGAATTACTAGTACGTTCTTTCTATTGTTCTTTTCCAGTTTTTTTTTCGTTTAAAATATTCTTGTATTATCACATATCTTGTATCAAAGCATAAAATTTTCAAATTTTACTTAAGATATGAAAATTATTTCTTTCATCGTTTACTTTAATTCTATGTTCCTTTTTTATTTCTTTCTTTTCTCTTCTCTTTCTTTTCTTTTCTCCTTCTTTTCCGTTCTCTTTCTTTTCTGTTCTCTTTCTTTTCTGTTCTCCTTCTTCGTTCGTTTCTCTTTCTTTTTATGCCCCCGGAATCACAGATTTGGGGGCATATAGTTTTTGGCCTGTCCGTCTGTTTGTCTGTCTGTCTGTCTGTTTGTCCGTTTGTCTGTTTGTCTGTTTGTCCGAACTAAAAACTTTAACATTGGGCATAACTTTTGAATGGGAAGTGATAGGGCTTTCATATTTCACATGTGTATTCCTTGTGACAAGACCTTTCCATTGATACCAACATTTTTGACCTCGTGACCTTGACCTTGACCTTTGACCTACTTTTCAAAAACTTTAACATTGGGCATAACTTTTGAATGGTAAGTGATAGGGCTTTCATATTTCACATGTGTATTCCTTGTGACAAGACCTTTCCATTGATACCAAAATTTTTGACCTCGTAACCTTGACCTTGACATTTGACCTACTTTTCAAAAACTTTAACATTGGGTATAACTTTTGAATGGTAAGTGATAGGGCTTTCATATTTCACATGTGTATTCCTTGTGACAAGACCTTTCCATTAATACCAAAATGTTTGACCTCGTGACCATGACCTTGACCTTTGACCTACTTTTCAAAAACTTTAACATTGGGTAAAATTTTTGAATGGTAAGTGATAGGGCTTTCATATTTCACATGTGTATTCTTTGTGACAAGACCTGTCCATTGATACCGAAATTTTTGACTTCGTGACCTTGACCTTTGACCTACTGTTCAAAAAACTTTAACATTGGGCATAACTTTTGAATGGTAAGTGTTAAGACTTTCATATTTCACATGTGTATTCCTTGTGACAAGACCTTTCCACTGATACCAAAATTTTTGACCTCGTGACCTTGACCTTAACCTTTGACCTACTTTTCAAAAACTTTAACATTTGGCATAACTTTTGAATAGTAAGTGATAGGGCTTTCATATTTCACATGTGTATTCCTTGTGAGAAGACCATTACATTGATAGCAAAAAGTTTTGACTTCGTCACCTTGACTTTGACCTTTCATGTACTCAACAGAAAATGGTGTTTATACTAACAAAGATGCCACCTGGGGCATTCGTGTTTCACAAACACAGGCTTTATTTTAAATAATAATTTGTGCATATTTCTTATTTGATTTTACATGATGAAGGAACATTGTCAGTGTTGTAAGAGTGTATATGGGTGGGAAGTGGGGAGAGGGGTTGTGCCACAATTTGATAGCAATTATTCTATTGAGTTCAATTGAAAAATGAGAAATCTTTTTAAAAAGCATTGAAATCGGTGGTTTCTGGAGTTTTTTTTTGAACAGTGGATTGCTATAAATTCATATCCCTCCTTCTTTTGGCCATTGCCGGGGAGACACTTTCTCATTCATTTATTTTATTTTTTTGCGAAAACGATCTTCACGTTTTTGCGTACAATGTTATTAAAAGTACAATATTGGTTCGATATGGAGCGGAAAAAAGTAGAAAATTCTAGTATCATAATGATAGATTTAGGTGGTTTTTTTTTTTACTTTAGTTCATGTTATTTTATATTTTTGGATCGACGAATTAGAAAAACTTGCTTAATTATAGGCCCCCGGGGCATATTTGAGCTATACTCCGATGTTAAATATTTGCCCATTTTCCCGATTATTCTAAAGTATCTTTTAAACAAAATTTGTAAACGACTAAAAAAAAAAAAAAAAAATAGAATGAAATAAAAAAAAAGAAAGAAACTTAAATGTGTAAGTTCCGATGACCGTACCATTTACATTTATTGATTGTTTAACGCACATTCGGGTTTTGCACATTGTAACATGTTTATATTATAATAGTATTTGTAAATTTCCGGTAATATTTAGAAATTGTGATAAAAGATACAATAACTATTTGGAATAAGGACCCATTTTCGGACATAAAAAATAAACAGAAAACCCCCTCTACGACATACATTACAAGAACTTCGTGGTTGTCTATACGAATCCATAAATACTCCAATTAATACGGAATGGAATCGAAGAAAATATATCAGAAAATTTGTGATACAATATGCATGTTTACAAAACATCTTAACTATCTTTCGTGTCAACATTTCTTTATCTTCCATTATTTCACTCCATATCTATTTCAAAATAATGAAAAAAAAACAGGTTTTAATTTGAGGTAAATTAATTTTGTTGATGGAAGGACCGGAATCGTCTGCAGTTTTTCATTTTTAATGTCTTATATTGACTATGTTTTACGTCTTGAATAGTTAGTAACCCCCACCTCAACCCAATCTGCTTTCTTCGAAAATGAAAAAAAGCTACAAAGAAACAAAGATGAAAATACACAACTTTTTTCTTTTTTAACCATTCTTAAACGTCTCTCCTAGAGCTTTGTCTTGTAACTTTTTAAAAGTTAAAAGGACGTAAAACATACAATAAGAGATACTATTTCGGATAAATAACATACTCCAATGCACAAAACCACAGGAAAGTATCCCCAATTAAGTACTACTAATTGTCAAACTAATCGTAGAAGGTGATGGAAAACAACATAATTAGTTGTTTTATGGATAATTATCACTTTATCCTACATATTCATTGTGGACGGATCATCTGGGGACGGATCGTCTTGGGGATGGAAAGACCTGGGGACAGATTTATTTGTGGACGGACCGTCCTGCTACATGCATAAAGCACAGTCTTATGCAGTGTGTGGTTGTGTTCAAAAAGGATTTGACAATCCCTTATTGTAACTGTGAGTGCACGTTCAGAAATAAATCAAAATTGTAAAAATTTCTTTTTGACCTGATTTTTCGAAGAAAAATTTTGATGCTGTTTGATTTATCTCAATTTCCCATTACTGTAAAGGACTTAATATTCGCGTGACCTTATTTTCATGACAACTCGACTACATATAAATTCGTGTGACTTTAATTTCGCGAGCCCAACATCTGATTCAAGAAATCGACCTTACTAGATTTGTAGACCGGATGCTGTCAATAGGAGAAAGCTCCTAATTGAGTCCGTCAGATTCCACAATGCAACATTGAATTATCCTTATGAAAGAAACGTTTTCGTGACTAGTGAAAAACACGTGACCAGAGACAGACATTCCCATGACCTCCCACTTTATCCATTTCACAAAAATAGGACATGTCGTCATGACAACGCTTAGGTATCGCAATTATGAATTTAGATATTGCGGATGAAAGTAATATCTGCATATTTTTTCTTTAGCAATATTTACTTTCAGACCAGTTAGTGAGTGATACAGTGAACGCTATGCCTGCAAAATTCCTATGATCGACATTTCTGGATCCTTGGATCCATTGCAACAAAGAAATACGCAATCACAACGTATGCCAGGGGTGCCAGTGGGCTAAAAAGTTTCTAACCGTCCATCCAACTAAGCTTTTTCTCGTTAAGGATATACCACTTTGTTTGTTTGTTTATTTTCTTACCAAAGACAAATTGATAAATGAAACAAAGAAATTAATGAGCGATAAAGAAAAATCGACAAGACTGTACGAGTCACAAAATTTGATTGAACTTTTTAGAAGTGTCCCCTTATTTCCCTCCAAATTCTTATACATGTAATCGGAACTCTCCACTTTTCCCGCGAATACACCCAGAAAGGCTTTTGATTGGTCAATATGTGTTATAATGGAATTTTCCTACGGATCAAACAATTTCTGAATGGATATATGAACTGAAGAGTGTTGCATCTTGAGTTGTCCAGTGTAAATGTATCCATTTTCTAACTTGTCAGAATTATAAAGGCATACGTTTCTATAAGTACTATACTCTTTAGTCTTTATTTTAAGAGTAACAATTTTTACCTATGTCGACGAAAAAAATTATTGCGTGATTAAAGAAATGTTGATATCGACCAAGCTTTTTAGCTCACCTGAGCCATAGGCTCAAGTGAGCTATTGTCATAGTGTTGCGTCTGTCGTCCATCGTCCGTCGTCGTCCGTCGTCGTCGTAAACTTTTCACATTTTAAACTTCTTCTCCAGAACGGCTGAAGGGATTTTGATGAAACTTGGTAGGTATGAAGTACTCATGGTCCCCTACAAGTGTTGTTGTTTTTCGTCCGGATCTGTCAACAGGTGGCGCCACCACAGCCAAAAGTAGGTCACGGGGGGTACCCTCCTTTGACAAACTTCTTCTTCAGAACCGTAGCATGTATCGACAAACCGAAAGCATCAGGATGATCTAGAGAGATGTCTTAAGAAGTGTTGTTATTTTTGGTTCCACTTCAAAGTCAAATTTTTGACGCGTTTTTGACGTCTTTTCGGACTTAGTCAGAAATGCACATTTTTGCACTATTTCTTTAAATAACTCAATAAGTGTATGATTTTACACACTCATTTACTACATATTTATCATATTTAACTTACTTAATGCTTTGATATGTATTTTATGCTTAAATTTTATTTTTTTGATTTTTTATGAATTTTTTTCTTATGTAAAAAGGAAGGGGGGGGGTTGATTTTCATACATTTTCTGCTTCTTTTCTATATAACCACTCTTCAGATTGTCATGACAATTTGTAGGTATGAGGTACTCATGCATGGTACCCTACAAGTGAAAGAATTTTGTCAAGATATCCACTTTTGGATTTTTAAGGAATATTTTTTAAGATTGTACATAGGTATAATGTATGTTTTCCATGCCCAATGGACCCATAGGGAGTAGCTTCAAACCCCGGCGGGACCCCAACAAAATTTTTTTTCCCTTTTTAGCTCACCTGAGCCATAGGCTCTATGAGCTATTGTCATAGTGTTGCGTCTGTCATGCGTCGTCCGTCGGCGTCATCGTCGTCGTCCGTCGTCGTCGTAAACTTTTCACATTTTTAAACTTCTTCTCCAGAACGGCTGAAGGGATTTTGATGAAACTTGGTAGGTATGAAGTACTCATGGTCTCCTACAAGTGTTGTTGTTTTTCGTCCGGATCTGTCAACAGGTGGCGCCACCACAGCCAAAAGTAGGTCACGGGGGTACCCTCCTTTGACAAACTTCTTCTTCAGAACCGAAGCATGTATCGACAAACCGAAAGCATCATGATGATCTAGAGAGATGTCTTAAGAAGTGTTGTTATTTTTGGTTCCACTTCGAAGTCAAATTTTTGACGTCTTTTCGGACTTAGTCAGAAATGCACATTTTTGCACTATTTCTTTAAATAACTCAATAAGTGTATGATTTTACACACTCATTTACTACATATTAATCATATTTAACTTACTTAATGCTTTGATATGTATTTTATGCTTAAATTTTATTTTGTTGATTTTTTATGAATTTTTTTCTTATGTAAAAAGGAAGGGGGGGTGATTTTCATACATTTTCTGCTACTCTTCAGATTGTCATGACAATTTGTAGGTATGAGGTACTCATGCATGGTACCCTACAAGTGAAAGAATTTCGTCAAGATATCCACTTTTGGATTTTTTATGCCCCCGGAATCACAGATTCGGGGGCATATAGTTTTTGGCCTGTCTGTCTGTTTGTCTGTTTGTCCGAACTAAAAACTTTAACATTGGGCATAACTTTTGAATGGTAAGTGATAGGGCTTTCATATTTCACATGTGTATTCCTTGTGACAAGACCTTTCCATTGATACCAAAATTTTTGACCTCGTGACCTTGACCTTGACCTTTGACCTACTTTTCCAAAACTTTAACATTGAGCATAACTTTTGAATGGTAAGTGATAGGGCTTTCATATTTCACATGTGTATTCCTTGTGACAAGACCTTTCCATTGATACCAACATTTTTGACCTGTGACCTTGACCTTGACTTTTGACCTACTTTTCAAAAACTTTAACATTGGGCATAACTTTTGAATGGTAAGTGATAAGGCTTTCATATTACACATGTGTATTCCTTGTGACAAGACCTTTCCATTGATACCAAAATTTTTGACCTCGTGACCTTGACCTTGATCTTTGACCTACTTTTCAAAAACTTTAACATTGGGCATAACTTTTGAACGGTAAGTGATAGGGCTTTCATATTTCACATGTGTATTCCTTGTGACAAGACCTTTCCATTGATACCAACATTTTTGACCTCGTGACCTTGACCTTGACCTTTGACCTACTTTTCAAAAACTTTAACATTAGGCATAACTTTTGAATGGTAAGTGATAGGGCTTTCATATTTCACATGTGTATTCCTTGTGACAAGACCTTTCCATTGATACCAACATTTTTGACCCTGTGACCTTGACCTTGACCTTTGACCTACTTTTCAAAAACTTTAACATTGGGCATAACTTTTGAATGGTAAGTGATAGGGCTTTCATATTTCACATGTGTATTCCTTGTGACAAGACCTTTCCATTGATACCAACATTTTTGACCTCGTGACCTTGACCTTGACCTTTGACCTACTTTTCAAAAACTTTAACATTGGGCATAACTTTTGAATGGTAAGTGATAGGGCTTTCATATTTCACATGTGTATTCCTTGTGACAAGACCTTTCCATTGATACCAAATTTTTTGACCTCGTGACCTTGACCTTGAATTTTGACCTACTTTTCAAAAACTTTAACATTGGGCATAACTTTTGAATGGTAAGTGATAGGGCTTTCATATTTCACATGTGTATTCCTTGTGACAAGACCTTTCCATTGATACCAAAAGTTTTGTCCTCGTGACCTTGACCTTTGACCTACTTTTCGAAAACTTTAACATTGGGCATAACTTTTGAATAGTAAGTGATAGGGCTTTCATATTTCACATGTGTATTCCTTGTGAGAAGACCATTTCATTGATAGCAAAAAAACTTTTGACTTCGTCACCTTGACTTTGACCTTTCACGTACTCAACAGAAAATGGCGTTTATACTAACAAAGATGCCACCGGGGGCATTCGTGTTTCACAAACACAGGCTTTATTAAGGAATATTTTTTAAGATTGTACATAGGTATAATGTATGTTTTCCATGCCCAATGTTACAGGTGCAACTACAGGCAAAAAACCTTCTTTGTATGATTAATCATTTTTAGATCGACCTTTCATCCATAGTTACAGCTGATAATTCAACAAGTGACACATGCTTCAATGTGTTATTGATTGACCTTTTATGTGATATGATTCAATTATTTAAATTCTTTATACTTATTTAGAATTTTATTTTTAAAGTCGGGAACAAGATTTCAAAAGCGGCCATGTTTTGCCGTGTACCCGAAGGGGATTCCCCTGTGATAGAGGTTTTGTATTTCACATGTGTATTCCTTGTGACAATACCTTTCCATTGATACCAAAATTTTTGACCTCGTGACCATAACCTTGACCTTTGACATACTTCTCAAAAACTTTAACATTGGGCATAACTTTTGAATGCTTAGTGATAGAGGTTTCAATTTTTACATGTGTATTCCTTGTGACAAGATCTTTCCATTGATACCAATATTACGCTGACCCTGACCTCTCACATACTTAACAGAAAATGGCGTTTATACTTACAAAGATGCCGCCGGGGGCATTCTCGTATCACAAACACAGGCTTTATGATTTCTGGCATGCTAGCTATCAATAATGAAAGGTTTTGTGTTCAATTTTAAATAAACTTAATTTATGAAATCATTTCATTCTTTTATTCTTTTTCTGCTGCACATTAATGTGGAATTTTACAATATGATTTTATTTTTGATGTTGCATAATTAAACTATACTAGCTGGGCATATGACCTTGGACCACTTTATCCGTCTTTTCAAATCAGTAAAAAAAGTTATTGTTTGAAATGTGACTATTTTTTCTTTTTTGTACTTTTAAAGGTTGTCTGAAAAAAAAAAACTTCTCTGCATCCGGCAAAAATCTTTTTAGAAAGGTTGTGGGCTAAAATCCTGGTACTGTCACTATCAGTATTCAATGTCAGTATGTCAATTAGAGTGTGCATGGGTATCAGGTGAGCGTTGTGCCCCCCTGGGGCTCTTGTTTGGAAAGCTAATACTTGTTTTTTTATTAGTTCCTTTTTGTGTCGCCTGCGAAGCATAGCGACACTTAGGGATCACTTTGTCCGTCTGTCTGTCCGTCTGTCAGTCTGTCTGTCTGTCACACTTTGGGTGTCACAGCCCATAACTTTTGATTGGTAAGTGTTAGGGCTTTGATATTTCACATGTGTATTAAAAATGGATATATCTTTTGATTGGTAAGTGTTAGGACTTTGATATTTCACATATGCAATCCTTGTGGCAAGACCTTTCTACACATACCATTATTTTTTACCTTGTGACCTTGACCTCGATATTTGACCTACTTTTGAAAAAAAGATAAGATTCACTATATCTTTTGATTGGTGGGTAATAGGGCTTTGATATTTCACATGTATTTTCCTTGTAACAATGCCATTCTACACATACTATAATTTTTTACCTTTTGACCTTGACCTAGCTATTTGACCTTCTTTTCTAAGGTTGTATATATCTTTTAATTGGTAGGTGAAAGGTCTTTAATATTTCTTGTGATGAGACCTTTTTGTTACCAATTTTTACATAGTGACCTTGACCTAGATGATGACACTCTTTTCTTTTAATTTGTAATTAAGAGGTCTGATATTTCAAATGAATTTCATTTGACAAGACTTTTCTACTGATACCAATAATTTTGATCGACTTTCTAGAATAATAATCAAACCGCTTCCCAGGCGACACAAGCATTCCTTGGATTGCTATTTTTCTGTTTATATATATATTTCATTTCCTTGTCACCCTCTCTTAATTGCTTAAATGCTTACTTCAAATAAGCTGAAATTAGAGGTTTCATATCGTCATATCTTTGCGGACTAATTTGCATACCAATCATACAAACACGTCATTTCGTCTCTGAAAACGGGATGATTACACATACAAATGTATAAAGAAATGCGCCATGATTATTTCTTCTAAAAGATTTTACAGTTCTTTAGTATATTGTTTGTCTGGATAATTAAGGCTAATTGATTAATTGCTATGTTTGTTAATCAAACATCCTAACATCGACGTGTATGGCCGCCTCTTGTCTAATTAAGGGTAATTAATTGTCACTGAAAGGGAAAGTTAAAATAAGACGCTTTTGAATTTTGTCAAATTTGATCTTCTATTTATCTTTTGGATGGACTTTTTATTAGCGAGGTCTTTATTTTCGCGTATGACCAAGCTCGCGAAATTACGCGAAAATAAAGTCCCCGCTAATAAAAAGTTGTTTACAGTATTTATCTCTAAAGTTCAATGATCATAAGTACTACATACCATATTATATGCACAAATGTCATGTACTTTAGTGTACAAGAACTGTATATTGATTTCTGTAGCGCATTTTCAAATGTTAAATTCTGTACCTTGTTGGCAACATTATTCATAAACTCACTGCTTAACATTGTGATTTTCACAACAATATGAACATAGAAAATGTTGCATCCAATATCAATCCTGTATAATATGTAAAAGGTGTACTGAAAAAAGTAAAGTGAATTACCGGTAATTTGTACTCAAATAAATATAATTCATGAGATAATTATGCTTTTACAGAGAGTGGTAATGCTGAGTTACTATGTAACGTGTTAGTGGTGGCTGATCAGATGTTAGTCACCAGACTGAAGGAGATGTGTGAAACAGCCATTACCTGTCTCAGTATGTATTATACTATACTCTAAGAAATGTTTGTACTCATCTCTGTTTTATCTATGCCCTTTAGCACTCTAACCCTAGGCAAAATTGATCACGAGCAAATTAAAATTACGAAATCAGGAAAATGACTGCATGAACAATTCTGTGATTGATCCCTCCAAAAACCCTGGCAATGATGTCATGGATTTAATTTATAGATTATGAAAACTGGCAAAAGCTGTTTTCTGTGAAAAGTTAAATGTCTCAAA